>BSBM01000476.1:20287500-20735000 GCA_027924585.1 Larix kaempferi
TGATGAAGAAGATGATGATGATGGAGATGTTGACCTGATGACGATGAAGATGATGACTATGGTGATGATGATGAAGATGTTGATGCTGATGATGATGGTGATGAAGATGATGATGATGGAGAAGATGATGATGATGGAGATGTTAATGAGGAACCTACAAATGCCAATGATGATGATGATGATGATGGTGATGACGATGAAGATGTTGATGATGATGGTGATGGTAATGATGATGAAGATGATGATGATGATGATGGTGATGGTGATTGTGATGTTTAGATGATGATGATGATGATGATGATGATGATGATGACATGATGGAGATGTTGATCTAATTCAAGGAAGATGATGATGATGATGATGATGGTGATGATGATGAAGATGTTGATGATGATGATGATGGTGATGAAGATGATGATGATGAAGAAGATGATGATGATGGAGATGTTGATGTTGATGGGGAACCTAGAGATGACAATGATGATGAATATGGTGATGGTGATGGTGATGGTGATGGTGATGACGATGAAGATTTTGATGATGATGGTGATGGTGATGATGATGAAGATGTTGATGATGATGGTGATGGTGATGTTTAGATGATGATCATGATGATGTTCAGAAGATGATGATAATGATGATGGATATGTTGATTTGATGAGGAATATGATGATGATGATGATGATGGTGATGATGATGAAGATGTTGATGATGAAGATGATGGTCATGAAGATGATGATGATGAAGAATATGATGCTGATGGAGAATATGATGCTAACAACTCCCTCTAGTCTCTCTCTCCCCAACCATCAATCTCTCTCTCTCTCTCTCTCTCTCTCTCTCTCTCTCTCAAACACACACACATACACACACATTATGTCACTTTCCATTCTCAAACCCATCCCCCCTCCATCCATATATATCTCCAACTTTCTCCCTCCATCCCTCACCCTACCTTCTCTCCCTCCCTCTCTCATCGCCTGTCTCTCACCTTCTATCCCTCCCTCATGTTATATTTCCCTCAACCTATCCCAATCTCTCCATCACTCCCTCTCTCTCACACACTTTATGTCCCTTCCCCCTCCTCTCATATTCTCTCTCTCTCTCTCTCTCTCTCTCTCTCTCTCGCCACCACTCCCTGCATGTCTCCCACCAACACTTTCTGTCCCTCCCTTCCTATCTCTTATTTTGTTCTATCCCCATCTATCTCTCACTCCCTCCAAATCCATTCCTCCCCATTGTCCCTCTCCATCCCTCGCTCTATGTCTCCCCCCCCCTTGTATTCTTTATTTCTCTCTCACATCCCCCTTGCCTCCATCCATTCCCCCTTATCACTCAAGTCTCACTTTCAACTTCTAACCCTATACCTCTTCAGAACCTATTCTACTCCTAATAGTGCTCTCAAGCTCTACTTCCCTTCACCCCCTGTAACCCATCATGTTCTCATTCCCTTCATCTCTCCCCACTCAAGCTTCCAACATCCTTCTAAACCCTTGACCCTTTCTCACCCCTATTAAATATTAACCATAGATTCCCTTGACCCTTCCCCACCCTTTCTCAAATATTAAACAAAAATTCCCTTAAGTCTTCTACACCCCCTCTTTCTCAAGTATTAAACATGTATTTTATGATTTGAATAACGCGAACGCATTTTGTAACTATATAACGCGTACGTGTTAAGTAGTTATATAATGCGCACGCGTTATGTAGTTATATAACGCGTACATGTTATGTAAATCTAAAAGCGCGGCAATATTTTTGAATTTAAACAGGCCGAGTCACATGCTCACATGTCAACAATAATCCTATGTGTATGCTTTGGAGTTTGCTTCGGTAATTCCAAACCTGCGCTATGTTAATGAAAAACCAAAGCTAATTGGGTATTTCTTCCAGTTTCTGGAGAAGCCTGTGCTTAGCCACTCATTACAATATGCTACACAGAGTCATTTTTGACGAAATCTTAGACACAAATAGCATTTTTTCTGCAGATTCCAAATATGTAACTTTTATTTTGAAATATTAATTTTTCCTATTTTCTTTCAATTTCTTTTATGTCCTACCTCCTTAACTCATGAAACACACTGTCAGTGTTTCTTACATAACTTTTTCAATTCTCAATCATTTCAAAAAAAAATTGTATGGTGCACAAGAGGACACTAACCTCCACGTTCTATGAAAAACCCATTTCAATATTTTTGCATTAAGACCTTCAAAGGCTCTACCCACAAAAACATATACCTTATCATTTGCCTGAACAATAAAAAGTGTCTGTTAGGAAAAATGAAACTTGACATAGCTATGCAAATTTTCAATACATAAAAGTTATATATTCAGAAACGTGATTCAATTTCCTACATTTCATCTTTTTTACTCAATGCAAGATATTTTGCGTAAGTAGATCAAAAAATCCAAGTAAGTTGAGGGATGCCTGCTTTTTCAGTTTTCTATTGCATCTAACGCGCCAAAAGTGACCCTCATTAGCTTGCACTGACCCAAATAAAAGGAACTAATTACTAGGATGAGAGTAATTGCATCCTGAAATATGGACGGTGGGATGAGATCCAACAAGTAATAAATAATATTGACACAAGCGATATTGAAAAAAAACATACTGTGTAGTGAGACTAATGTGAACCCATTATACCATATAGCTGCAATTTTAATTAGATTATCCTGGAGTGTATATTTTTCACTATATACCACTTAGCTTGTGGTCGTGAAGATCGATAGGTCATAAGTTAAGTGTCACAAATAAGTAATATGTTATTTTTTACTTGTTTTATATCATGAAACCCCTTACCCATGTATTAACTTAGAGTTCTCCATGTATTAACTTAGAGTTATTCATGCATTGGCTACCAATTATCAGTTTTTTGAATATTAATTCTAATTAATTTTCTTAATTATTTGTTCTTCTCTAAATTCTTAACCTTTGTTATTTATCAATTATGTTTGGATTTATGGATTCTATTTCAATTTAAACAAAGTTTTGAATTTCTTTTGAATGATAATTTAAATAACTGAAAACAAAAAATTCACACAATCAATTCAACATAGTGATAAAGATAGTTCTACAGTTGTCTTTTCAAAAAAATGTTCTTTCCAACTGCTTTTGGTGAAACTATTGCTAACAAAGCATTACTTTAGTTTGCATAATATACATGGTTATACAAATATGCCTTAATTTTTAAGTTTGAAAACAATAATTTTTAATAAAAAATTACAAATAGGATTATTATTAAAAGACTATTATTGAAGGTCATGTATTTCAATAAAACTTTTTGTATTTCAATAAAACCTTTTGTGATGTGAAGGAAAAATTCCACAACCTCAAAATAATTCCAACATTGACTCCAACCCCTCAAATTCTAAGATATAAACACCTATCGATATAAAGATGGATCAATGTTGATATCTGAAATACAATAAGTACAACTCACACGAATTCCCATCTCTCTAGCAAATATCTTAGTGATTGAAGCAGCATGAATTACATCACCAAAAACTAGTGTTTCTTTCCCCATAAAACTCTAACAATCTATAGATCTTGAGAACGAGGCAGCTTGGGAAACGAATGGAGTTTGTCCATCTATATAGGATTCGTAATCAACCCTTTTGCTTGATAAAATAGGAGCCACCAAGGTATCAAGATATTTCTTTATCTGTCCGATGCATGATAAAATAGGAGCCGCCAAGGTATCAAGATATTTCTTTATCTGTCCGATGCACGCAGCCATACTTAGAAAGCTAACTTCTAGAGGTCTAGATAATCCACGCTCACCTTTAATGCAAGGCTATTAAAACTCTCAGCAAATCTGTCTGGTATATACAGAAAGCTCTCAATAAATCTATCTGGTATATACACAAAGATCTCAACAAATCTGTCTGTCTGATACACAAAGATCTCAACAAATCTGTCTGTCTGATAGCATGGAGTAGCGTCTATGTCATAAGAGTCTATCTGTGAGTATAGAGCTGACTGTGAATCTTATCATGCGTCATGCAACTTCCTACTCAAATATGGTGCAATAATCCTTTGTAGGCGGTATTGACCGTCTCTATCCGCAGTTTAATCACAGCCACTTTCTATTGTGACTCTTGTTTTCCTTCTAAGTTTTGTATCCGATTGACTCTCTGGAAACGGGGAAGTTTTTCCAAACGATAGAATCGATGGCACCCTGCATGCATGACCACGAGATTGGAAAGAAGGCTCACGTGATGATGCTGCCGTCATTGCGACACGGTCATGTAAATGCAAGAAGATATGGTAAAGTGATTTGTAACAGAGTAAAAGGATGGCCAAAAAGCGTCAAAATGGGGCTCATATAATGGTGAAATGTCAAAACCACAGACCAACAACCGCTTACAGGGATCACGAGTCTGGTGGGCTGGACGACATCGACCAAGGGCTTCAGAGTGGTGTATTGGCCCATAGTATTTTTTTGTCAGTCTTTTTAGCTCTCACAACTTTTTTGTTGTCGATTAGATCGAGGGCTGAGAGGGAAATATCCACGCTCACCGCACTAGTTGTGGGAGATACAACATGGACAATATTTAGGTGGTAGCTACGAGCTACCATGGAGAGGAAGCGTAGGTAATGTGGACACACAAAGATCGCGTGCATAACGATGGAGGTCGTGTGCATGAAAAAATACAAGTTGTCGTTGTAACATGGCGGTCGTAGCTGCAAGATCGAGGTTGCTCTAGGGTTTGCAAGCTCTTCACGGGCTATAGTACAAGCATTGATTGAAGACGCATAGTGGTGGAGTATCCTTCATGCAGAGGAGAGAGGACAATGAATTCACAGTGACAAGAACTCAGTTTTGCAGAGGAATCTTGGCAGTGCACAAGTCTGAAAGTTTTAGTGGACGGGTCCCAGGGAAGAGAGATGCAGAGAATATACTATAAGTTGAAGTGCAAAGGAGTATATTGATTTTTGATTGAAGGAAAATGGGTATATGATATACAACAAGAGAGGTGACTTTTGTCCTTCATAGGTCAAAGTAAGTATTTAGGAAATGGGATATTTTATACAAGAAGAGAGGTGACTTTTGTCTTTATGTTTATGTCAAAGTAAGTGTCTTCTCTCATTTATAACTTAAAAAATTGTTTACAATTTAAATAAAAAACCTTAACCTTATGGATTAGGTTTTTAACACCTTCAATCATTCTCCTTTCTTCAATTTTATACATCTTTATCTATCATATTTTTTTACTTTATTTTTTTTGTTTTTAGAAACTTTGCCAATAATGCTTCTATTATTAAATATTTAAAAAGTAGTAGTCTATTTATTATAAGTTTTAGACTTTCTGGTTATTTTTTTTTGTCAGTAAATTGTTTTTATAAAATCTAAATTTAGAATATTTAAATTGTATTTTTGAATGCATAAATGAATTCAATACCCTCATATATCTCTATAACACTCAAATTATACAATTTCCACAACTAATATATGTGACTCTAATTTTTTTAAAATTTCTAAACAAAACAAACCAAAAAATAAAATTTAGAAAGATAAAAACATAAAAAACATAAAATAAAATATTTAAATTAGTAAATTTAAAAATGTTCAAATCTATTTTCATCGACCTCTTCATCATAAGCATTTATCATTATTGAGACTAACAGTAAGTGGTATTAGATGATATCATAGTATTAGATGATGGAACCTCAATTGTGTACACCAGCGTAGATCCATTTCAAACCTGGATCTATTAAACACCGAGAGGGATCCAATTTCTTGAGGTGTATTTTTTTTTGTTTTATCTTAAATTTTTTACACATTATGAAAAAAAATACCCCTCAAGAAATTGGATTCCCTCTCTTTTAATTTTTTAATAATTTTATTTTTTATTTTTGATAAGTTATGAGCGAACATGAAATTTTTAATTACTTTTGATTTTTTATAAGTTATGAGCAGACATGGAAACGTAATGTGACAAACGTGACAAATGTGACAAACGTTACAACATTTTCCCCGTACTGGATTGTAACGTAATGTGACAAGTGTGACAAATGTGACAAACGTTACAACATCTCCCCCATACTAGGGAGTAACGTAACGTGACAAACGTGACATGTGACATGTGACATGTGACATCCGTTACAAGATCTCCCCATACTACAAACGTGACAAATGTGACATGTTGCATGTGACATCCGTTACAAGATCTCTCCCATACTGGGTTGTAAACACCTCGTTTACACTCGGTGCAAAAAGTATCACTCTAAACCCTAATTTATGAAATCCCTTCAATGACCACCTTTTATGAAGGACGGTGCAATGAATAAATTGGTACTAGGTGGATAGATTGATCATTGCATGATATTGTCGAGGAGCCTCGAACAGAACTAGGGATTGCAATTTTATTGTTTTTATTTTCAATTGGGCGGACTTTTGCATCCCGAGGCGGGCCTATGCACTTCTGAATTGCATTTTTCCAAGAAAATTGACCAAAAAAACATCTGAATTGCATTTTTCCAAAAAAAATTGAAAAAAAAAGCAGCTTATCAGCTTGAGGCATTTGGTGATCTCTGTACACAATTCCCACCATAGTTCCATGAAAATAGGAAAAAAGCAGCCATGGAAAGATTCCAGGACAACACTTAATAGAGAACACGGTATGTATGTATGTCATGGAGTTGTATATATTCAATATTAGAATGCATTTTATTGTGTTATGGAATTTATAGCTTTCGGTTTTCATATCGTCACTGTTGAACTAGGTATACATTCTTAATATTCTTAATAGATGTGTATTTTCATGTAGTTGTTACATAAAGCAATAGTATTAGATAACATATCTCAATTCATGCGGTTAGCATATTTGGACCGCCAATAACAGAAAGTATATAGATATTCATGCAATTTTTACATTGTTCAACCACATTTAAAAATGTGGTTGTTGTTAATAAGTATCTCAATAATGATAAATATTCCATTTCACAATGCTTTTGGTAATACATTAATGATACCTGACATGCTCAATGCAAAAGGCATTTTGAAGTAAGTTTTACATGAATGGTAAGAGATATTATTCCATGTCAGAATATATTTCATGTAGTTGCAATGTCAATATATTTTGACTCATTGGTAAGTGGTGTGAGTCACGTGGGTCAACAGATGTTCCAAGTTCCTATTCAATGGTCATCCTTTGTTCCACACAGTAGAGGCGGTATTGCCCATCTCTATTAAACACCAACGAATTCTGCACTCTAATCACAACTTCCTTTTTCTTATTTTTGGTGTCTCTAAGGATTCTGAGTTTTTGCATCCCATCCGTTCGACGGGGAAGTTTTTCCAAATGATAGAATCGATGGCAGCCTGCATGCATGACCACGAGATTGGAAATCAGGCTCATGTGATGATGCTGCCGTCACTGGGACACGGTCATCTCATTCCATTCATGCAGCTCGCAAAACAACTGGCTGGAAGGGGCCTCACCGTTACCTTCGTTCCTCACTTTCCATCACATCTCTTCTCTGCAGAAGAAGGTCGACGCCCTACAGGAGAGCGAGCTAGACATCCACTTGATAGAAATGGAGATCCTCAGAGACGAGTTGGCGTTGGGCAAGGTCAACAGCAACAGCGACAACGTCCAGTGCCATCACTTGCCGCCTTTACTGGCTACCAACGAGTGCCTGCAGGAACCCTTCCACTGTAATGTCCCCAGTTTGGCCCCATGGCATTAACATTATAAATGATGTAATCTTGTTATGAAATCATGGTGAGGAGCTCAAGGCCAAGGCCCCGCCATCAATTTCGTGATGCATATGGTTTGCATGATAGCAATGCACATTGGAAATTCAAATATCATGTAATATGCATTTTAATAAAAATACCCACAACTAGCTATGCAATGCAACAAAAAGATGGGGGCATGATTTCACAAGGGATTGGGGGGGGGGAAACATTCAAACCCTTGAGCCACTAGAGTCAAGCCAAGTGTCAATGAGAGAACCCATCAAACCCTCAACTACCCATGTTGACTTTTGTACCCAACCATTGATTTCTCCCAAGAGTTGGTTGGGGTAGTTATTGCCTTGGGAATGGGGAGGTATGGCTGTCCAAAATCGGGTATGGGCAAGCCACCCTTCATGGAAAAACGTATTGGTCTCCTTGGGCAAGAATAGAGCCACGAAATTGCTCCCGAAGCCATTATTCACCATGGCCTTGCTCTCTCACGCAGCTCTAGCTGCCTGGGCGTTTTCCTCCCCCGGTTTTCTATGTTTCCCTTCATCTTTTAGTGGGGAAGGGGCGTTTTTGTGTTGGTTACCAGTGGGGGAAGAGAGCAGAACGTTTTGGGTCTTCCTGGAGGTCATTTAGGCCATTGGATAGGATCATAACCAATGGAGAGAAATCGATTTTGCTCCCTAGGGATGAAATCGAAATTCCACAGTTTGTTTGGGTGAACCACGAGTTGGGAGAACCAATGTGGACCCTGTTTTGTGAACACCTCTGTTGTAAATGTGTAACCCTATCAATAATCGTTTTGCTGTGAGAAGAAATAGTATGTTGGGGTATGGGTAATGGGTAATCCATTGTTCTGGCTTGAGCTTGAGAATGAGCATCCATTGTTCCCTTGTAGCCTGATAAACCCAGTTGGACTGGCTTGGCTGAGATAAAATGGTTAATGGGCTGTGGTTGAGCTGGAATGTTCCCTTTCCCTTGTGAGAATCATGCCCAGCTCGGGGGTGGCCTTCGGACGGACTCAGTATAAGCTGTCGAAGAGCCTATGGCTGGGTGGAACGTTGCAGCGACATAGCTAGTTGCTTGGGCAGTTGCAAAAATGAAGATAAGTGTTTTGATGTCTATGTATTTACTTCTGTATTGTTTTAATTATTTGATGACTGATATTGATATATTGAGTGCCTATGAAGTTATGTGTGTGGATGAATTTGTTTTCGCTATGCATATTTGTTTGATTTATATCTGCACACTTTGTTTTTAACTGTATGCCTCTAATGAATGGGCTGAGCTTTATGAAAAGCCCCATAGATTGGTAGCATGTTCCCTGCCTTGCATTGGTTCCAAGGGTGGGTACATGACATTTGGTATCAGAGCTGCTGGTTGCAGCATTGGGCCTCTATGGGCCAAATCCAATTACAGTCATCTCTGAAAGAAAGAAAGTTTTCAAATTTTTCCTAAGTCTGTTTGAAAAATTCGTTCAAGTCTGTTTCGGAGGGAATTCCCGAATGTCTTCCGAAACTGCGGAAGCATTCGACGAATTGCTCCGAAACTGCGGAAGCATTCCGTGAGTTTTTCCGCAACGCGGAGGAGTTTGGGAAGTCGCCCCGAAATTTTTGGAAGGAATTCTCTTCCAAAATTGCGGAAGGAATTTTCTTTCGAACTGCGAAAAGATTCCGCAAGTCGTTCCGCAACTGCGAAAGACTTCGCCGAGTCGTTCCGCAACTGCGGAAGACTTCGGTGAATCATGCCGCAACTGCAGAAGGCTTCGGCAAATCGTTCCACAATTACGGAAGGCTTCCGCGAACCTCCCCAAAATTGTGGAAGACTTCACCAAATCGTCCCGAAATTTCAGAAGCATTCGACGAACCATTCTGAAACTGCAGAAGCATTCCGCGAATGGCTCCGCAACTGCTGGAGCATTCGCCGAATCGCTCAGCAACGGAAGCGTTCCGCGAATGGCTCAGCAACTGCGGGAGCATTCGCCGAGTGGCTCCGCAATTGCGGGAGCGATCGGCGAACCAGCCCGAAAAAAAAAAAAATAAATAAATAAATAAAATAAAATTAATTGGAGAGCATCCAAACTCAGAATGGAATGATTCCTATGGGGCTCGGAGGCCATTGACGAGGGCCATGAAAGAACCAGTGAAGACCCCTAGCCCATTACACTCCAATTTGACAGAAAATGGATAATAGTGACTTTTGAAGGACGGAGTCCCGAGGCTTGACGGAAGGTCGGTTTGAGCTGAAATTGATCAGGCGCGGCCATGAAGCAGGCACGATGTTAAGTTCAGAATCTTGGAGCCAAACTCCAAAGGATGTGGAGTCGGGGTGAGCAAGAAGGCCAAAAAGCACTGTTCCGGGCCACTTTTTCGGGATTTTGAAAAGCTTGTGGGAAGTAAAAGTGACCCTAGATGTGGGAATCAAAAATTTTACTGAACTAAACATTTCATATTCTCATTAAGATGGACAGTTTCCGTTAGACGAAGATTTTCCAGAAACGTACCGTTTGGGAGATAGCCATTTTTGGCCCAAAATTTGGAATTTTGGAAAAATGTGAAAAGTGAGAAGTAGTCAAACCCATAAATTCATAGAAGATGAATGGTGCATCGGAATTAAAATCCATGAATTGCTGAGTGTTCCTTGTTATATGTACTAACTTCGCCCGGTAGATAAGTTTTTGTGATTCCTCATAGATTTTCTTCCACAGGTGGCTAAAGTTGGCATTCCGGACCAAAATGCAACTGTGTAAAATGTGCAGAATTGGAGTGAAAGTTGTCATTTTTGAAGAGATGCAGTTTCCGCACCTGATGTCGGAATGGAGCATGAAGACAGGCATTGGAAAGCTTGTCCAGCAGGGAACAATGATGCATGACCAGAGTTTGAATGAGGTCTACGTATATCATAGATATTTAGTGCAGAAGGGTGCCAGCGGCTGTTTGACAAACAAATTATTTTGTTGTCAATATGGGCAATTTCTACAATTGCATGATATGGAAGAGGAATTCCATGTTACGATGGGGGATCGAAAAGGGAAGAATTTCTTAAACCTCTGTTTGTTATCATACTTATAATTATGAAATTGTCATATGGCATAAAAATGTTAAAAAAAATGTAAGGAATTACATAAACGTATATGCACTAGATGGCATCTTAACAAACATTGCATAGTGCATATGGAAATGCTTGTACATAAATGAGATATTTCATATTGGTAGAATAATGAAGCTTGCATATGCAATGAACCACCAATGGATAATATTGTGGTTGATAATCACTATTGATGTTGACCAAAGATAACAAAGAGCATGGCTAAATGTGCTGAGGATGTTGTTGCATGAAGCCAACAACCTTATGCGGAAAGGATGGTGTAACAAATCTATGATCATAAAGTTGGCAAAAGGACTGAGCAGCCTTGGTAAGAGGTCAATTGATCAGGTAACATCAGGCGATGTTAATGGTAAACATGCAGGTAATGATTATTGGTGCCAAAGTGCATGCATGTTGAAAGAGGATTTGGTAAGATCTCTTCAACTATGTTCGAGCTATGTTGAGTTAGTTTGCATGTGATATTGAATACCGATTGGGACTGTTAACCTACCAAGCTTGGTAAGGTGTGGGTAAGTGAAGGAAATGATCCTTACACCCTATGACTGTTTAGAAATCTCAATGCATTCATATGAATTTATATCATGCCATGTGTATGTGGGTTATGTGCCTAATAACCAAAGCAAGTGAGGACTGGTGGTCCTGATTATGATAATGCAAGTTATATGAGATAATCATGTTTCGATCATGATATGCTTGAATGCATAGTACTCATGAAACAATGCAAGGTAGCATTGAGTAGATGTGCATTAAGAGATTTTATAAATCTTATGATGCATTGTATGAATGCATAGGGATGATGCATATGTTATTGCAAAATAAATAATGAATGGAATGATGAATTGATGATAATTCTAGGATCATTTCATGGGCTGTTATGAATGCAGAATAGTAAGGGCATGAAGAGCCCAATCATGATCGATGCGCTGCTAGAATGCTCTGTGGAAGGACAGAGTTGTATGAATGATATGACTGTGAGATAATGAGTATTTACGATTTATTTAAGTTGCATGGATAGTGTGACTATCTCTTGGAATTCTATTGTGATAATGATGCATATATAGAAATGTATATATTCCATTGCATTTCAAATGATTAAGCAGCTGAAGGTGTTCGAATTATTGAGTATTATAATTCTGAGATCACTTCAGTGACTATTATGGCAATAAATGGTTATGTGCATAGATACTCACAACATGTTTTGCTGATTGAGGTTTCAGTTTTCAGGTAAAAAAGTCTTGCGTATGGCAATGAGGATAAGCCCATAGTAAAGACCAAGATCTACCATGTGCAGAAGCCAAAGGTTATGAGAAGGTTCTCATGGTTGTAATTTATGCATGAAACAAATCTAAGAATTGTCAGGTTTAAGTTTATGAGAATAGTCTCATAGTTGCAAATCCGATTTCTGTAGGAAAACAGATTTACAAATTTCAGATTTGAGAATTTGCTCATAATTGCTAATGATTGTTTGGCTTATATAGAAATGTGTCAGGAGGACATGTTGTAAGTGGATGCTCATGTACGGCAGCAGGCATAAGACCATAACGGGCAGAGTGGTGTCACTTACAAGAGCCAAACAATACGAGGATAGCCTCATTGCTAAGCAAATCAATTTCTGTAGGAGACAGAATTATAAATTCATATTGAATTTAATTATTAATGACATTGATTGGTTATGAAACAATCATATTTGAAGCTTATTGATAAATGTTGCTGACTGTTTGTCTATTTGATAAAGTGTGCTAGGATGACACATTGCAGGAATACCATGTGTGATGGCCTGCAGAAGCCAAACTAGATGGGAAGGACCCCATGCTTGGGAAATGGGTTTTGGGTGAAACGCCATTGTCTCAGCCAAACCGCATGTCGGTAAACCATGAAAGTGAGATGGTAAAGCTATGCCCAGAAGGCATGTGAGACACATCTGCAAAATGAATGAGTATTCTGTGACCCTAGACAAGAACATGCATGTCTAAATTATTAGGGTTAATATGCAGAGCATGCTCTATCTTATATTATATCACTGCAGATTGCTTGAGTATGATTAGGGCCTACATGGCGCACATCGGAAAGGGGGTGCACACCTTTTCTGGTGCTGGGTCATGATAGGGTTTTCAATATTGACTACACCCTAAGGGAATGGACGCATTCCTGGTGTTTCAATACTTGGTAGTGAATGATATGGAATGTGGTTAAGAATTGAACAGCAATACTGATGAGCTTGCTTATCCTTCTTGTGTTGTCAGCCTACACAGATGCAGATTGATACTGCACATTAAAGGGCAAAGTGAAGAAGGGTACGCAAAGAGACTGTATGGGATTTGGAAACCTTTCTATGCTCACGTGAAATATTACCAAATGGGATGGATAGGCCCGAAGAGATGTGTAATAAGAGAAGGTATCATCCTTGTGTGAGTAGGGGTCATGTTAACCTACAGTCAAGAAAGTCACCTATAAAGTTCCTAAAAGGAACCATCGATTTGCACAAAAGAAGGAGTGGCGTCCTTGTATAAATGAAGAGCTGATGTGTGTGAAGGGTTACAGTGCAAGAAGGTGTGGTGGCATTGGTAAAGGCATGAAATCTCTATTGGGTCAGCAGTGGGAGGGAGGGCGCCGATGACTGACTGGAAACCCTGAAATCTCTATTGGGATAGCAGTGGGAGGGCGGGCGCCGATGACTGACTGGAAACCCTGAGATACCTATGGCTCCATAGTAGAGCCTTGACCTATAATGGTCAGTGGCGCAGTTTCCTTCCATTGGTCGATGACCCAGACGAATGTGCTAGCTCGGCACTGGAGAGGGCCAACCAGGTATGGGACTGGTTGGGCACCATCAAATGCTTGGTAAATCCAGTCGATGGGGAGGTGTACTGGTTAAGCATTAACTATATCCAAGTCCATAGGTGATCCCAAGGCTTGCAAAGCGAAGCAGGATCCTGTGGACCAGAGGGGAAACGCACAATACAGATAAGTATTCGTTTTCATTTATGTCTTGTTTGGAATAATGAAGATTACAGGTATAAATCTTTTAACAGCTAAGCTGATACACTATTGTTTCTTTGTTGGAAACCTTGGTCGTTGCAGGAAGGCAAGACCCTGAAAGACTATAAATTGATGGTAAAACCAAAGAGTAAATGAGTGGGTGATATAAATTGCTAGTAAATCCAGAGAGTAAATGAGTGGGCGATATAAATTATTAAGAAATCCAGGGAGTAGTTGGTTGAACACTATAAAGTTCTTGATAAGTCCAGAGAGTGACTAGTTGGGCATTAACTACTTGATATGGTAGAGCAGCGTGTATGCTGGCCCAACATTCCCTTAAGCAATTGATAAAACCAGTCAGCGTACTGGCCTTGCATTGCCTGTTCGAATGGTTGTGGAGTAGCCTGCGTGCTGGCCCAACATTCATTATTGTATCCACGGGAAATACAATGCTTGGAAAGCAAAGAAGGATCCTGTGGAGTAAAGTGAAGACATCCAATAAAAATAAGTATTTGGTTATCTTGCAACTCTTGCTTATGAATATACATGTGTATATGATTTAATTATGATTTCTTAAATTCTCATCTGGAGATAAACCTTATAAAAATACACTAAGCATGTGAATTGATTCAATGTTTGAGTGTAGGTACTGCTGGAAGCAAGGACTATGAAAGCATCTGAAGGATGCATGTGGACATATGAGTGTCCTAAAGAGCTCAGTATGAGCAGTAATGAAAGATGGTGCTAGTGGACATGAGTGGGTCATAGCAGCCAAAGGTTCTGTAAACAGAATGGGAAGGGGTACCCAAGTTGAAAAGCCTTAAACAGACCTTAGACACCAAGTGTCATAGCCAAGAAAGGGCGAGTCAAGCATTCACATTGAAGTGAAAAAGGCCAAGGAGCATAGAACCACCAGTGATGGTGTGGCTCCGGATTGGAACAAGACTAAGAGGGGGAAAACTCTTACTCTTCTCTTTCTTTTGACTGATGCATCTTAGAAACAAAGGATTGTTGAGTGCATGTCATAAATGAAAACAAATTGTGTTTCATTGCTTGAAATGAATTGTGAATGCTGAAATAGTTATTTTCTTGTGAAAGGATGAACATGAATGAGTTCATGTGTGTGTGGGAAAGCATGAAATGTGTGGAAGTCTCATGAGTAAAGCATGGACGTTCTAAGTCAATTAGGAAAATAATTGACTAATTTTATTATTGTGTTATGCTTGTCCTACCAGGAATTGCCATGATAAGTCTCACAGATAGTTTCCAGGACAACAAGAAAGATGGCATCCATGAAATTCCAGACTTGTAGATCAGCTGGAAGATAAACAAACGGAAGGGATTGCTCGGGAGCAATGCCCACTTATGGAGCTGGAAGACCAAAGCTAGCAGGAGCAGCATGTGGAAGCCAAAGGACTTGATCGTGAAAGGTCACAGTAAAGAGACGAATGCAGGATAGACCTACCACCATCTTTGAATTATGAATCATGTGTAAAGTGGGTATATAGTCCGAAGTGTTGAAACACCGAGGACGGTGTTATTCCAAGGGGAGGGGAATGTAATGTCCCCAGTTTGTCCCCATGGCATTAACATTATAAATGATGTAATCTTGTTATGAAATCATGGTGAGGAGCTCAAGGCCAAGGCCCTGCCATCGATTTCGTGATGCATATGGTTTGCATGATAGCAATGCACATTGGAAATTCAAATATCATATAATATGCATTTTAATAAAAATACCCACAACTATCTATGCAATGCAACAAAGAGATGGGGGCATGATTTCACAAGGGATTGGGGGGGGGGGAACATTCAAACCCTTGAGCCACTAGAGTCAAGCCAAGTGTCAATGAGAGAACCCATCAAACCCTCAACTACCCATGTTGAATTTTGTACCCAACCATTGATTTCTCTCAAGAGTTGGTTGGGGTAGTTATTGCCTTGGGAATGGGGAGGTATGGCTGTCCAAAATCGGGTATGGGCAAGCCACCCTTCATGGAAAAACATGTTGGTCTCCTTGGGCAAGAATAGAGCCACGAAATTGCTCCCGAAGCCATTATTCACCATGGCCTTGCTCTCTCACGCAGCTCTAGCTTCCTGGGCGTTTTCCTCCCCCGGTTTTCTGTGTTTCCCTTCATCTTTTAGCGAGGAAGGGGCGTTTTTGTGTTGGTTACCAGTGGGGGAAGAGAGCAGAACGTTTTGGGTCTTCCTGGAGGTCGTTTAGGCTATTGGATAGGATCCTAACCAGTGGAGAGAAATCGGTTTTGCTCCCTGGGGTTGAAATCGAAATTCCACAGTTCGTTTGGGTGAACCACGAGTTGGGAGAACCAATGTGGACCCTGTTTTGTGAACACCTCTGTTGTAAATGTGTAACCCTGTCAATAATCGTTTTGCTGTGAGAAGAAATAGTATGTTGGGGTATGGGTAATGGGTAATCCATTGTTCTGGCTTGAGCTTGAGAATGAGCATCCATTGTTCCCTTGTAGCCTGATAAACCCAGTTGGACTGGCTTGGCTGAGATAAAATGGTTAATGGGCTGTGGTTGAGCTGGAATGTTCCCTTTCCCTTGTGAGAATCATGCCCAGCTCCGGGGTGGCCTTCGGACGGACTCAGTATAAGCTGTCGAAGAGCCTATGGCTGGGTGGAACGTTGCAGCGACATAGCTAGCTGCTTGGGCAGTTGCAAAAATGAAGATAAGTGTTTTGATGTCTATGTATTTACTTCTGCATTGTTTTAATTAATTGATGACTGATATTGATACACTGAGTGCCTATGAAGTTATGAGTGTGGATGAATTTGTTTCCGCTGTGCATATTTGTTT
The DNA here is from genome assembly GCA_027924585.1 of Larix kaempferi. Taxonomy (NCBI): domain Eukaryota; kingdom Viridiplantae; phylum Streptophyta; class Pinopsida; order Pinales; family Pinaceae; genus Larix; species Larix kaempferi. Next base: position 20,304,100 of record BSBM01000476.1, read on the forward strand.
GATTTATATCTGCACACTTTGCTTTTAACTGTATGCCTCTAATGAATGGGCTGAGCTTTATGAAAATCCCCATAGATTGGTAGCATGTTCCCTGCCTTGCATTGGTTCCAAGGGTGGGTACATGACATCCACCGGTTTTTGGAAGGAAAAATAAGGAGCACTAGCGGCTTCTTCGTCGCTCCGTGCATCAGCTGCCTCATCGCCGACTTCCTCCTGGGCCGGGCCCCTGTCATGGCCAAGAAATTCGACATCCCTAGAGTGTGCTTCGACACCTCGGGCATGTTTGCAGAGTCCCTTCACCAGATTGTGTGGAAGGCTCTGCCTTGCAATCTGCCGCGCACCGCTTCTGGGCGATATGTTGTCTCGGGGCTTCCCAAAGAAGTTATGCTCACTCGCCTTCAGATGCTACCGGAGTTTCCTGGGGCGACGACCGAGAACACTAAACATTAATTCTCGATCCGGAATAGAGAAGGCAACAAGCAGAGCTGGAGGATCATCGCTAACACCTTCTACGAGCTGGAGGCGGAGTTCGTGGAGCATTTTCAGAGTGTCAACGGCACTGTAAGGACAATCGGCCCCCTGCTCCCTCCCGAGGCGTTTGAGGACCGATCCCGCAGGATCGCTCCAGCGGTGGAGATCATGGGGGTCAATACGGAGGAAGATAAGTGCTTACAGTGGCTAGACGAGCAGGGGGAGGTGTCTATGCTTTACATTTCTTTCGGCAGCGAGAACTCCATATCGATCGCTCAAATCGAGGAGCTGGCGATGGGACTGGAGGCAAGCAGAGGAAATTTCGTGTGGGTTCTGCGGACGCCATCGGACGCCGGATCGAAGGCGTTCTCGTCGGCTCTAGATTTTCTCCCTGAGGGATTTCACGGTCGTATGGTGGCGAAGAATCAGGGGATTATCATTGTCGGCTGGGCGCCGCAAATGAGCATCCTGGTGCATCCTTCCACCGGCGGCTTTCTTTCCCACTGTGGATGGAACGCAGTGCTGGAGACCATGACTATGGGTGTTCCCATGATTGCTTGGCCGTTGTACGCAGAGCAGCACTTCAACTAAAATTTTGTGGTGGATGAACTCCAGATCGCTCTGGAGGCACCTAAGAGAGTGGAACAAAACTGGCTGGTCACCAGAGACAACGTGGAAAGAATCGTTAAAGTGTTAATGGCCGAAGAAAAGGGCACAAAGTTGAAAATACGGGCGATAGAACTGAAGGCGGCTGCGAAAGCAGCAGTGGCGGAGGGAGGATCTTCCCTCAAGAACTTCGATCTGTTTGTATTAGAAATCATTTCACTGCAGAAAACTCCATGATGATAATCTAGAGTACAGATATGGATCATCGTGTATGCAGTTTATTGCGCTGAGAGGCGCTCTACAGCTCAATATGGGGGAGATCTTGTAATGTTTCTAGAGTAACAAAATAATACAAAGTAAACAAAAAAGAATAATACAAAGTAAAAAGTAATAAATATTATGTTTGTCTAATAGGTGAGGTATTGCACTCAAGTAGCTATTCAAGAAGAGGTTTGCACCTCGAGAGATTTGATCCCTCTCGACACTTGATAAAACCTAGGATTTAGATCTAAGCTAGTGATCACCATTTGGATGGCTTAACTAAATAACTAGTATAACTCATGTTAAAGTTGAAGTTGTTGAAATTTGATACCATCTTATTCGTATATCTCAAATTTTATGACGATTATATATTACAATTTATGATATTATTCACTTCGTATATCAAATTTTCGTAGCTTACTGTATATCCAATTTTTTAAGCTTATCGTATTCAAAATAAATAACTGGCAATTGTCCTTAATCATCGTTAATGATGTTTAAAAAATAGTTGAAAGGTTTAAATGTGAGAATGTAATTTGCGTATTTGAAAATAGAATGGGATCTATTTTTTAGATATTTAAATTGGGTTTTAAATATCATTCTTTATATACTCATCAAAAACTAGGTTAAAACTATTATTTTTCATTCATAAATATGATGTTACATTTAAGTTTAAGTAAAGTAAAAAATGTGATAGTTGATGAAGTAATTAATTTTTGAAAATTTTGATTAATTTAAATTGTCATCAATTTCTTTAATAACATATTAGAATTTACATAATTTAAATTAAATAAATATTTTTTTCTTAATTATATATAATATAACAAGTTTATGTTTATTAATCCTTGCCATAACCAGATTATATTTTTTAGTTGAAGTCAAACTACTTTTGATTGTGTATTACTTTGATTACTACCATAAAGATTTTGTATATTAAATAAAATTTTATGATAATTAAAATTAAATTAAAAAATTTCAATTATTCAATTTTTTTAATTGGATAAATATTAATAGAGAAAAAAAAAACACTTGTAAAAACTAAATTTATAAGCATAATGCAATTTAACCTATTACACTTGGACTAGGACTTTCAATAGACAGTAGTACCTGGGTTAGGTTGGTTCTTGAGGGACCATGAACCTGTGTCAATGCCATATCATATCAGATCCGATTTCTTTAGACATGGTCCAGAATCTGTTCAATCTCTTTACAGCGAGTATAATTGCAGAAAAGCATGTCGAGAAGACATATGCATCCCCTGCCTTCTCAATAGAAATGGGTTTCCACACATAAGAAATTGAGGACATGTGCTTCCACACATATCAAGAAATTTGAGTATACTATGGGCGAAGAGTTGAATAACTAAATCACCGAATACATAAGCTATATGGCAGAGTTGGTTTGAACATGGATTGTATTTCATTTTTAAATCTGTATTAATATAAGATATATACAAGGATGAAACTATCACTTTCAAAGGATAAGATATAGTCATGATCTTTAAATCTCATATGATGTTGTATTATGTGTACATATAAATATTTTTCTATTTTGGAACTTATTATAAATATTTTCATTTAATCATAAAAACCAGTGTTTTAATTTTTTGAGGTGTAATTGATTGATAGATCCATGTTTAAGATTAATTTATGATTTTTATTTTTTAATTTTATAAGTCAACATAGATTTTTTTAATAACTTTTATTTGGTTTTATTATTTTATTTTATAAGCCGACGTGAGTTTTTTAATTATTTTTTTATTTTTTTAGGAACTTGGCAACATCTCTACCATAATGAGCCTACTTTTTATTTGCTTTTTATAAGTCGACATGAAATTTTTTAATTATTTTCTATACTGGGTTGTAGAGCACCTCGCTACTTTCGGTGCATGCAACAAACTTAGATATTTAAGTTGCATCTATGTTATTTATTTATTTATCAAAGAAGTTATGGGTTATGGCACAAAATAAAGAAATTAATTGATTATTTCATTGTAGAAGTCCATGAGCATAGTATAAATGAGCGGTTTTGGGATGTCATTGACATCATGAGATTGTGTATTCTTTCTTATCTCTCTCATTGTAAGATTTGTGGGTGAATAAGAGAAGGCAAGGATAATGGTTTCTAATGAATAATGAACATCTGTTTTTTGTGTGTCTTTCATGTGTTATTTTGTCAGTATCTTGTGTTCTTATGTTAGAGAATAAATGTTGTAGTGAAGATGTTTATGGTTAATTTAGGGTTTGCTAAAGAAAACAGTTGGCACAAGGAAAAGTGCTAACATGTTGAACCAACTACAAAAGTGATTTCCTTTCCTTTGCTTTCCATCCAACGATAGGGGAGGAGGATCGTTGTAATAACCTGGATCCATGGGATTTTCTACCTCTACGTGTGCAACATTTGAGTAGATGGTTAGGCGATTTTAAGGGTTCTGGAATCTAGATATGGGTTCTCAGAGGTAGTATATGTCCATATCTATTTTATTATCTTCTCGAAAGGGTTTTTGGTGGTGGATGCATTGTACAAAATATTTGGTACTGAAATGTCTGATATGAAGAGTGTCCATTCCATACAAGGGGCTGATCCAATTGATGATGCCGAGGATGAGAGGATGGAGGTCTACATTATAAGTATTTAGGAAATATGTCATCCACTGTGATTGTTGCAAATCCGCATCAAAAGAACGTGATTGATGGTGAACCATGGGATGCATTGTGATGATCCTTAAAAGCTATGAAAGGAGTGAAGTTGTACCTATCCATGGTGATGGATGAAACCCATCACTCAGTTAGTAGATCAGACTATTTTTGAAGGAGTGAGTGCATCAATTGTAAACCCCAGGGAACCACCTAGCGTCATGTTTAGCACAACAACATTAATGTTTAGGAACAATGTGTGCCAAGTAGAGCAAGCTGCCAATCAACTGTTTATATAAAGTGCTGTCAAACAATGGTGTAGATTCTGCATCTTCTATTCTAACTCTAGAAAGGAATGGAGTCTTAGAAGGCTTGCAATCAACCATCTTTAACTTCTTCAACAGATCAGAAGCATACTTTGACTGACATACCTTGGTTCCTTCTTTTGTTTGAGAAATCTCAAGCCCCAAAAATCGCTTAAGAATTCCCATGTCACTCATGGAGAATGCTTGGTGCATTGCGGTCTTCAATGATGCTATTTGTTCAGTGCTATCACCTGTGATCAGCAAATCACCAACATACAGCACTATTAACATAATAAAACCATCAGCAAGCTTCATATAGACATTTGGTTCAGATTTACACCGAACATAAGATTGTAACAGCAGGAAACTGTCCATCTTTGCATACCAAGCCCTGGGGGCTTGCTTGAGTCCATACAAAGATTTTTTCAACCTGCAAACAAGATTTCGATCTGATGTGTACCCCTGTGGATGTTGCATATATATTTCTTCTTCAAGCTCCCCATGGAGGAAATCACTTTTCACATCCATGTGATGTACTTCCCATTGCTTGGAAGCTGCCAGTGCCAAAACTAGTCTAATGGAGTCTTTCTGAGCCACCGGTGCAAATGTTTCATTATAATCAAGTCCTTGGACCTGAGAATACCTCTTTTCTACTAGCCTTGCTTTGTATTTAATGTTTGTACCATCCGCTACACATTTGGTCTTATAAATCCACTTGCATCTCACCAACTTTCTGCCTGCAGGGAGCTTGACTAGCTCCCAAGTTTCATTCTTCTGCAATGACTGAGACTCCTCATCCATAGAAATCTGGAATCTAAGATCATGTGAGGCTTCCTCATATGTTTTTGGATCAGAATCTATCATCATATATCATTTCTTAGAAAGATAAGGATCATTCACATTGAGAGCAGTCTCAAACTGTGATCTAGTCCTTCTTTGGTCCTGAGGATTGCCTACTAGTTCACCTGCTGATTGCAAAGTTTTTGCATCCCACTTAGGCCTTGTAGGTGAGTTAGCATATGTAATAAAATGATCCTCATCATTAGAAATATCAGAATCAAAAACATCAAGAACATCACTTACTTCTTCTTCAGGTGGTGGTGAAGATGGTTCTCCAATTTCAGCGCTCTAAGAGGGTTCTTCCTCAAATTGCACACTTCTTTCGATGAATGCTTTATGAGTGGTCATCTTCAGCAACTTATAACCTTTTGAGTCCTCTGAATATCCAACAAACAAACATGGTTGGATTTGGGGCTATAATTCCCTCCTCTTCTCAAGTGGAATCCTAGCCCAAGCCTTTGAGCAAAAAATCCTGAAATGAGAGATGTCAGGTTTGTGACCTATCCAAGACTCGAAAGGAGTGATACCTTTGAGAGATTTGTGTGGCACTCTATTCTGAATGTAAGTGGAACATTTTATTGCCTCATCCCATATCTTGGGAGACAATTCCTTTGCCTCAAGCATACAAGTGGCCATCTCCTTTAGAGACCTATTTTTCCTCTTAGCAACCCCATTCTGTTAAGGTGTATATGGAATTGTGTGTTGCATCTAAATGCATGAAGAGGCACAAAATTGTTGAAACTCGGATTTCACATATTCAACACCATTATCATATCTTATAACTTTAATATGCCTATCAGATTGGTTCTCAACGGAGGCTTTGAACAACTTGAACAACCCAAAATCGTCTGACTTTAACTTGATGAAATAAATCCAACAATACTTGCTGAAGTCATCTATGAATGTGAGGATGTATTTTGCATGATTCAAGGACTCATGAAGGAATGGACCTGATATATCAGTATGAATAAGGTCTAATGGTGCAGTGGTTCTCTCAGAATTGGATCTCCCATACTTATGCTCAGGGTGTTTACCTAGGATGCAAGATTGACAGACACCTTTGGAAAACTTAATATTGGGTAGCCCTATAACCATCTCTTTATCATGAAGTTGGGAAAGGTATTTGTAGTTTAGGTGGCCAAATATTTCATGCCATAGCTTGCTGGACTCATTGGCATGGGTTAACCGAGCAAAAGGTGAGGGGTTTGGCACAAAATGAGAAAACTTGTAAATTCTGGAACAATGATCAATAGTACCAAATGCAATAATTTTTCATGTTGAAATTTCTGCTATCTCAACATCATTGGGGGTAAAGGTTACTCTCTTGGGCATCCATGTATGGGTCATCTGATAGACTGACAGTAGGTTTGCAGCAAGTCCAGGGACATATAAAAAATTATTAAATGACCCAAACTCGAGGTCTATCCTACCTTTGCCTTTGCTAGAAGTTTCAGAATTGTCTCTCAATACAATATTTGGACCACTAGAAGAGTCAAGTGAAGTGAAAAACTTACTTGTAGAAACAATGTGTCTTGATGCACCGGAATCAATGATGAATGAAGAAGGTTTTGAAGTGTTGGCCATCAATGCATGAACTCTCTCTTTATCATCGGAATTTTGTCCTCCATCCTTCTTCCTTGCGCTCTCTGGAAGAGGAATGTTGGCTTTCTCCAAGAGTGAAGTCAATTGGTCAATAGTTTTCTTCATGCAAGAGATTTCAAGATGAAAGCCCTTGCTGCAATAATTTCACTTTGTTCTCTCATTCTTCTTGTTCGGATTCTTCTTGAAGTTGGATGTCTCTCCATTTGAAATCTGCTTGTCTTTCCTCTCACCGGTGGGCTTCTTGAAATTGCCCTTCTTCTTGCCTTTTGAACCCCTTGAATCTCCAACATTCAGACAGTGATCTTTGGATGGATTTTTAATGGCTCCCATCAAGACCAATTTTTCTTGTTCTTATTTCAAAGACTCCATGAATTCTGAAAAGTTCGAGCTCTTCCAATTTTTAATTGCTTTTCGGGTGGAATGGAAGGTTGAGACAAAGATTGAATAGTCAGGACCAAGCTTGGAGAGAATGGCCAAAACTAATTGCTCATATTTCTTGTCAATACCACATTGCTTCAGCTACAATACAAGAGATTTAAATTTGGAGAAAAAATCCTATAGATTATCAAAATTTTGCGGGCTCAAAGAGACTAGCTCGTTATCCAATTGGTGGCCTCTCAGTTCATTGGTTTTCCCAAACAATTCTTGAAGTTTCAGCCATACTTCATTGGGTGAAGTGAGGCCATCAAGATAAAATAGAGTCTCTCTAGATGTAGTGAGACATAACAGCCCATAGGCTTCATCCCTTCGATTATGCCATTTCAATTTCTCTACTGCTGAGGTTGGCTCAGCTTCAGTTGCCATGGTCACCCTGTAGAGCCCTTTGCTCCTCAGTAGAATCTCCATCTGTTCCTTCCAATCAAAATAATTGAAGGGAGTGAGGATGATCTGCTGTGTGTGATCCATTGCTGCTCTGAAATAAACTTATGGACTAATTTTAGAACACTTCTAGATGCCAAAATGCGCCCTGCAGAGAATAGAATTCACCCAGTGAATTCATCAATGCGCCCTTCCTGAGACTGGTTGGATCCTGCAAGAAAATAAAGTATGAAAGGAATATCTTGATGGCTCTGATACCATGTGAAAATAAGTTCAAATCCAAGAAATATTTAAGAAATTACATTCTCTCATAAGAAAAATCTCACACAACTAGTCAAAAACACAAAAATTATGCACAAGAGTAGATTTCTCTATTAACTTCTCATGATAAAAATACATAAGCCAACCATATGAAAGTAATAGGATGCTATTAAATAACATTACATTAGTAATTTTAATGGCTAAAGATTCCAAAAGAATCATCTATTCATCACACTTGCTAAAAATGCCCATCCCCCCTAAGTGGCAAGTTGACTTTCCAAATTTGCCCAAAAGCTCACAAATTGCCTAAATTGTGATTTAAAGGTGACGTATGGACAAAAATAATATCAAATACAAGATTTGGATGGAAAATTCATTAAGGAAAGTATTGGGTGTAAAAAATAGTTTCCTAGGTAGACTAGCTTTTCCCTGTTGGGGAAAAAGCAATAATAATCCAGAAATGCGCCTTTCCTCCTCAAATCTTATCCAAAATCTTTTAGGATGGCGCACAAGTATCCTAGATGGCTTGTGGTCCACACCTTGGATTTATTTCATCCTCCCATGTTTCCTTATGGTCCACACAATGGAAATTTCCTAGTCTTTACATAGAATTAACCAAAATTGATTAATTAATGCATTTTATGTAATTAAATGACATGGTAGGAAGACTTAATTATTCCAACAATAACACCCATTACCAACTTGGTGTGTGTCTCTTCTATTGAAAATCCAAATGAACCAGAAGCATGTGCATATAGAATTTTGTTGTGTGAAACCATTGTTGACAGGGACATATGTGCCTAGGAGACATGTTAGTTGCTTCTAGAGCTTCATCTTTTTGAATGTATTCATTGATTTGTGGTTCTAAATGTTGGTATGAAGGTTTTATAACAAGTGTAGGTTGATACATACAATGCTGAAAATAACAATTCTCTTATTGATGCATATACTAAGTGACCTATGAGTATGGAGAACCTTGAATTGATAGATGTGGAAAAATCATGTTCACGTGACAAATATTTATGTGAGGAAAAATGGTTACCACAATTGAAGGAAACTATTGTGCATTTGTTTCCTTGATTTAATTCTATTCCTTCTCGACAACATGACAAATTTGTAGAATCTTGTTGTTATGATTTGGTATTGTACAAGACCTTTTGTGATTTCCATAGATATATAAGTCACACATCTTATGAGATATTACATAATTGAGAAAAAATTCAATACCAACCTTGGCATGCCAATCACAATCCATTACCTCCAATGGATCCAATTGAATCTAAAGAAAAATAATAAGTTCCAAATGTGCATAGAGATTCTAGGGAGCATGAGTGGGAGATCATTTGTGGACTATATAAAAGTAAATTTATAAATTATAATGAGCTATTGAGGTTCCTGGACATAAGTTCCATGATGCTATGAATAATTGGAATGTTAATTTTTGGATGAAGACATTTCCAATTGTTCCATTCATTTCATATCTTAGAAAATAAAGTTAAAGTCCATTCTTCGTAATGAGCTTGGAATGTATTATTCAAATGAGAGTCTGGGGGTTAAGAAAATAAGAGCATATGATATTATCCTTGGCCATTATAGAACTGAGTGTGAACCACTATGTATGATAATCCAAAGAACTATAGGTACACGAACATGTTATTTGATTGGAGCAATTAAAAATTCCCTTGAAACCGAGTCGCATCTAGAGAAAAGCCCCTTTCTATTTAAGGACTGGCTTGGATAATTATGGATTAATATTATATATATGAACTAACTTTAAAATAAACAATTAGGTTTAGGAATTTAAAATAACTCACAAGTACTATATATCATCTAATATTTACAAATGATTCATTCTTAGGATTTTAAAATACACTACACAGAAATTTTTCAGCAATAATTTAACCCACCATTTATTTAATTTACAAAATTAACTAATCAACCCAAGAAAGGTCAATTACCTGGTGGTAGATGATGCGTCATCGGTTGCATATGCTCCCTTGTCCTCCAACAGGAAACACCGTCCTCAATAACATATTTGGGGGAACAACTCTCCACCCAACCAACCCTCAACATATAGTTTAGGCCCCCAAGCCCCCAGCAAATACGGTTATTCTAGCTAAATCTCCTCAACCTCAATACCCTCAGACTTCTGAGAAACAACTCACCAAACAAAATCTCAATCCATTAAAAAACAAAAAACAAACTAGACCAGACCACCTAAAACCAAGCATGACCCCTATTATTTCCCCAAATCCCTCTTTTATGTAATTGTTGATGTATATGTAACTTCGGAATGTATTTCACATATATGTATATTGTATTCCTATAGAGATGGTATTATTCCTCTATAAGGAAGTGTCGTCATTTATATTGTAAGTGTCGTAACTTATACTTGATGGGTTATTAGACCACCTTGTTTGGGGTCGGCCCTGTATAAGTCATGTGGGTCAAAGGGTTATTAGACCACCCTATTGGGGGTCGGCCATGTGGGTCAAAGGGTTATTAGACCACCCTATTGGGGGTCGGCCCACTCAGCATTATGTTATGTGGTTAAGTTCGAGCCGACATGAGTTAGGTAAAAAGGCAAGTCAAGTCAAGTATAAATAGAGTGCGGGAGGCACTCTATTTACTCACTCACTTCACACACATGCTCTCAAGGAGGAGAGGCGCACTTATGGAGGAGGAGGATTGCTGCTAGGTTATGGCTATCTCTATTGGTTGGTTGTATCATTTCTCTATCTATCTCTGAGGAAGTTATTGGGGTTTTTCACCTTTATGGTTTTCCCCAAGTAAATCTTTGTGTCTCTTGTGTGTGCTTGCATTATTGTCTCCATGATTGATATGCTGTAGATATGCTGTACATGTTGTTCTCTCAGTTAAGATCCTAGATCAGATTGAAGTAAATTCAGAAAATTCAACAGTAATTAATTTAGACTATTAATTAATTTATCATTATTTTGCATGGGTTCCAATTGGCACCCATGCATTTAACTCTCCTAATTATACTTATTAACTTAACAATGATTTACTTATTAATGTTGTTGTTTAACTTTTCCTCTATTTTCTTCAATTTAATAAATATATAATTTATTAATATGCTCATAAGAGCTACTTATGCTTATAATAAACTAATATTTCTTAATTAATCTTTTGGATGTTACATACTCCCCCCCCCCTTCAAGAAACTTTGCCCTAAAGTTATACTCCCACAACAACAAAAAAGGTTTAACTTAAACTAATAATACACTAATTAAATCATTATATCACAGCACAATACAGGATTTACTTAATTAGTTTAATAGATATTTAGTACTATTGTGCAGACAAAAATTCGTGCATGTGGCCAGCACACGAAAATTCATAAAACACATCACTTGAAAACTCCCTCGTACCTCACTCACTCTCTCCCTGAGAATCATACCATCCTATCAACCTCCATAACCCTCCACACCATACTCTGGATGGTCCCTCTCACCATGGAACAGACCCTCTACCGTAACCTGTCCGTGGATCATACAGTAGGAATCATAAGTATTCACAGTTAGCTGCAATGCTAAGTCATTACCTACTTCCGGTATCTATTTTGACCTCGTTATCCTTATCCAGAATCTAGGTCTCATTTGGTCACCCAACGACTATTGATTACTTAATTATCTAATTACTAGTACACTACCCCCTAGGGACCCTAGGAATCTCGAAAGGTTGGAAATGAATTCCCCCCTCTCCTCCCCAAGTAAACCGACCCCCGACTTCGAGAGTCCTTCTCTATATACCTCCCCCTACGGTTGATATACCTCAAGCCATGGACTTCCAACAAAACTATAATTGGCATAGAATTATCTGTTGGGTTGTCCCTCGGCCCATAAAAGTATGTAGTATCACCATTCTCATTCATGGTTATGTGTCCCCATGAAATCATATAAAGATATGACTCTCAAGACCTTTGAGTAAGTTTCATGAAACATACCTTCCCTCACCACCAAGAATAATGATTAGTATTCATCCTTGTAGATCAACAATATAATATAAATTTCTTTCTGAACATATTCTCATCAAATAGTAACTCATAATGCAATAATTTAATCATATAAAACATGAAATTGACATGTCATTAATAGCCATCATGTATTAACATTTATTACAAAATTCAATTCTCAATTCCAATATAAACAATCTAATATCATAATGCCATATATCATCAGTCATTATGTATTCTTTTGAGACATCATATCATAACTATATGCAATATATTATGGGTAACCAATTAATTATCATACTAATTCAAATATAATATCAAGACATCATTTATGTTCTATGTTCTGACAATCATGAAGTAACAAGTGTGAACTTGTATACTAACATAATAACAACATCTCATAATTATAAAATAACAAAACATGATGAATATCAACATAAGTAGAATCATATGAAATAATAACTGTATTGCGCGTCAATATAAGTGGTGACATCTCATAACTATGAAATAACAAAACATGTTGAGCATCAACATAAGTAGCATGACATAACAACCATTCTAAATGTACTTCCAAAAACCTATTCAAACTAATTGACTAACTTTATCCAAGGATACCTAAAGAATTGGAATTTAACACAAGGAAATCATTTGGTTTGCACAAAAAAAATGATATAGAGTAAGAACAACATTGCAAAAATTACATTTCTTTACATTTAAATATGAATCAAGCAACTGGTAATGAATTAGCGAAATGACTAGGAGTAAGGCCTACCTATATGAAAAAAAAACTAAATAAGTGTGCAGCGGGCCCAAACCACAAGCAATAGCAGTGATGACAACAAAGTGTGGGGTATTCTAAAATGAAGGAGGACATGTTTGTTGTTACAACTCTCTAAAGTAATTTATTAGAATGAGTTACAATGTGATGTTGTTCCATTGGACATCTATGCAATTGTGTTTGACAGCCCCTACATGTGGGATAGGGATGTTATTTTCCTCATAAGAGGTGAAAAGTGTAGATTTGTCAGGAATGGAACACCATTTCTCATAAATACGTATAGGGAAGGAAAAATATCTCTCTTGTAACAACCAACTAAGTGAAGAGGTTGAATAATGTCAATGGAAAACTTGTGATGTTGGTATTGAAACCCAAAGCTAATGGGATGGGTCTAGAAGTGAGGACTTGAGGTGCAAGTTGTACTAAGAGGTTGAGGAATCAATGGGACAATTCAATAAATCAGTTCATGGAAGTGTTCCAATGGCCCAAAGGGTTATCTCTAGAATGTAGGGTGGAGTATGAGACTCACTAATGGAGCATGAGATTCAATAGTAAGTGTTCTAATTTCCAAATGTTGGTTTGTGTAGACAGTCTTTGTTGAAATTAGAGGAAGTCAAGAGACAAATACAAGAACTAGTTGATCAAGGAATCATAATAGTAAGTGCTTCACCTTACACAGAACCAATTATGTTGGTTCTCGAGAAATATGGGCCTTAACATATGTGTATCTCCCTGACTACGAGACAATTAACCATATAAAAATCGTGAATCACTATCTACCTTTGAGTATCGATGAGATGCTTGATCAACTACAAAATACAAAATAATTCACTAAAATGGATCTTAGCTCAGAGGTCATCTGGTGTGCATGAAGAAGAAGATATTTCTAAATAGGACCTCAATTAACATATTTATGTGTCTCATACAAAAATGATGGTTTATCTTGATGAATGTTACTGTGACTGATGCATTTGGGAAAATCATAGGCGCTAACCTTTCACATGCACTCCATTGGGAGATCACAACAATCATGATGTATGTAATTTGCACATGAGATGCTATCGTCAGTGAGGAGATAGGAAGTTACATAGAGTGTATGTTTTAAGCTTGATAAACATGATTGGTTCTTTTGGTAGGATGGATATGGCTGTTATGGGTAAGGCGATGATATGGTACCCATATCATTATTTCGATTTCATGTGAATGTATTGACAAATATGTAATGTTACATGTTTCAATTACTTCAACTTGTGGAAGGGGTCAACGTTTCTAGTTGAAGTATATATATCTTAGTGGGGCTGTTGTTATTTGTAAGTGAAGGGCATTTGATACTAGACATGTTTTCTAATATCATATTAAAATGGCACAATTTGATATTTATTATGGATATACACAAAATTATATAATTTCGTACAGAGAAGAAAATTATATGGTGACTCATTGCAACCACATTCTATGCACTTAAGGGAAGTGTTACCGGCATCTGGAAGTTAACTAGTTTGTTGGCAACTTGGCTCTAGTTAGAGTTGGCTAACCATTAGAAAATTACCATCTTTAAGGGTCGAGAGGATACTAGCTTTACGTTGAATCATTTCTTTTGAAATATGGGCCAACACACCTTGGCACTGTATCTTAGGTTCTCCACAACTTAAAATGTAACCAAAGGTTCATGAAATTGAGGAAAGGTCCAAGACTAAAGTTGATAATGCCCATAAAAACATGGCACATAGGAAAACAATAGTGGGACATTTTTCCTAAAATTTCTCGGCTTCAAATTTCAAACTTTGAATTATTCAAAAATTGCAAAAGTTGAGGGAAAAATATTCTTAAGAAACAAAGCATAGGACCAATCTTCAACAAATATTACATGTTGCCAATGAACCTGCTGGTGATTTCCCATAATGTATGAAACAATTAAAAAATGTTTTTGAAGAAGATATTTTAGAATTCAATGGAGGAGGACATTTGGCATGGAATCCAGTTTTTTTGGGACCATGGCAACAAGTATTTTCACCTTTCTATCAATTGTTTTCCCTTTGGTTCCACCGGAAATTCTATGCAATAGTAATATTATCAATTGGGATCATTCAAACTTATCAAAACACGCAATGATGATCAGCGTGAGAATGAAGAATATCTACTTGAGAAGAGTTTACAACCAAAATTGATGTCTCTTTTATATAGTAGAAAGCTAACTACACTAGAGGACTGACCTAAAAAACCAATAAATTCTTAGAAGTCGACACATAAAACTTTATGATCCATCTCATAATTCAAAATATTATGGTTGATCATTACTAATGAATACTTCTCGAATAACTTTTTCCTACCCTTCTTATAAAGTCTCATAACTCTGGAATTTCAAAGTTCAGTAAGAAGGGTAGCTCTTTAATTTCTGGTAATCTGGTTGAACAAGAATAAAACATGTTACTCAAAAGAATTGGTGTGAACATGAGCAACAGATAGTCTAAAACAATGGACAGCTTGGGTGATCATGTATGGAGCCACATTCGTTTTTTGTGGAATGGGATAAATTTTGAAAACACTATGGGATTAATGAAGAAAGCACAATATCCACTTTCAAACATCACCGTATCCAAATGGAGGTAGCCTTGATTCCAACACGTGTCTGAGTGGATATAGAATTGGTATGAACAAAGTAGTGACAGACACTTCCCAAATGGTGTATGGGGTCGACAAAGAATTAGAAGCTGTGGACATTGGTTGTGTTCATTAAAATTTTAACCGAGTACCACTGATTAAGTTGATCCCTTGTGATGACCTTATCTTATATGAGAATATTATTTCCTTATGCAGTGAGGCAAATTTGGCATTAAATAGACATGCCAACTCTCTTATCACACACACCAAAATCCCATGATCTATAAGACCAATTTCAAATGGAAAAGAATAGAGTTATAAATACGTTAATTCCCTACTCAAATCTATGTCTCGGTTCAAAGAGTGGCTCTCCCAATAGTAATATGGTCTATGGCTGGAGAGCAGTTTGTTGACAATGTGATGTACCATGTATATGAGTAAATAAGTGTCACGCGGAAGGCTATCTGATTATTTTTCTAAATTATCCATACAAGTTCGTGGAGATAACTTCATTGCATGAGGATGAATGCATGGAAATAAAACACATGAATATAAGTGCACAAAGATAGCATTGGAGAGAAGGTATAATGATGAAGTGTAGGGATAATCTAGATACAAATAAGATATTGATTGTTTATGGATAATGATGTAGTTGGATTAAGTGTCATGTTTAAATGGGTTGAGACATATTCTTTTGGATCAAAATATATAAAAAGAAGCCTTTATCCACAAATAGGTCTATGTCCTATCCATCTCACCAACACAAAATCTTCTTTGTGGAATTTAAATGAATCTGCAATTCACTGTTAAACTGAGATCAAGCTTCTCAATATTAATTCATTAATATGAATGAATATCTCTATTCATCTTTGGTTCCAATACTTGGTTTATTTTCTTTCTTTAAAATGCTAAGCTCAATACTAAACTATGGAACAAATCTATAATAATTGAGTTATGCCAAAATAAAATAATATGTCCTTTGCATGTTCAATATACCCAAGCCCCCCCAAAAAATTATTGAATCCACAATAATTGAGTTATGCCAAAATAAAATAACACATCCTTTGCATGTTCAATATACCCAAGCCCCCCAAAAATTTAATGACACTTCTTTCTCTGACCTTTCTTCTCAATACAACCACAAGTCAACATATATATATTTATGCATAGAGGATTGTAGGTAAAAATCACTACACAATCTCTTGAGAAAGTATTACGATACGGTGTCATCATGAATAAATGGTGGAACAGAGCGTATATACATCTATAATATTGAACCTACAACTCACCAAAGTAGATTTCTCATTGTTATAACGTCCAAAACATGTCATTTAAAGAGTCGATGTTACGTTGGTTTAATGTCCAAAAAGAGACGTTTCCAATGCATATTTGGCGTCGGAGTAATGTTAGACAAAAGACGTTGATAGACTAAAGTGCACATTGACATAATGTCTAAAAAGGGACGTTAGAGAAGCCTAGATGTATCACTCGTTTAATGTCCGAAAAGAGATGTTCATAGATTAAAGATGATGTCGGTATAATGTCCGAAAATTCATGTTTGCGGAGTGGATGTCACATTGCATTAGAGTCGGAAAAGAGACGTCTACTAGTTATTCTACCGACGAAACAACTATGGTACCAACATTCAACCCACGCCACTCCAACATCAGGTTAACGTCTAATAAGTGAAATTTATATATGGATTTATAAAAAAATAGAATTGTTTCAGGACACTTGATAGTGGTTCCAACCTCATTGGACTTCATATGCAAAAAGTAGAATTTTAGATCCCATCCAGAATTTATCAGACTTAATAGTTTTCAGGATTTCAAGATTACAATGTTTCCCATGGATTCTATCATGTATTATGTTAAGGAATTGGAATTTAATCAAGCACATCAAACTCTCTATGTACCTTGATGTTTTTAATGTTTTTTCCTGATAGTTGAAGTTGATTGAACTCCTCTAAATGTACCCTCCAACCAAGAAAAATCACTTATGAAGCGCATGAATCTTTTTATACCTTATTTTAATGCTTGGATTAGGAAGTTTCATCAAATTTGTAAGGTGTTGACTAATGTCCTTGGAGGATCAACTTTGATATTTGAGGTAGAGGCAAGGGGTAGAGCCTAGAGGAGCATGAATTGGGTTCTATTGATGAATATGATCCCATTATAGGCAACGATTTTGGGTATTATGTATTTATAATTTTGGTTCAGAACTTCAGATATGTATCGCACTTTGTGCCATTTTTATATTTTCACCCTTACATGTTATATACATGAGTAGAATTTGCTTATTATGTCTCTAATGGGAGTGTGGAGGGGTCAATATGATTCAAACAAGTGACTAAGGACCATATACAAAAAGGGAACAATGAGTTTAAAAGGAATCAACATAAGCACTAGAAATCCTTGTGAGGTCCCACATATATGCTAAGATTACATGGACTCTAGGAAGGTGATCCATCACATTAGGGTATTAGTTGAGAAGTATTGTATCATCATTAAGAAAATCATACATGAACATGAAAAATTTATGGACCACACAAAGAATCTCCTAGTGTTTACACATATGTGATTACCCAAGTATGATTCTCATACAATATAGGTGCATGTCTAAAAGGGTTAAAATCCTATTGAACAAAGTTGATCAACTTAAGAGTGTAGTGAACTTATAGTAATATTTGAAGCCAATATGTGTCAATTTTTAATCAAATAAATATGATCAATATAATAATTAATCTCATGATTCCCATATGTTTCAATGCTAAGTTCATGTCTAAAAAATCAACATATAACCCTAATGACAAATTGTTAAGTATCAAGTAAATAGATAAAAAGGGGACATTGCCATATGGTAATTCTTTGTGTTGCCAATAATAACTGCATATATTGTCAAACAGACATCAATGAATATAAATCACTACACAAAAGGGTTTTTGGATGGCCAAAATATGCAAGTGGAGAGGACTCCACTCATATGCATCACTAAGAGGGACTTGTAAGGAAATATAACTACATGTAGTGTTACACATATAATGGACAGTTTGAAGAAATGTCAATAATAGGATACCAAAAATGGATGTCAAAATATTTACCATCAGTGAGCTCAACGTAGATGCATTCATACCCATATGCATATGTGAGTAGATGGATGTCTCTCATTGACAACAATTTCAACATCACTATTTATTGATAGTATTTTCTTTAATAGTTTTTTTTTTAAGATATCTCAAGTCTCATGTTGATGAAAATGCACCCATATATTGTGCAATCATGCCCAGTACCATAATCAAGACCATGCCAATGATAATGAAGGAAGCCATTGTAGATAAAAGTGTGAAGAATCATACCATAATCCCTGAGAATATTTGTAGTTATATTTTTATACCTGGCCACCTTCCTTCATCAAAGAGTAAATTAATGCTTAAGGGAATATCAACACAACATTCATTTAATTAAAAAACATAAGCATAAAGAAAATGCAGATATCTTTTACTCACCAAAGCCATTGGATTTATTGATAGTTGCTAGTTTCATTTATGTTACATGTGAATACCTACAGAAATCAAATTTGAATCATAAGTTTATATATATATATATATAACTAAACGACCAATAAATGTACAACCAACATGTATCATAATTTTAAAAGACCAAAAGGAAATACCTATATGAGCTTCTCTCTATTTCGAGAATAATCTATTCGCTACTGAATAGGGCCAACCACATGAAGGTGGAAGATCTTACAGCCCCTTCCCCCCATCACATCACTCTCATTTCCCCATGCCCAATCTATTTACTGTAACACACTATAACATAAGATGTAGATACAAATAACATAGACACTACACACATAACATTTAGATACAAATAACGTTAAATTACAAACTGCAAATTAAATCACACATAACATTAGATAACATAACATGTAGATACAAATAACATTAAATTACAAATTTTAAATTAAATGACATTATGAAAATACACATAATACAATATTGTATACAACAAAATCACTATGTCATCCACAATGGCCAATATTTACTATCCTTCTTCTTCTTTGGTTTCTTTTTTCTATATTTAATGAATTCTGGAAGTCTATCACTGGCATCAACTCCCTCATTCTCTTCCCCACTAGTTTCTTGTGGTCCTGGGTCTTGGTATGGAGACTACAAGAGACGTCTCTTTAGAGGGCGCTACCTAATACTAGGATCGACGCCATCTACAATTTCATCAAACAATGTTTTTTATCATCTTATCTATAGTAAGTAGTAACCAGTGAAATAAAAATTTCTATAATTCAACTAGTTCACAATACATGTATGTTCAAAAGGAGGATCCTCTGGTTGAGGAGTTCCAACTTTAGTCTCTATAACTGACTCATGGGGAACACCTAAATCTTCATGTGTTTCCTGCAATAATAGTTGAAGTTGTTGAATCACTGAACATTGTCAATTTGTACTTTGTAATTAAGTATTCAATTAGAATGGATTGAGCTTGTATATATCCTCGTTGACAGTAGAAGTGTTAGTTGCACCTACCTTTTTCTTCTCAACTAGGGAATTGTAACCTCCCTTGAAGGAAATTTTGAGCTCGTCATCTGTGGGCAAGATGCCAAAGTCTGCGGACTACATATCCTATAGAATAATGCTTTAGGTAAGGAAAGGATTTGAAACTCAAATGAAATTGCAGCAACGACAATTCCATACTTACATATATTCCCTTCACTTTAATGTGGCCCCTTGGGCCAAGCTCTTTTTGGCCATGCTTCTCCAGTATGGCTTATGTATTCTTTGAGGTGTCCTTGAGCCTACATGAATTGCAACATAGGTGTTTATGTGATTAAAAAATCATGTTCAAATGCGATATACAAATTATAAATTCATTGTTTGGTACACTGCTTTATCTACCTTGGTGCTTTCACTGCACTTGGAGGCAAAGCTCCTTCTTTTCTCATATTATTCTCCTTAAAATCCTCTATTAATGCATCCCACTCCTATTCTGGAATTAATCCAGGATGTTCATAACTGGGTATCGATCGATATTAGTGCGGTAATTGGGCTAGTGCAAGGTAATGATACCCAATTATGACACGTTAGTTGCAATGACATTTTGGAAAAACAGAAATATTATCATTAAAATAAATTATTAGAGGTACCTACAAAACTTTTTCCGATTAGGTGTAAAAAGATGAAACGTAGAAAAACGGATGACCTTCCGGAATATATAACTTTCATTTATGGAAAAGTGGTATAACCACCCCAAAATGTCATTATTCGAAGATTGGTATGTTATTTTTTTTCTAAAACATAATGCACATGCTTTTGTTGACCTACCTATTTGCTATGTAAATTTTTAATTTATGAGAAAACAAATATGTAGAGGCATAGGAAACAAACAAATATTTTGCGAAACTATTTTTCCAAAATTTTAAAAGTTAATTTTATATTTTTTTTAAATTATCGAAGTCAGTGAAGCCCTAAAAGGACATGGTCAAGTTTTAATCCACCATATCATGGTCTAAAAATAATCAAAATGCATTTTTTTTTAGGTTGTAGGTATTTTTGTGCTCTTACGTGGGTTCTTTTCCGTTTTCGAAGTAGGTAAGCCAATCAAAAGCTATAGGCCAAATAAACGACCTATTTTTTTTACGAATTTGACCTGAGTGCAGTTTAAAATGAATTAAAAATAGAGAACAACAACAAATCTATTAAAAATTTATATATTTGGAATCTGCACACAGAGCTCGACAAGTGTGTGCAATTTCATCTGCAGTGCACTCGTGGAGCTTATGCAGAATTAGCTGTGAAAAACATGAAGTTGCAGCGTTTGATGTTTCCTGTTATAAATCAGGGATAAATCAGACCGTGCCTAAAGGTGCAATCCGAAGCTAATTCCAAGCCTGCAAGGGTGTCAAAAACAATTTGAATTCAAACACGCACGCGCAAACATGCGCACGCGTGATTGAAAGCACGCACGCATTAAGAACAACGCACGCGCGTCCTTGCGCGTACGCGCTATTGTATGCCTTTGTATGGTTTATTTAATTTCCTTTGTCAAGGGGATACATGAAGTTGATGAAGATGTGATGATGAAGAAGATGACGATGATGGAGATGTTGATGAGGAAGGGGGAGATGACAATGATGTTGAAGATGTTGATGATGATGCTGATGATGATGAGATGATGGTGATGGTGATGATGATGATGATGACAATGGTGATGAAGATGATGATGAGGATGATGGTGATGATGATGAGATGATGGTGATGGTGATGATGATGATGACAATGGTGATGAAGATGACGATGAGGATGATGGTGATGATGATGATGATGATGATGATGATGGTGATGAGGATGATGGTGACGAGGATGATGATCATGATGGTGATGAAGATGATCATGATCATGATGAATATGATGATGATGATGATAATTATCATCATCATCACCATCACCATCATCATCAACATATTCATCATCATTGTCATCTCCCCCTTCCTCATCAACATCTCCACCATCGTCATCTTTTTCATCATCATCATCTTCATCACCATCCTCATTAACATCAACATCATCTCCATCATCATCATCTTCTTCATCCTCATCACCATCATCATCATTATCATTGTCATCATCAACACCATCATCATCATCGTCCTTCTTCCTCATCTTCATCAACATCTAGGTCATCATCTTCATCGTCAACATCATCATCATCATCATCATCCTCATCATCAACATTGATGGCGATGATGATGAAGATGATGATGACAATGTTGATGATGAGTACAATGATCATCAACATCATCATCATGTTCATCATCGTACTCATATTCATCACCATCCACCATCATCATCATCATCATTTTCGTCATCACCCTCTTCCTCATCATCATCATCAACAATATCTTCGTTGTCATCATCATCAGCAGCAGCAAATGATGACGACACGAAGATGATGATGATGATGACGAAGAAGATGGCGATGACGAGTATGATGAGGATGATGAAGATGACGATTATGATGACGAAGACAATGATCATCGTGACCATGATCATATGATGATGATGATGATGGTGAGGATGATGAATATGGCGATGATGATGATAACGAATATGATGATGATGATCATATTCATCATCATCATCATCATCTTCATCATCGTACTCATATTCATCATCATCCACCACCATCATCATCATCATCATCATCATCCTCGTCCTCACAATGATGACGATGATGAAGATGATGATGATGATGATGGTGATGGTGATGATCATGGTGATGATGATGATCATGTTGTTGATGATGATGAAGATGATGATGATGAGAATGATGTGCTGCATATTCGTCATATTCTTCATCATCAACATCATCATCATTATCATCATCATCATCATCATCATCATCTCCAGTAGTCA
The DNA here is from genome assembly GCA_027924585.1 of Larix kaempferi. NCBI lineage: Eukaryota > Viridiplantae > Streptophyta > Pinopsida > Pinales > Pinaceae > Larix > Larix kaempferi. The sequence goes on from BSBM01000476.1 coordinate 20,326,688, forward strand.
TCATCATCATCACCATCTTCATCATCATTGTCATCGTCATCATCATCATCATCATCATCATGATAAGGATGATGGTGATGATGAGTATGATGAGGATGATGAATATGACTGTTATGATGACTATCATCATCATCATCATCATCATCATCATCATCATCATCATATTATCATCATCTTCATCATCCTCATCATCATCCGCATCCTCACAATGATGATGATGATGATGAGGAGGAAGTTGATGATGACGATCATGTTGATGATGATGATGAAGATGTTGATGATGTGCTGCATATTCCTCGTCATCTTCATCATCATCATCACCACCATCATCATCATCATCATCTCCAAATTAGTCATCATCATCAACGTACTCATATTCATCATCATCCACCACCACCATCATCATCATCATCATCATTATCATCATCATCATCATCATCATTATCATCATCATATCATCACGACGAAGACGATGATGATGTGTTGCATATTCGTCATCATCTCCAACAACATCTTCGTCATCGTCATCATCATTGTCATCATCATCATCATCGTCATCATCATCATCCTCATGCTTGTCCTCACAATTATGATGATGACGACGATGATGATGATCATGTTGTGGATCATGTTGTGGATGATGATGATGTGTTGCATATTCGCCATCATCTTCATCATCAACATCATAATCATCATCATCACCATCATCTCCATTAGTCATCATTGTCATCAACATCATCATCATCATGATCTTCATCATCATCATCATCATCATCATCATCATCATCATGGCGAAGATGATGATGATGATGATGATGATGATGACGATGAAGATGGTGATGATGATGATGTCGATGAATATGGTGATGATGATGATGATGATGACTGGAGATGATGATGATGTTGATGATGAAGATGATGACGAATATGTTGCACATCATCCTCATCCTCATCATCATCTTCATGATGATGATGATGATGATGATGATGATGATGAAGATGGCTATAACGAGTATGATGAGGATGATGAAGATGTCGATTATGATGACGAAGACACTGATCATCGTGACCATGATCATATGATGATGATGGTGATGGGGAGGATGATGAAGATGGCAATGATGATGACTAATGAAGATGATGATGATGGCAATGTGTTGCATATTCGCCATCTTCATCATCAACATCATAATCATCATCATCATCATCTCCATTAATCATCATCATCATCATCTCCATTAGTCATCATCATCATCATCTTCATCATCATCATGATCTTCATCATCATCATCATCATCATCATGACGAAGATGATGATGATGATGATGATGATGATGATGATGATGACGATGAAGATGGTGATGATGATGATGACGATGAAGATGGTGATGATGATGATGATGACTACTGGAGATGATTATGATGTTGATGATGAAGATGATAACGAATATGCTGCACATCATCCTCATCCTCATCATCATCTTCATGATGATGATGATGATGATGATGATGAAGATGGCTATGATGAGTATGATGAGGATGATGAAGATGGCTATGATGAGGATGATGAAGATGTCGATTATGATGATGAAGACAATGATCATCGTGACCATGATCATATGATGATGATGGTGATGGTGAGGATGATGAAGATGGCGATGATGGTGACTAATGAAGATGATGACGACGAATATGATGATTTTGATGATGATGATCATATTCGTCATCATCGTACTCATATTCATCATCATCCACCACCACCATCATCATCATCATATCATCATCATCATCACCATCCTCGTCCTCACAATGATGATGATGATGAAGATGATGACGATGATGATGGTGATGATGACGATCATGTTGTTGATGATGATGAAGATGATGATGAAGATGATGATGAGGATGAGGATGATGTTCTGCATATTCGTCATCATGTTCATCATCATCATCATCATCTCCATTAGTCATCATCTTCATCATCATCGTCATCATCATCATCATCTTCATCATCATCATCATCCGCATGCTCTTCCTCACAATGATGATGATGACGATGATGATGAAGATGATGATGATGATCATGCTATGGATCATTTTGTGTATGATGAGGAATATGATGATGATGTGCTACATATTCGTCATCATATTCATCATCAACATCATCATCATCATCAATCATCATCATCATCATCTCAATTAGTCATCATCATCATCATTATCACCATCATCATCATCATCATCATCATCATCATCACCATCTTCATCATCATCACCATCTTCATCATCATCATGATCTTCATCACCATCGTCATCATCACCATCATCATCATCATCATCATCGTACTCATATTCATCATCATCCACAACCATCATCATCCACAACCATCATCATCATCATCATATCATCATCATTATCATCATCCTCGTCCTCACAATGATGATGATGATGAAGATGATGACGATGATGATGGTGATGATGATGATCATGTTGTTGATGATGATGAAGATGATGATGATGATGAGGATGATGTGCTGCATATTCGTCATCATCTTCATCATCAACATCATCGTCAACATCATCATCATCATCATCTCCATTAGTCATCATCATCATCACCATCTTCATCATCATCATCATCTTCGTCATGATCTTCATCATCATCATCATCAGATCATCATGACGAAAAACCTTATTTTATTGCAATTGTGATTCCACTTACAGCAAATGAACACTATTCGTAAAATCTTCCACAATGAGGAGGCCCTCCATGACTACTTGATTAGATCATTTACATCTCATCATCTTCATCCTACACTGAGACAAAAAATAACAAGTGCCTTAGATTTTGATTAATACAGCAACGTAAAGAAGAGTGCTCTGCATATTACATGAAGCCAAGCTTATACCTTCTGTGCTATGCTTTGACAGCCTTCCATAGGGGTGGGACTGTCAAGAATGTTATCCTTTCCCATAAATTAACTGGGCAAATATTTCCCAGCAAATAAAACTAACCATCAAAGTGCATTTTGTCACATCTGCATCGCCCTCAGAGAATAAAATCTGATGGTAATTATGAACAAATCTGACATACTGCGATCTCACAATAATCGCACCTCCGAGCAATCTTTATACAACATTAATATATATCTACTATGTATTTAATTATTCTTGATGTAATACATATGTTTCTAACTGAAAATTAAATTAATGTTTTGAAATCAAAATACACAAATTTGTAAATATACCCTTAAACCCCCAAACACCTAGAAGCACTTAAATGCACATAGGGATTATGGGTTAGAAGAGGTCCTAAAGGCCTTTATGGGGGAGGGGCTCTTTATGTGGAGGGGCTCTAGGCATAACCCGACACATTTATATCTATTGGGAAATAAATACAATGAACGTTACCCACCAACCATTACAACGTTCAACAAGGACGCGCACGCACCAGAGGCGCATGCGCATCCCTGTTGAACATAAAATTTAGAAAATCACCTGCGTTCTTTCTCCCGCATTTTTTCCCTCATTCAACGTGTTCTCTTCGCTGGTTTCACGCATAGTCCAACAAGCATTTTCATGGTAGATTGAATTCATACACCATTTGGATAAAATACACAATATTTGGGGATCTATTTGGCTCTTTGTATTGAATACACACCTATTGGGCTCTATTTGGATCAATTGACTGAATACACAATAGTTGGACTCTATTTGGCACCTTGGATTGAATTCTCATGCTACTTGGATACACATGAAGTCTTCTTACATATAGTGGACACATCAAAAGAGCATTTGACATTTGAAGCAAAGAGCAATCATAATCCTTGAGGTATGGTGAAAATTTGATCTTGTTAAATGTAATTTAGTCTTCATTCACTTGTTTAAATGGCATCTATTTTGTTTTTTCCTCATGAATTGTATGATAGATCTATTTTAGTCTTCTTAATCTTCAACATACACAATAAAAACATCCTACCAAGAAAAAACTACAACATGCACCAAGCAATGCTTTCAACCTTTCATGAAGATAATAAAAAAAATTACTTGCATCACCACCAATAACATTTCATAATCACATTCCTCCATCTAGTAGACAAACATTTGTTGAATTCCTCATGGTTTCACTACAACAACTCACACAAACACCTAAACAATTGAAAACTCTTAGTCTTTTGGGGCTATTTTCCCTCATCCATACCATGAAAATGAAGTGATATAAGCTTCTCCCTTGTAGGGAATTTGTTGGACTACTAACATCCCATACCACCATCCAATACCATCCTACTGAGTTCCTGGATGTGATGTTGTAACTTTATATGTAGGAAATTTCCAATAGCTTTTAAGATTATATGAAAACATTATCACTAGATGTTGTTGTACATAATCAATTGCTACATCGAGCTTTAATAATCATGCACATCGAGTTTTAATATCTTGTTTGTTGTTCATTCTTGTAGGGGTCATATTTTCGTTTTTCCAAAAGCGCATTGAATATGGGAAACATACGTAATAATCAAATAAAGTCTAGAAGGACGCAGCTACTACCTGAAAAGGCCCATGAGATAAAAGAAAAGGCCAGCCTGTACATGCAAAACCGTAGAAATCAAAATGTTAGTGCCTTAGATCCATCAACAAGCAATGACAAAGTGGTTGAAGTCAATCAAATCTTTCCTGATGTCGAGTATGAAGGGATGGATGTTGAACAAGTTCTTAACTGGAAACCACCCCAAGAAGATCACCCACCTGGCGAACACACTCCATTGCAGGACCAATTACTAAACGAAGGGCCACAATAAACCGTTGACGAGACTCGTACTTCCTTGCCGACTCCCTTGCCTCAACTATCAACCGAACGATGAAGAACTTCCAGACGTATTCATGTGGATGAAAGTTCATTTTCAAGACTTGAAGGTAAGATCCCCAAACACACTATTGATTTCCATTGTAACAAGATAATCAAAGATTTTTTTGAATCCAAAACCGATGCAGCAAAATGTCAATTGTTTCTTGCTTTGTTAAAATAACATTGTCTAGCTCATGTTAGGAGAATTTTGTGCATAAAGGTAGTTATAAGTTCAGAGGCCAACAATCATGTTGTTAGAAATCTACAATCTGCATTTAATTTGATTGGAAAAACTTCTCGCACAAAAGATTTTAATGCGGCCCATCGTGTACTGTCGGAATCGATTATAAACAAATCCACAAGGCAATGTCACCTACTATCACACACATGTACAATATTTAAAGTAGATTGAAATACTCTTCAAAAGTATTCTGCCATTAGAGAAAAACTTGAGACCCCAGGCCAAAAAGATTGTTGGGCCTTTGTTGGTAGGTTACCTCGTTCAGACATGAAGCTCATTGATGCTGTTAAAGAACTAGTGCAAAAGTTTTGGCATGATAACACTAGACCGTCATCGAATCAAAGAGATGTTTTATAGTTGAGAAAAGGTGTTAGGGGGGGTGAACCCTGTTGATGTATATGTAACTTTGGAATGTATTTCACATATATGTATATTGTATTCCTATAGATATGTTATTATTCCTTTATACGGAAGTGTCATCATTTATATTGTAAGTGTCGTAGCTTATACTTGATGGGTTATTAGACCACCTTGTTGGGGTCGGCCCTGTATAAGTCATGTGGGTCAAAGGGTTATTAGACCACCCTATTGGGGTTCAGCCATGTGGGTCAAAGGGTTATTAGACCACCCTAGTGGGGGTCGGCTGAGTCAACATTATGTTAAGTGGTTAAGTTGAGGCCGACCTAGTTGAGTAAAGGTCAAGTCAAGTTAGTGTATAAATAGAGAGTGTGTCTCTCTCATTTTACACATTCTATTCTCTCACTCACACTTTGGAGAGTGGCGCACTTGTGGAGGAGGAGGCTCTGCTGCTAGGAGAAGACTATCTCTTGTATTCTGGTTGTATCATTGCTCTATCTATCTCTGAGGAAGTTATTGGGGTTTTTCACCTTTATGGTTTTCCCCAAGTAAACTCTGTGTCTCTTTTGTGCTTGCATTATTGTGTTCATGGTTGATATGTTGTAGATTTGTTGTACATGTTGTTCTCTCAGTTAAGATCCTAGATCAGATTGAAGTAAATTCTGAAAATTTAACAAACCCCATGTCAAGCACTTCCTTGACACCACACAAACAGAACTCTATGAGAGGTTTAAGAATGAGCACACACAATTGAACTTGGGCCAAAGGTCCTTCGAAAAATGCAAACCCTGGTATGTTAGAATTTGCATTGATCGCAGTACATGTTGTTGTAGATACCATGTAGAATTTGAGTACGATTATGATACATATAGACATATATTTTGTGGTTTGCATACTAACATTGTGTAGGATTTCCCTTCGTTACAACCATCAAATGCATCCAGAGAATTTATACATAGCATAATGTGTCGAAGGCCTGAAGGACAAAAATATTATAAAAGATCATGTTTATATGGGATGTGTTCCAGTTATAGTGGATTTTCATTATTGAGCCGCTGCATCCACGCAACCGCGGAGCACGACTTTGGGAGGATGTCAGTAGAAATGCAAAACTTCCAGTACATAACATATCAAGTAGATAGTTCGAAGGAAAGCAAAAAAATTGCATTGGTGAAGTCACGGGTTAGCCTATGTTTACAATGTTCTTTTAACATAGATACCATTAGAAGCTTTTACATGTGGAAAGATAAACCAAGCTGAACTACGATATCCAACTTCTCTTCTAAGATCTAGGTAAAACCCAAATTTACACAACATCACATCATGATACACACAACATGAGACAACCACATTAGACAACGAGATATATAAATCACATAGCTGAAAATCCATGTACATCGAGGCTACAAATCTCATCCAAACATATACAATTTCTGGCGAATAATGGAACATGGTTCCCAATGTACGTACAATGGCAACTCATGCCCTACAAAAAATGCGACAACTCATGCCGTAGATGCAAAATACATGGCAACTCGTTCCGTAGATACAAAGTACATCAAAACTAGTGCACAAAAGTGCCACATCGTGGCTAATGTACATAACACGTGGCGTGTCAAGCATTGGGACCACCGCCGTCACTCCCAAGTGCAGATCCAAATTTGATCTTCACACTCTTCGAGCTACAGGTGCCTTGGGTCTTGGTCCGTCTAGGAGTAGATCGTCTCTCCGAGCTCTGGAACAAATGATATAAGATACCGTCATTTTCAAGCATTTGCAACATTTACCACATTTATAAAATAAATGTAGAATTCGAATCTTAAATAAATCACCTCTGACATGAGTGGGAAACGTTGGACAGGTGTCCTGGATCTGCGGAGCCTCTCAGCAATTCCAGCCTACAACATTTAAAAAAATCATTTCATTGAAAAGTCATAATTGCTTAAATTAATTTTTGTTAATGCATCAAAATATTTTCATAAATTAACTTGATTCTCACCGTGAACACCTCCGACGATGGACATGGCTGGCCTTCTAGGCTAGCAGGTGGAGCAGATGGTTAGACAACCAACTCCGATGCAGTGATGGGGGGGGGCGCAGATCTAGTGGCAGTCACTACAGGTGCAACCACTGGAGACACTAATGAGGATATTGGAAGAGTAGATGCCACAATAGTGGCGGGAACTGGGGATGATATGGTGGGAGAAGACATGGTGGTATGGGGTGGAGGAGGACCATGTGGACTATGAACCCCTACCGGTTGTAGGATAGAGGGTATCGAACGGAAAGGGCTACGGACGGTGTTGAGAGATGGTGCATGGGAGGGCAGTCCTGCATGGAGGGAGGAGGATGGACAAATGGGAGGTTGTGGACGAAGAGGGGAAGGTGGAAGGAAGGGGGGGCATGGACGAATGGGGGAGGATGGATAGACATGGGGGCGTGGATAAATTGGGGGGGATGTATGGACGTAGGGGGGTGGGTGAGTGGGGGAGGATGGATGGAGGGGGGAGTATGGTCGGAGAGGGGGGGCTGGATGGAAGGGAGGGGGTGGACGTAGGGAGGGGTCTAGATGAAAGCGAGGGAGGGGACTCACGGGAGAGGGTGGATACACAGGACTAAAATGCGGAGACACAGCTACTGGTGGAACCTACATATACATTTGTAATATCAAAATTTAGTAAACAAACAATAAATTAAACCATAGTAAGTTGTAACAAATCAATTTAAAAGCATGCTTATAACTACACATTGTACCTGTGTATATTGTGATCTGCCAATCCCTGGCAGGGGTGGCTGATCACCATAGTCATGAAACACCTGTGGACAACAAAATGCATGCATGTTATGAACATGTTAAACAAATCATTATCTAGGAAATTAATATATTCAAAAACATTGTACGAACTATCAACGTGTATGCCATAAATATAAATACTTGAGTAATATAAATGACATAAGTAATAACAAAATTGTGTCAGGTACTAAAAATACCTCCGTGTGGGGTGCCACAATTTCAGTTGCAGCTGCCATTGCTGCATCCAAGTTGGGAGATTCTACATTCTCCCATCTCAGTGTATCAACTCTGAATAACTGTACATTGAAATAATAGTTTAAGTCAAACAAAAATACTTTACAAGTTATAAAGTGATGATTGAAAACACATTAAAAAAATTGCTAACCTGATCCATATAACAACCCTCGATCGAGCCAGGGCAAGTATGCCCGCAATGGGGACAAAAATGTGGCATTGTCCTTGTCGAACTGGAATGACTAGCATGGCTACCATCGGTCATGGGTCTATCCTGGCCCTGTCATGAAGGCCATGCACCTGGATCTCTATCAAGGTCACCCGACTTCTCCGCTATAGTCGTTGCTACAAAGGAGGTGTATCTGAGGAGACCACGTGCAACATTCCTCATTGCCACCTCGATCTAATCAAGCTTATGGGGCAACTGAGGTGGTTGGGGAGAGGGGTTGGGGTCACGCCTCGGAGCTGGTGGCCCTCTCAGTGGGTTCCTCCTGGCAACAGGTCGATCTTGGCCAGAGCCACGCCCAACACCCTGGAACTCGGTTATGTCAAAATAGTTGACATGTAAACCGAGGCAAAACTCAACCCACAGTTGGCGAAGGAAGTACTGTGGAACCTCCCTATTATTGCAGGGAGGTTTATCGTACACCATGAACCACCTCTACATCCAATTGTCCCTCCACGTTTAGTAATGACACCAATCCATGCAGACACGTAGCTTTGTAATGTTCGGTGGTTGGCCTGTTTTCGGATCGGTGAACATACTATATAATTGGGATTTTGTAATGTTCAAATCTTTTATTGCCTCCTTGGAGATGCCCGTCGAGTAGTACTCCCGCATCCTAGCTCTAAATTGAGTCATGTCGATCAATTGCTGGTGTGCATGTATGAGGGAGTCGATTGAGTTCTCAATTGACGTGGAAAGAGACAATCGAGATGGTTCACCTGATTTTCTAAGTTCGTGAGTGTGCACTCGCATTTCATTTACATAGTGGTTAAGGTCATCTTGTTCAAAATTAGGTTGTGGGTTTTGGTTTTGTTTGGCATTTGGATTGTGTTCACGTTTTTCTTCGGCATTGGGTCCAAGGTTTGGGTTTTCTTGTGTTCCACTGGACTTGGGGTTAACATCTTGTTCACTCATTGTCTCAGTTTACAATCTGCAATAGAAAATGGGTTCATTGTTTTCAAAATTTGAGAATTATTTACAATTAAATAAATCAAAAAATTGATACAAAGAATGAAAAAAATGAAAACAAAACTTGATATTTACCTATCAATCACCCTGTTGATGACTTAGTGAGTGTTGTGGAGCGGTTTTGAAGTTGATTTGGGCAACTTTGCTGGTTGAATTGATGTGTACGCGGAGGTGCAAGTCACGCTCGGCCAGCCCAATGGAACAATACAGAAATTAGGCACTTTTTTTTAAAAATTTTAACAGAGGCGCGTGCGCGCAGCAGAGGCGCATGCACGTCACTGTTGTGCGCATGCGGCAGGAATGCGTATGCGCCATATACGTGCATGTGCCTCGGTTCGATACCGAACCTAGCGGCGCGTGTGCGCTTCCTTAGGTGCACACGCACCATTTTTTTTCTGCTAGCGCGCCCCCATTGCAACGAAAATGGGGACCATCTTTGTGCACCCGCCCAATTGTCCCGCACGGATTTCAAGTACTTCCCTGCCATGGATTGCACCAACTTTTGATTGAATACAGGACGAAAAAATGTGGTCATGTGCTTCATCAACTCCTTCTTCAAGTCATTTATCTGATATTTATAATTTGTTCTAATCGTTGGTGCAAACATATCAAAATTATTTTCATGTAACTCATTGTAGAACACATTATTTCCTACATTGCAACCAAATATTCCTATTAGATACATACAATCAATCTAACAATAGTATTCGTTGTATAAAATTTAAGTATTCCAATGGATTGGACATAATTACCATGGAGTTTTGGAACCTTTAACATAACCAAATCATGGGCCATCTATAAATAAACATGTAATTTCCCAGTTCTGTTGATGACTAATCCCAGCATCTTAAGGCTCGTCTCATCCCTTGATGACTAAGGCGCATGAGTACTAGAACCGGGGGTCGTTTGCATAGATGATTCCATGGAATACCCCCCACCAACACTAGGTGTAGAATAAGGGCCAGACCTTGCAATACCAAGAGTAGGGGTTTCAGAACCATGTGCAACATGAGCAGAGGGTGCAAGCATAGATGCATGTCTGCTACTCCCTCCACCATTTTGTTCTTCTTTCAAGAATGCCTGCAAAAATACAATTCACTGAGTTAGGATCTTGGATTCGTTTAAAAAATATGATGTATTCTTTAAATAAAGAAATGAAGTATGATTTTAAAAAACATAAGTTGTACTTACGAATGCAAGCTATCAAGTATTGACATCTTCAGTGCCCATCAATTTTTCTAGTTTGGAAACTATTTTTTGAAGCTTTTTCCTTATAGCTACAAGAGGGTCATCGGGTACTGAAATGTCGACGTCATCTGCATTAGGATTAGGTGTTAATGTAGGAGTCTACAAATTATCATATCATGTAAGAACAATAAATTATGTAACAATGAACTCTACGTTGGAATAAAACTGAACAATATGGAATGCAATACAAATTATAAATCACCAGATATTATATCACCTTATCATGGTCGTTACCTTCCCCCCGATCAACCTAAAACATAAATGAAGATATGTTAACCATATATCCAAATTTGGGTGAAAACTCATTAACATTATGACAGAAAGAATACATAACGAAAACTAATGAACATCTAGTATGCATGCCTTTTAGTGAATAATGGACATGAGTGTGTGAGGATATTTGCATGATTCCTAGATTCTATTTAAATTATAATTGACCAATAACTCTTTCCCCACATGTATTGACTTTATTGTAGTGACTACAATTCAGTATTCCTCACACTCAAAAAACACACATTGGGTAGTTTGTTTGTGTTTCCAGCACAAGTACTATTTATAAACCCAACAATGTTTCTACAAGCTTTGAGCCTTCCATCGATATATATGGCATATCCTTTATCCTGATTTTTTTATTTCATTTTATTATAATTTGCACAAAATCCATATATGCACATACTAGTTAGATACCTTGTTAGTCTACCCCAATGTGCATAATCATAGGTTGGGCCAACATAAATCATTAGTTCAATCTCGTTGTTATACGGAACCTTTACACTATCCATCGTAAAGAGCCCCAGGCCATGCAAAGTAGATGGAACAATTCGATATGTTCTTCCATTAATACTAAAATCTGTGTTTATTTCAGGAAGTGGGTTTGCTTCCCAATTCTTCCCATATGTTCTTCGAAAAGTTGATGAGGAGGTCGTGGAAAAGATGGTTTTATCTCTTCTCTCAACTTTTACAACAACATTGAGAGATGCTATTCTATTTGTTAGGATATTTCAATACTCCATCCTTATCCTACCTAGCATTATTTATTTTTCCTAGTTGTTGATGATGTCAATTTCCCCCTAGTGGTGTGCAGATGTCATCAAGGATCCATCTACCACCTTCTGAGCCCTGCATGCATCATTTTAGGAACACTTCAGTCAGTTCCCTATTTTATAGGAACCTATTGAGTGTTCTGGTGCAGTCCACCTAAGTTACCTGACTCTTGTGGGGGGTTAGAGCTCGAGATGCCACTGAATGTGGCCTCATGCACCCTTTTCTAACTGGCATGCATGAAATACTCACTATTGTGCCCTCCTTAGTTAGTTAACTAATTGTGACTTTACTTAACTAGGTTTAGGTTCAGTTCAATTGACTTTGAGTCTTTCGGAGTACTCCAGTGGTGATAATCCCTATGCTAGACCAACTGAGGCTCGAATTCTCCTGCATGATTCGAATTCTCTCCATTGTATTATAATTGTTCATTATACTGATAATTGAGTAGTGTGACATTATTCTGCTCCTATCTAAGTTCTGTTGCATTATTATTGTTCTACTCTTTTTACTATAGTTTTCACTCTTATTCTAATTTTCTGCTCATTCTTTGTTTGTGAGGTTTCCATCAGCTCATAGATCTGCTTTAACATATACTTTCACATGGTATCAGATCATGTTGAGTGAATAGGTTGAGCAGCTACTTTCAGTAGTGCACCAGAAGCCTCTGGATTTCCACAGCAAATCCTGGTGCCATTGCATTGAATTCATTGGATAAATCCAATGAGGTCTAGCCAAGTGTGAAGGATCCGGATAAAGGTGACTACTGTCCTAAAGCAGTGCTCAGTGGTAGTCTACCTCTATTCTTGAGAGTTTTTTGCAGTTTATTCGAATTTTTTGAGTGCAACATCAGTTGCAGCAGTAGCAGTAGAAGATATTTTCCATTGTTTTTGTAGGCAATCTGCAACAACATGTATCTGAAAGGAATTCCTCCTATCTCTCCATTCAACTATGATGAGTGGAAAGCAAAGATGATAGCATATCTGAAGAGACAAGGTATTTTTTATAAGTGTCTTGGTGATATGAGAGATTTTGCTTCCTATGAAGAAAAGAATGATTGGCTAAATGAATGCTACATAGCCTTTGGATCAATGTGTATTGCTATGTCTCATTGTATGCGCTACCTCATGGAAATTGTTGAATATCCAAATGAGCTATGGGCCCAACTGGACAAAACATTTGGAAATCAGAATGAATGGATTGGTGCAAATTATTCGGAGAACAAGCCCAGTGATACCTCCTTGACTGTTCTCTCTAATCATGTCTTGGCCTCAATCATATCTCATGATAAAATTGTTCAAAATGAAGAAAAAGATGTAGATTCAACACTCATGTTCTCAATGTCTTCTATTTCGAATTCTAAGCAAGATAAGCCAGTTCATAATCTAGAATCTAAAGAGGGTAAAGAGGCCAGCCTTAAGAGAATCCTAATTCTCCTCCTCCCTTACAATATTGAAAACATGATGTATTTCTGCTGACGCATATCTTTGCCTGCTTTGCTTATTGAGAAATTTGTGCCAATCGGATCTATCATATAACCTGCCGATTAATAGATAACAAAGATGCCGATTAATAGATAACAAAGATGCTAACACGTCTTCTTCAAATTGGCACAGCTTGCAACTTAAGTCAGCTCTGCGTTCCTCGAGTTCACAAATTTTATCTGCAATCAAAGAACAAGACGTAGATACCAATAATTCTGTGATTTCGCTTTTGATGAGATATTTTGCTTTCGACGAGACATTATTGTACCGGAATATCTTTTGCTTTGGACAAGACATTATTGTATAGAAAAATCTTCAACTCTTTATTATTGAAATGAAAGCTGATGTTACTTAAAAATAATTACTTGAGATTTTTTGAAATTTGTAATATTTTTATCTATTAATTACTTAATTAGATGAGGAGGGTTACCATCTTTTCACCCAACTACCTAAACTACAATTAATGAACATTTTGAAATAAATTTTACACCGAATATATTTCAGAGATATTATTCCTTGTCAGAATATATTTCATGTAGTTGCAATGTCAATATATTTTGACTCATTAGTAAGTGGTGTAAGTCACGTGGATCAACAGACGTTCCAAGTTCCTATTCAATGGTCATCCTTTGTTCCACACAGTAGAGGCGGTACTGCCCATCTCTATTAAACACCAACGAATTCCGCACTCTAATCACAACTTCCTTTTTCTTATTTTTGGTGTCTCTAAGGATTCTGAGTTTTTGCATCCCATCCGTTCGACGGGGAAGTTTTTCCAAACGATAGAATCGATGGCAGCCTGCATGCATGACCACGAGATTGGAAATCAGGCTCATGTGATGATGCTGCCGTCACTGGGACACGGTCATCTCATTCCATTCATGCAGCTCGCCAAACAACTGGCTGGAAGGGGCCTCACCGTTACCTTCGTCGTCACTTTCCATCACATCTCTTCTCTGCAGAAGAAGGTCGACGCCCTGCAGGAGAGCGGGCTGGACATCCACTTGATAGAAATGGAGATCCCCAGAGACGAGTTGGCGTTGGGCAAGGTCAACAGCAACAGCGACAGCGTCCAGTGCCATCACTTGCCGCCTTTACTGGCTACCAACGAGCGCCTGCAGGAACCCTTCCACCGTTTTCTCCACCGGTTTCTGGAAGGAGAAATAAGGAGCACTAGCGGCTTCTTCGTCGCTCCGCGCATCAGCTGCCTCATCGCCGACTTCCTCCTGGGCTGGGCGTCTGTCATGGCCAAGAAATTCGACATCCCTAGAGTGTGCTTCGACACCTCGGGCATGTTTGCAGAGTCCCTTCACCAGATTGTGTGGAAGGCCCTGCCTTGCAATCTGCCGCGCACCGCTTCCGGGCGATATGTTGTCCCGGGGCTTCCCAAAGAAGTTCTGCTCACTCGCCTTCAGATGCTACCGGAGTTGCCCGGAGCGACGACCGAGAACGCTAAACATTCATTCTCGATCCGGAATAGAGAGGGCAACAAGCAGAGCTGGAGGATCATCGCTAACACCTTCTACGAACTGGAGGCGGAGTTCGTGGAGCATTTTCAGAGTGTCAACGGCACTGTAAGGACAATCGGCCCCCTGCTCCCTCCCGAGGCGTTTGAGGACCGGTCCCGCAGGATCGCTCCAGCGGTGGAGATCATGGGGGTCAATGCGGAGGAAGATAAGTGCTTGCAGTGGCTAGACGAGCAGGGGGAGGCGTCTGTGCTTTACATTTCTTTCGGCAGCGAGAACTCCATATCGATTGCTCAGATCGAGGAGCTGGCGATGGGACTGGAGGCAAGCAGAGCGAATTTCGTGTGGGTTTTGCGGACGCCATCGGACGCGGGATCGAAGGCGTTCTCGTCGGCTCTGGATTTTCTCCCCGAGGGATTTCACGGTCGTATGGTGGAGAAGAATCAGGGGATTATCATTCTCGGCTGGGCGCCGCAAATGAGCATCCTGGCGCATCCTTCCACCGGCGGCTTTCTTTCCCACTGTGGATGGAACGCAGTGCTGGAGACGATGACTATGGGTGTTCCCATGATTGCTTGGCCGCTGTACGCAGAGCAGCACTTCAACTCAAAGTTTGTGGTGGATGAACTCCAGATCGCACTGGAGGCACCTAAGAGAGTGGAACAAAACTGGCTGGTCACCAGAGACGACGTGGAAAGAATCGTTAAAGTGTTAATGGCCGAAGAAAAGGGCACGGAGTTGAAAATACGAGCGACAGAACTGAAGGCGGCTGCGAAAGCAGCGGTGGCGGAGGGAGGATCTTCCCAGAAGAACTTCGATCTGTTTGTATCAGAAATCATTTCACTGCAGAAAACTCCATGATGATAATCTAAAGTACACATATGGATCATCGTGTATGCACTTTATTATCATGTTAAAGTTTAAGTTGTTGAAATTTGATACCTCTTATTACAATTATTGTATGGATCATCGTGTATATCTCTAATTTTATGACGATTATATATTACAATTTATGATATTCTTCACTTCGTATATCAATTTTTCGTAGCTTGCTATATATCCAATTTTTTAAGCTTACCGTATTCAAAATAAATGACTGGCAATTGTCCTTAATCGTCGTTAATGATGTTAAAAATATGGTTGAAAGGTTTAAATGTGAGAATGTAATTTGTGTATTTGAAAATAGAATGGGATCTATTTTTTAGATATTTAAATTGGGTTTTAAATATCATTCTTCGTATTATTTTTCATTCATAAATATGATGTTACATTTAAGTTTAAGTTAAGTGAATAATGTGATAGTTGATGAAATAATTAATTTTTGAAAATCTTGATTAATTTAAATTTTCATCAATTTCTTTAATAACATATTAGAATTTAAATAGTTTAAATTAAATAAATATTTTTTTCTTAATTATATATAATACAAGTATAACAAGTTTATGTTTATTAATCCTTGGCATAACCAGATTATATTTTTTAGTTGAAGTCAAACTACTTTTGATTGTGTATTACTTTGATTGCTACCATAAAGATTTTGTATATCAAATAAAATTTTATAATAATTAAAATTAAATTAAAAAATTTCAATTATTCATTTTTTTTATTTGGATAAATATTAATAGAGAAAAATAAAAAATAAAAACACTTGTAAAAACTAAATTTCTAAGCATAATGCAATTTAACCTATTACACTTGGACTAGGACTTTCAATAGACAGTAGTACATGGGTTAGGTCGGTTCTTCAATACTATATCATATCAAATCCGATTTCTTTAGACATGGTCCCAGTGAGTACAATTGCAGAAAAGCATATGTCGAGAAGACATATGCATCCCCTGCCTTCTCAATAGAAATGGGTTTCCACACATAAGAAATTGAGGACATGCGCTTCCACACATATCAAGAAATTTGAGTATACTATGGGTGAAGAATTGAATAACTAAATCACCGAATACATAAGCTATATGGCAGAGTTGGTTTGAACATGGATTGTATTTCATTTTCAAATCTGTATTAATATAAGATATATACAAGGATGAAATTATCACTTTCAAAGGATAAGATATAGTCATGATCTCTAAATCTCATATGATGTTGTATTATGTGTATATATAAATATTTTTCTATCTTGGAACTTATTATAAATATTTTCATTTAATCATAAAAACCAGTCTTCCAATTTTTTGAGGTGTAATTGATTGATAGATTCATGTTTAAGATTAATCTATGATTTTTATTTTTTAATTTTATAAGCCAACATAGATTTTTTTAATAACTTTTTATTTGGTTTTATTATTTTATTTTATAAGCCAACGTGAGTTTTTTTTTTTTTAGGAACTTGACAACATCTCTACCATAATGAGCCTACTTTTTATTTGATTTTTATAAGTCGACATGAAATTTTCTAATTATTTTCTATATTGGGTTGTAGAGCACCTCGCTACTTTCAGAGCAATGACAGGAATGCAACGAACTTAGATATTTAACTTGCACATATGTTATTTATTTATTTATCAAAGAAGTTATGGGTTCTGGCACAAAATAAGGACATTAATTGATTATTTCATTGTAGAAGGGGTCTATGAGCATAGTATAAATGAGCGGTTTTGGGATGTCATTCACATCATGAGATTGTGTATTCTTTCTTATCTCTCTCATTGTAAGATTTGTGGGTGAATAACAGAAGGAAAGGATAGTGGTTTCTAATGAATAATGAACATCTATTTTTTGTGTGTCTTTCATGTGTTATTTTGTTAGTATCTTGTGTTCTTATGTTAGAGAATAAATGTTGTAGTGAAGATGTTTATCGTTAATTTAGGGTTTGCTAAAGAAAACAGTTGGCACAAGGAAAAGTGCTAACATGTTGCACCAACTAGAAAATTGATTTGCTTTCCTTTGCTTTAAAGAAAACAGTTGGCACAAGGAAAAGTGCTAACATGTTGCACCAACTAGAAAAGTGATTTTCTTTCCATCCAACGATAGGGGAGGAGGATCGTTGTAATAACCTGGATCCATGGGATTTTCTACCTCTACGTGTTCAACGTTTGAGTAGATGGTTAGGCGATTTTAAGGGTTCTGGAATCTAGATATGGGTTCCCGGAGGTAGTATTTGTCCATATCTATTTTATTATCTTCTCGAAAGGGTTTTTGGTGGTGGATGCATTGTACAAAATATTTGCTACTGAAATGTCTGATATGAAGAGTGTCCATTCCATATAAGGGGTTGATCCAATTGATGATGCCAAGGATGAGAGGATGGAGGTCTACATTATAAGTATTTAGGAAATATGTCATCCACTGTGATTGTTGCAAATCCGCATCAAAAGAACGCGATTAATGGTGAACCATGGGATGCATTGTGATGATCCTTAAAAGCTATGAAAGGAGTGAAGTTGTACCTATCCATGGTGATGGACGAAACCCATCACTCAGTTAGTAGATCAGACTATTTTTGAAGGAGTGAGTGCATCAATTGTAAACCCCAGAGAACCACCTAGCGTCATGTTTAGCGCAACAACATTAATGTTTGGGAACAATGTTCTAAAATTTGTGGTGGAGTATAGAATCCAATCCATGCATGATATATTCTAGGAAAAGGAGGGAAAAGTTGTGTGAGAACTCACTGTGTGAAGTGTTCATGCACGATCTTCTTTGACAGGAGATAATATTGTAGATTTTCATTTCTACAAATTAAGAAATCATGACATTGCAAATCACAGATTACAACAATGATGGGTGTGTCAAAAAATGACACAAAGGAATCTTGGAGTGGTTGTCGAGGTTGTTTGAATGCTCATTGTGGTAGATTGTTCCAATGTGTTGAATTCCTGAGCTTATCTCGATTGTTGATTCCCTCCATCCAACGGGCATGGAGCAAGGTCAAAGGTTGACTTCCCTCCATGCCCGTTGGACGGAAGGATCAACAATCGAGATAAGGATGGCCGTGTTGAATCGATCTGCTATCAATATTGGTGAAGCTTGAACCTTTGAACCTGTGAAGAGAGGAGTCATTGATACCTGGTGGAATATCCATGAAAATACAATCACATCGATAGAACTATGATGGAAATGGATTTGTCCCCATAATCGTTGTGGAAATGGAAACACGATTGCAAAGATCTAGTATCAATGATACTACTCTGAGGGATACATGATGCAATAGAAGGCATACTAGAGACATAATGTTGTATCAACGAGTGAGTTGATTTGGGAAACAAAGGGATTACGGTCTGCGTTTTTTTGTAGATCTAGTGAAAGATGGAAATATCATCATGGATTGGCCTCTAGTCTATGTGGGTACTTTACCACGAAGAGAAAAAAAAGACAGATCCTCACCGTATCTGGATGGGAATGGTTGTTGGGTTCCAAGGTATCACATTAAAGGTAATTTGTGTGCATGGTGTTAAAAATTGCAATCTCACTGGTCATAAGTGCATTAATTAGTTAGTTGGTTAGTTTGAGTAGGACACTAGTATATATATGTCGATATATGTCTATACACACACAATGGTACATATATATATATAGATATATATATAATATAAATCAATATATACTAATTATACATGTTATACATATATGTTTTATACTAATCGTATATATCTTGCTATATATACTATGGTGTATATATATCGATGTATATATTTTAGTATATTATGTGTTACTATATACAGATGCTAGTAAATAAATGACATAATAATATTTACTGCCTATTTATCAAAATATATATTAATATATATATCAACATACTTTACTATATACTGATATATATATGCCAACATACTATATATACTATATACTAATATATATATATATCCACATAGTATATATACTATATTATAAATACTTAATTCTCTTGTCCATAATGATTCTCATTACTACTTCTAACCTTAACTACTTGGCGTTTTATTTATTTATGCTGGTACACTTTCATAACTGTGAAAATCAGTTCACATCCAAGAACTATTCAAGAAATTGCACTATTGAAGTACAATTACTTATAATGCCCTTCATCTTTGAAGGGCTCCAAGGAAAAATGCCCTTCCATTTGAAATTAAGACCCACCCTTCAAATTTTATCACTGCGTGTTATCCAAGCTTTGTTATATCCTGCCATGTTTACGAGGTTTTCTCAAGCTCATCGTTATAAGCTTGGTCGATCCTGAGATTCGTTGGTAGCTTCATTTGGCCATCTTTGGCTTTGTTTCGCGTGACTTGATCTTATTTGTGATCATGGAAGGAGAAACGATGAGATTATTACCAGAATGTTGTCATAGATTCCATGCAGATTGCATATTAGACGCATGGTTGGTTTTGAATTCCTATTATCCTTTGTTTAGACACTTACTTATTTATGTGTTGTTGAAGAAAACACCAGGGGTTGTCCTGCCGCAGGAAAGAGCCCGAATGGATGCCACAGAAATAAAAGAAAGTGTTGCAACAAATTGTATTGTTTAGTCTTTCCATATTTCTAGGGACAAATCGACATTAATAGCTTCGTCATCTCTGGATTCCATCGAATCAAGCATGGTTGCAGGCAGTAAGACAACAAGAAGTTTATTGTTTTCACTTTTCATTGACTCTGTTTACTTATATGATGTTTTCTCTATGGAGGGTTGTTTGAAAAACAAAACTCTTGGAGCTTTTATACATATATAAAAGTGATAAATTCTCATCTTTGGGAAAGGTACTTTCTTTTGAACTGCTACAACTCAAAAGGACATACAAGAAATTCATATATTGAACTTTGAAGCAAAAAAAAATACAAGCATCACTATATAACAAGTTACTCACACCTGCAATGAAGAAATCTACCATTGTTTCAAGATCCCATATACAGTTAATTAAACACATCGTAGTTGAATTCCTTATGAGGCAGAAGATGATGACAATGGCTGTGAATATTCATGCATGTCTTTCGTTTATGCTCAAGCTAATCATTTTGAGCAACAATCAGCTTGTATACTCTTCTCAAGCAGCCACAAAACCCTTGGGTAAGATCATATTGAAGTGTTTATTATTTTTTACAGGTTTGCCGTTTGTGTTAATGACTGTCGATGGCGAAAGAGAAGCTGCAAGAAAATACGATTATGTTGTAGTTGGAGGAACGGATGGCTGCCACTTCACCGCAATGCTGTCTACCAACTATTCAGTTTCACTTGTGGATAGGGGAGGATCCCAACATAGAGAATGTCGATGCTTTTAGAAATTATTCGGTGAGACCAATAATTACACTTCCGTAACGCAGACGTTTATGTCAGAGGAGTGATAACGTTAGAGCGAGAGCAGGGTTGGAATTTCACTAGAATCTTACGTGTCATACTATTTTTTTTTTAGGTTTACAATTTCTCTTCATTGAACGTTTCACTTAAATATATACCTGTCAATAATAAACGTTTTACTGAAATATACACCTGTCAATAATAATGTTTTACTTATCACACAGGCCTGCAACACTCGGTGTCTATCCTGATATCCCAGATTATATATAAATCTTCCACTTCGATCTACTTTCCACTAAAAGCTTAAGAATATAGACTCATTTAATATTAGATGTAATATTATGCATTGTATTCACCTCACATTTCATAAAATGTACTAGTTTTGCCCAGATTAACCAAAATTATATAAATGGCACAAAACTAGGCACTTCGAACTATGTTCAATTGGAAGTTAAGAATGTAGACTTCTTTAACATCAAACATAACGTTGTGGATTGTTTCCACTCTCAAGTTTCATAAGCTGCAATAGTTTTGAACTAGGTAATTCAAAAAGATAATTTAGCTTACACAAGTCTAGGCACTTTGACCTGTATTTCACTAAGATTTGTGATTGGCAAGATCACGGAGAATATTTGATTCTTATCTGAAATTAATAACAATACAATCTAAATTTATCATAAACACAACTTTGAATGAAATTCATCAATTCAAATAGTTTTAGATTGTATAGGGTAAACTTTAAATTGAACATAGAGTTTACCGTACAAGTCCAAATAGTTTTAGATTGTTCCATGAAATCCTACAAGTCCAAACATGAAATCCATCATTCAAATAGTTTTTGTTTGTTGTTTTTTCCTCAACAATTTGGTAGCTTCAAAACTCACTTTGTCTCTTTGGTTCATTTATTTTCAGCAACATTCCCTTATAGTTTCTACCAAATAACCCCCTTATACATTGTACTACTTAAGTTTATAGGATAAAAATACTCCACTGGTTTAGTTGGAAGGCCAAGCATTCCCAACTATTGAACTTCCCCCATGTCCAATGCTTTCCTTTTTTTTTGTCTTTTCTAGTGGCACTTTAATGCTTGGTTCTCCTATGTTTGATTTATCTTTATTTTTTTCTCCTTTAGTATATATTTTTCTTTTTAGGCTTGTTTTGACATTGTGGAGTTAATTGGCATAGTGGATGTCAATTTATTTATTGTAGGGCCCTGCACACAGGCTCAATCAACTCTATGATATTTTCATATACCTCTATAATCATATGCCTCTCTTTCATCGTCACAATACTGATTTATTGACTGCATTGCATTACCCTAACCCATAATCCATTTCAATTGATTTTGGATCCAATTCAATTAAAATATGCATCTAGAACAAGCCACATGGAAAGATATTTCATGGAGAGATGGAGTTTGTTTTATCTCGTTGAATTTTTAGGCTACATGATGTTTGACATTTTGGGTTTTGAATAATGACAAGAAGTCAATCTTTATATTGGTATTTGTTCTATTATAGATTTCTCAAAATTGAATGAACCACGTTATTGCTCTCCTCTATAGGGATCCAACAAATTGTACTTCATTAGTGACATCAATTGCATCCCATATATTCTTGAAAATGAACCAATGTCTTTGTGGGTCTTCATCACCTTCATGAAGGGGCTATTTCCATTGCTAAACTATTCTGTGTTTTCTAGTGATGACTACCCAGATGGTGGTGTCAATAGTATTTGTTAGGAACCCATGTCTTTACTTTGTTAGTATATTGTTGTTGGACGCATATGCTTTGTAAGTCGTCCCGTAGTATTTGTTGATCAATAGTTTATGTTATTGTTGTTGGCGTGTATGCTTTGTAAGTCACCCGTAGTATTGTTGATCCATAGTTTGTAGTGGCCCATGGTTTTGATCCATAGTATTGGCGCCTAGACTTAGTATATAAGTGTGTGTTGAGACCTATGAAGGCACCGTGAAGTTATTTGTATTGAGCTTGCTCATAGGAGGTTGCCCCCTCGAAGTGGCCTGTGATCAATATAAAAGTGATTTTGAGTTCTGTCATTTCTGCTATTTTGCATATTCTTATTAATTAATTGTTGCAGGTGCATCACATCTGGTATCAGAGCACTTTCTTGGGCTCGCTGGGTGAAATTTCTGCCAAATTTTTTTTGCATCTGTTGCAGGTTCGGATTTGGGAATAATCTCTATCCGCTTAACTGTGGGAAGTTCTTGGGCATAAGCCCTAAAACTCATTGTGAGGAGTACCATAGGAACCTCGAAGTAGCTCACCCATTGAGAGGACCTGCCAACGAAAAGGGCAATGACCCCTACCTGATTGACTAGTTCCCACCCGTGAGGTAAACCAAGAGCTGTCGTTTGTGGCAAAGTGGTTATCAGTTTTACCTGAGCCGTGGAGTGATGGGTACTGCCCCAATACGCAAGCCGTCAGACAGCATTGGTGACCGAGTGAAACCCCTGAACTGTTAGGAAGCCGCACATACCTGGGGTCCATATCTATTTCCAGCTGAACTGTTGTCGATCATTGCTGCGCCATTTTAGATCCAGTCGTTTGGATCCATTTTGTAAGCCGTTCCAAATACAGCCGTTTTCAATCCATTCGGCGTCGTTTCAGAATCCTTCCAAGCCGTAGCCGCTCCAGTCTGGAAAAAAAAAAAAAAGTATAAAATTCAGTTTTTTCTCCATATCTCCCTTGTTTTCACTCTGTTTCCCTTGAAATTTTTGGGGAACCCCTGTCATCCCATTCTGCATATTTCATTCCTGAGGACCCTATCCCCAATTCCCCTTCCCAAAGCCCAAAATCCCACATTTGTCTATTTTTAGGGTTTGCCATAACTTCCTCAGATTTCACCCAATCACCTTCAAATTTTACCACAGAGTTCCTTTCTGAATTCTGCTTCTTTGTTCCCCTCTGCCAATTTTTTGCATTCTTTCACCCCGCTTCTGAAATCCTCATTTTTGCTTCCCTGTCTATTCGACAGTGTCCAAAACCTAGTCAAACCCCGATTACCCTTCAGATTTTTTCCCAAGTCCAGATTTTCCTTTACTGAAGTAGTTTCTGTTTTTGTTTTCCTACCCAGTCAACCCATAAAATTAAAAATTAAAAAAAACAACAACAACAAACAAAACAAAAAAAACAAAAAACAAAAAAACAAAAAAAAACAAAAAAACCCTCCTGGTTATGGTTGTCACCCGTGCAGGAGAAAAAACCATGGAGGACACACTTGCAGCCATCCAAGCCGAACTCCAGGATCTGGATGAAAAATTTCTTGGCCTCCATCTTGAACATTCAGCTGTGAACAACAAACGGCAGTCCGAATCTTCAGCAAACAATGGGTTCTCTTCTTCCAGCAATTTTCGTGGTCCAAAGCTTGATTTTCCTCGCTTCAATGGTACCGATCCAGCTGGATGGATCTATCGTGCAGAACAGTATTTCAGTCTGCATAATACTTTTGATGTCAACAAAGTTCCACTAGCATCCTTTCATTTGGAACAGGAAGCTCTTCAATGGTACCGTTGGTACATCAAGGCTCATGCAGAGCCAAAATGGCCAGACTTTTGCCAGCTCCTTTTGCAACGATTTGGTCCTAGTGCTTTTGATGACTTCACATGAGCCCTCACTAAACTTCGCAAAATTAGCACTGTGAGAGAGTATCAAACCAAAATTTGAGAACCTAGCCAACCACACCAAAGGATTGTCTGATGAATTTTACTGGAGTTGTTTTATCAGTGGTCTAAAGGATGCCATCCGCTCTGAGGTCAAAATGTTCTATCCCAACACAATGATGGAAGCCCTAAGGTTGGCTAAGTTGACAGAAGACAATATTGCAGCCCAACAATGCTCCAAGCCCACTTTTGTTCCCTTCTGAAATATGGGTTCTCAACGACCACCTATACCGCAGGCTCCTCGACTAACTCCTATCAAGCGTTTGTCTAAAACAGAGATGCAAGCACGCAGAGAAAAGGGGCTTTGCTATAATTGTGATGAGAAATTCACTTGGGGACATAGATGTGTTCAGCAAAAGCTCTATCTCTTGGATGTGGATTCTCCGCCTGCCTCTGAAATTGGTGACGAAGATCCAGAAACACTGGATGCTCCGGTCGACATTCAGAAACTGCCTATCGACCCTCCGTCTCAGGATGACCAGCCAGAGATATCTCTCCATGTTGTAGCTGGAGTCACCACCCCCCAAACAATGCGGGTCAGGGGTTACTTCAAGAAGCTTCCTCTTACAATACTCATTAATTCTGGTAGCACTCATAATTTCATTGACCCTCGGATCGCCAAACAAGCTGATTGTTTTATCCATCCTTGCTCCAACTTTGAAGTCATGGTTTCCAATGGGGGCACCTTACCTTACAAAGGGAAGTGTCAAAATGTGCGTATCTCTATGGGAGATTATACCTTGCGCTCTGACATGTTTGCCTTGACCTTAGGCAGATGTGAGGTGGTTTTTGGCGCTCAATGGCTATGCACACTTAGCCCTATCTTATGGGATTTTGCTGAACTTTGGATGTAGTTTTTCCTCAATGGCCAAAAACACACATTGACAGGATTACAACCAGGTTCTCTCAGCATCATCAGTTCACATCACATGAAAAAAATCCTCAAGAATAATTCACATGGTGTCATCGCTCAGCTCCATTCCATTCAGATGCAACCCTCAGCGTTCTCCACTACTCCTTTAGATCTACAACAAATTCTGGATCGATATACAGGTGTCTTTGCTGAACCAGTGGGATTGCCACCTTCCAGGCCAGAAGACCATCGTATTCAGCTCCTTCCTGGCAGCATTCCTCCCAACATCAGGCCCTATCGCTACCCATTTCACCAAAAAACGGAGATTGAAATGCTCGTTCGGGACTTATTGAAGCAAGGTATTATTCTCCCAAGTACTAGTTCCTTTTCTTCTCCAATTATTCTTGTCCGCAAAAAATATGGGTCATGGTGCCTCTGCATTGACTTCTGAGCACTTAATAACCTCACCATCAAGGATAAGTTTCCAATTCCCGTTGTTGATGAGCTTCATGGGGCTCACTTTTTCTCCAAGTTGGATCTTCGTTCTGGGTATCATCAAATTCGGGTTCATGAGGATGATATCCCTAAAACAGCTTTCCGCACACATGATGGCCATCATGAGTTTTTGGTCATGCCCTTTGGCCTCACTAATGCTCCTTCCACATTCCAGGCCTTAATGAATAAAATATTTCGACCCTACTTACGGAAATTCATTCTGGTATTCTTTAATGATATCCTCATCTACAGTAAAACATGGAATGAACATCTCCAGCATCTGGATCTTGTCATGCAACTTTTCTCTGACCATCATCTCCATGCCAAGAAGTCTAAATGTGTTTTTGGACAGAAGGAAGTTGAGTATCTCGGGCACATTATCTCAGCACAAGGGGTTCGCGTGGATCCTGCCAAAATCGATGCCATGAACAATTGGCCACATCCTCAGACACTCAAGAGCCTTCGTGGTTTTTTGGGGTTGACTGGCTACTACCACAAGTTTGTCAAGGATTATGGGAAGATTGCAGCTCCATTAACTGCTCTATTGAAAAAGGATGCTTTTACATGGACACATGCTACTCAGTGTGCATTTGACAAACTAAAACAAGCTATGTGTACTACACCTGTTCTAGCTATGCCCAATTTTTCCAAGCCCTTCACTATTGAGAGTGATGCTTACGGCAATGGACTTGGTGCTATTCTCCTTCAAGATGAACACCCCATTGCGTTCACCAGCAAAGCCCTTTCATGTAAGAATTTAGCTGCCTCTACCTATGAGAAGGAAATGATGGCTATTTTGCATGCAGTACAGAAGTGGCGCCCATATCTATTAGGGAATCATTTCTGCATCAAGACTGATCACCAGAGTCTGAAATATTTCTTGGAACAGCGTGTCTCCTCCCCGGCACAATAGAAATGGGTTAGCAAACACATGGGTTATGACTATGAGATCAATTACAAGAAAGGTAAAGACAATATTGTGGCAGATGCTCTTTCTCGCACATTTGATGCCCAAGGTTCTCTTTCAGCTATTTCTATGCCTGTTCCAAATTGTTTGCAATCTGTTCAACAGGGTTATGTCAATGACTCTTCCTTATCTCAAATCATCCAACGCTTGACCAACAACCCTTCTGCTGCACCACATTACTCTTGGGATGGTGCTTCTCTGAGATACAAGGGTCGGTTGGTGCTTCCCCATAGCACAGATCTTCAACAGGCTATCTTCTATGAACTCCATGCTTCTCCATCGGCAAGGCACTCTGGGTTCCTCAAAACGTATGAACGGGCACGGCATAACTTCTTTTGGCGGGGCATGAAAAGGACAATTCAACAGATGGTGGCTGAATGTGATACTTGCCAGTGCAATAAGGGTGAAACAACACTCCTTCGAGGATTGCTCGAACCCTTGCCCATACCTACACGGATTTGGACAGATATTTCTATGGATTTCATTGAAGGGCTCCCTAAATCTGGTGAGAAGATAGTGATTCTCATTGTGGTTGATCGCCTCTCCAAATATAGTCATTTTTGTGCTCTCAGCCATCCCTATACAGCCTCCTCAGTCGCTCAAATTTTCTTGGACCAGATCTTTCGTCTTCATGGCATCCCTTCTTCCATTGTCTCGGATCGTGATGCGACTTTCACCAGTCATTTTTGGACAGAACTATTTCGCCACACTGGCACCAAACTGAAGATGAGTTCAGGGTATCACCCACAAACAGATGGTCAGACTGAAATTATCAATAAATGCTTGGAAACTTATCTTCGTTGCTTCACCTCTGAACAACAACGTCAGTGGGCAAAGTGGCTCCCTCTTGCTGAATGGTGGTACAATACCTCTTACCACACTACCTCTAAAATGACCCCATATGAAGCAGTCTATGGTCAGGCACCTCCAGTTCTTCTTCCATACACCCCCACTAGTTCACCAGTTCAGGAAGCTGACACGGTCCTTCGAAACCGCGATCAGATTCTTCTCATTTTGCGGGACAATCTTCACATGGCATGAAATCGCATGAAGCAACAAGCTGATCAACACCATTCTGAGTGCACTTTTCAAGTCGGCGATATGGTTTTTCTTCGTCTCCAGCCGTACAAGCAGCCCTCCTTGAAACTCAAAGGGCGTCATCAGCTCGCTCCAAATTTCTATGGGCCATATCGGATTCTTCAGAAGATTGGGTCCATTGCTTATAAATTGGAACTTCCTCCTTCTTCCCGCATTCATCCAGTTTTTCATGTCTCTTGTCTGAAGAAAGTTCTTGGCACCAACATCAGTGGACAAACGATTTTACCCGAACTGGATAATGAAGGATCCATCCTTTTGGAGCCGGAGGCCATCCTCAATCGGCGCACTCGTCAGCTTCGCTCTCGCTCTATCACATAGGTCTTAATTCAGTGGCATGGCATGCAACCAAAGGATGCTACATGGGAACCACTCCTTCAGATTCAACAACAATTTCCACATCTAAAGCTTTGAGGACAAAGCCTTTTTTAAGGGGGAGGGGATGTTAGGAACCCATGTCTTTACTTTGTTAGTATATTGTTGTTGGACGCATATGCTTTGTAAGTCATCCCGTAGTATTTTTTGATCAATGGTTTATGTTATTTTTGTTGGAGCATATGCTTTGTAAGTCGCCCGTAGTATTGTTGATCCATAGTTTGTAGTGGCCCATGGTTTTGATCCATAGTATTGGCGCCTAGACTTAGTATATAAGTGTGTGTTGAGACCTATGAAGGCACCGTGAAGTTATTTGTATTGAGCTTGCTCATAGGAGGTTGCCCCCTCGAAGTGGCATGTGATCAATATAAAAGTGATTCTGATTTCTGTCATTTCTGCTATTTCGCATATTCTTATTAATTAATTGATGCAAGTGCATCACAGTATTACGTGAATAGACTATCTTTGGGGCCAATGCACAATCATGGACTCCTTTAAAGACACTTTAGATGCCACATAATACTGAAAAAACATGGAGCCTCTGACTTTAGGTGACAATTAAGGGTACTTCCCTAACAGTTTTGAAGATGAAGTAAAAAGACAAAAGATAGGTAATTGAATCAGCTTTCATAATATATAAAATTTATCTATAAACAAATTGTGTAAATGATTATAAAATTAGTTTTCGTTAAATTGGGTTTTCAAATTTTCAGCAGATCATAACATATATGTTTGTGCGGGTGCAACACTTATTGAGGTAAATGATGTCAATTTTGGATCAAATCTTGCAGACATATAAAGGACATATGGGCCTAGTGCAACACTATTTATTCAAAAAATTTCATGAATTATGTTTTTTATTATTAATTATTGAAGTAAAAAAACCTTGAAATGAAACCGTTATGTGCGGGTGCAACACTTTAGGGGCAAAATTTAATGAAATCCTTGATTTCTATATATAAGATTGTAGAGCTCACTCTCCTCTAGTGCACCATATAGTTTTCTTGGGAAATGGTGAAGGAAATCAAAAGTTATATAAAAACCAATCAATGTATATATTTTCGAAAACTGACGTGTGTCATTTAGAAAAATAATAATAATAAATAAAACATACATTTTTAGAAAATAAATTACATATTCAGAATCGTTAGATCATACTCTACAATATTCTATATTTTCATAAAAAAATATTGTGTTTGTCATAGCAAAACACGCCATTGAAACTGAGCATATTGATAGAGTTCTAAATAAAAGGAAATAGCCCTGGTTTATTTGTTCTAGCCAATAGGTCCGGTAGTCCGAAGCTATTTTCGAACATCATGCCAAGCCTTGTTCCTGCCGAGTTTTTAAATTTAAAAAAAAACACATATGCGTTATAACGCATATGCGATTCATATCGCATAATATTCGATATAACGCATATGCATTTTATCCTTAGTAGCTTGGTACGAGAGTAAAAAAGAGTTTAGCAAGTTAGTGGATAGGCTTTGCGAGAAACCCCATCTAAAAGAAAAAGATCATGGTAATTATTGACCCCTCCAAAGTGGCTTAGTGTAAGTGTGGAAAAAGGACTATGCTTAGCTTAAACTTTGTGAATGGTTATGGATAATGAGGTCACATTATTGGAGGTTCAAGGGCTAGTCCAAACGAGGTATTAGTATGATGAGGTTACCAAGTTAGGATGCCTTTCTTGTTGCCTTTACATGATCAAACTCAATGGGTGGAACAGGGTAAACAACAATTGTAGGCTCTATATATGGATATGTCAATTTAAAAAACAAATTACATATACATTGGTCTTGGAACACCATACACTTTCTCCCTCTCTAACTAACCTCCCCCCCTTTGTCTATCTAACACATCCACATACCCTCTCTCCATCCCTCTTTATCTAACCATCGTTATTTCTCTCCTTCACCACCCCTCTACCTCTATAACCATCCCTCATCCCTCTCTCTCTCCCTCTTCCCTCTCTCTCCCTTCTTGCTTCTCCCCTCCCTCCCTCTCCTTATACCTCCATGTATTCCATCCTCTCAATCACTCCATACCTCACTTTCCCCCCCTACCTCCTCTCTCCACCCCCTTCTCTCTCTCCCCATACTTCCTTCTCTCTCTTCCTCTCTCCCCCTCTCTATCTAAATCCCCCCTCTTTCCTTCTATGGACACTCCCCCTCGAACAAACTTACACACCTCTTGGTCTTGAAAAACCACAACCCCTCTCCCTGTATAACCAACCTTCCCCCCCTTCGTCTCTCTCACACACATCCACACACCCTCTCTCCATCACTATCGCTTTGCCTCTATAATCGTCCCTCAACCCTCTCTCTCTCCCCTTTTCCTCCCTCTCTCTCTCTCTCCCCCTCTCTGCATAAATCCCCCCTCCATAATCTTACCACTACCCCCTCAAAAAAACTTACACACCTCTTGGTCTTGGAACACCACACCCCCTCTCCCTCTATAACCAATCTTCCCCCTTTCTCTCTCTCACACACAATCACACACACTCTAAAACAATTCCTTTGTTTCTCCTCCCTCCTGCCAAAACCATTTCTCTCTTCCACCTCCCTCCCTCCCTCTCCTTCTACCTCCATGTGTTCCATCCTATCACTCACTCCATCCCTCACTTTTGCCCCCTTTCTCCTCTCTCCACATTCAAGCCTTCATCCCTCCTTCATCTCTCCATATATCTCTCCATTCCTTAATATCTCTCTCTCCCTCTCTCTCTCTCTCTCTCACACACACACACACAATCCCTCATCTCTATCCCTTGGTGTAACCATCCTTGACCATCCTTCATTTCCCTAAATGCCTACTCTCTCATTGTTATTATCCCACTCTCTCACCCTCTAACCATCCATCCATCGTTGTCTCTCCCTCCATCCCTCTCTCTCTCTCTCTCTGACTATCCCCCTCTCACTCTTTAACCACCCCCCCATTTGTCTCTCTCACTCACTCACTCTATACCTCTCTCTATACCACCACTCCATCCATCCCTCTCCTCCCTATCACTCTTTAATGACCCCCCCCCAATTTGTCCCTCCATCCATTATGCTATATCTTTCCTCCATCCATCATCCTATATCTTTCTTGCACCCAATCATCCCTCGCTCTTATATATCTCCCTCTTCCATCCCCCTATATCTCTTCCCCCCTCCATCCCTCCCTCCCACCCACTTATATTTATTCCCCTCCCACCAATCCCTTCCCTTTATATTTCTCCTCCCTTCAGTCCCCCCTCATATCTCTCCCCTACCCATCCCTCCCTTCCCCTTATATTTATCCTCCCTTCATCCCCCCCATATCTCTTCCCTACCCATCCCTCCCTCCCATGATTACCTCTACACTTTCCTTTCCCTCCTTTGACTCCCCCCCCTTTTCCTTTAGCTTAATCAATGTAGTGTTGGGCCATGAGCCACCCCATAGACCGTCTGGATGGAATTTGGAAGTCTACATGGTATTATAAGGGGATAAGGGTTCCATTATAGGGTCTTGGATGGGAGGGATGGGTCTCTAGACATTGACTACAGTCATGGAAGAAAAGACAAAGAGCCTCTAAATCAACATGCATGCCTTATAGATGGAATATTTGGCCTTTAGTGGGATATGGGTGTCATTATGAGGTTTTATGCACTAAGGATGGGTCTCAAGGTCTTAAACATGGTAATGTGACAAAAGTGTAATAGAAACAAGTCTTAAACCACTACAAATGCCCTTTAAAGGGGATATTTATCCTTAATATGGGATATATGTGCCATTAGACTATTTTATACATTGAATATTGTTCTCGAGGTGTTGACCATGGTCATATAGGAACCATTATGAATATTTCCAGACAATAGATAGTTTTGAAGACACTACCATGGTCCAAGGATAAATCCAATATTCTAGGGAATAAATGATGTTTTTATGGTTCATGGACAAATCACAAGGTCCCGAACTACAACAAGCCTTATAAATGGAGTCTAAATGGGATAAGGGTGTCATTATAAGGTTTGGGACTTTGAGCATGGTCGTGGAAGAAAAGGTAGGGTCTTAGGACCTAAATGAAGCTTTTATGGCTCATGAGCTATAAATGAGTCATTTAATCACCACACATGCCTTCTAGATGGGATATTTGGCCTCTAGGTTGGGTATGGGTTCCATTATGAGGTTATGTGCACTAAGGATAAGTATTGAGGTATTAACCATGGGTATGGGTTCCTTCAAATGAATAATGGGCTGAAGTAGTGGCAACTGCTGTATACATCATGAATCGATGTCCGACGAAGAGTGTGAAGAACAAAGTTCCACAGGAATCATGGACAGATATGAAACATAGTGTTTCACATTTAAAAGTTTTTGGTTGCGTAGCATACGCACATGTTCTAGATGAGTTGAGAATAAAATTAGACAATAAAGGACAGAAATGTATTTTTATTGGATATTCTGAAGACACAAAAGCATACAAGTTGTATGATCCTATTGCAAAAAAAGTTATTATCAGCCGAGATGTTCAGTTTGTAGAAAATGAAGCATGGGATGGAACAGTACAAAAGAATGTCAAAATCGTGTCACATGTTGAACATGATGACAGCTCAGAAGATATGGTTGAGACACCAAGTAAATCAGAACTGCGCAGCTCCATCTACTCCAGCGATTGCGCAACATCCTCTAGCACAAGCAACTCCAACACAAGGCGCGGCTCAAGCTACTCCGACAAGCACACCAAGTGCGCAACAAACTCCATCAAGCAGTTCATGCAGTTCAACACCAGCAACTCCATCAAAGACAAGAAATCTGCGCGAGATATATGATGCTAGTACACCTAATTCATTTTCATGTTTTGCATTATTTTCTCAAGTTAATGATCCTCTAACTTTTGAAGAAGCTGTTGAAGATAAAGTTTGGGCACAAGCCATGGATGAAGAAATAGAATGCATTGAAAAGAATCAAACATGGGAACTGGTTGATGTTCCTAAGGATAAGGATGTGATAAGCATGAAATGGATTTATAAGACCAAGCAAGATGCTGATGGAAATGTGCAGAAGCACAACGAAATATTGGTAGCAAGGGGGTTCAATCAACAGCCTGGCATAGACTTCAACGAAACCTTTGCACCTGTAGCACTAATGGACACAATCAGAATAGTCTTGGCCATCGCAGCACAAAAGAAATGGCATGTCTATCAAATGGATGTTAAGTCCGCACTCCTAAATGGTTATTTGGAGGAAGAAGTATACGTTGAGCAGCCACAAGGCTATGAAGTTCCAGGACAAGGAAATAGAGTTTACAAGCTGAAAAGGCACTATATGGGTTGAAGCAAGCTCCCAGAGCTTGGTACAGTCGCATTGACTCATACCTCATTCAAAATGGATTTCACAGAAGTGAATGTGAGCCAACGTTGTACACAAAAATCAATCAGCAAGGTAATAAGTTAATTGTCTTCCTGTATGTAGATGATTTAATATTTACTGGTGATTTTGGCATAGAGGAATTTAGAACACTCATGGAAAGTGAATTTGAAATGAATAATTTGGGGCTTATGACGTATTTTCCGGGCATTGAAGTCCAGCAGAATGAAAAGGGTATTTTCATATCACAGTCAAAGTATGCAAGTGATGTCTTGAACAGATTTAAGATTTTAAATTGAAACACAGCTCCAACACCAGTGATAACAGGTTTGAAATAGAGCAAGGATGATGATGGATCCAATGTAGATCCTACTCTGTTTAAAAGGATTTTGGAAGCCTCATGTATCTTATAGCAACAAGGACATATATCATGTATGGATTTAGTTTAATCTCAAGATTCATGGAGTCACCAAAAGAATCGCATTGGCAAGCAGGTAAAAGAATTCTGAGGTATGTAAGTGGAACAAAATACTTTGCTATTTTGTATTCAACCTCAGAAAATTTCAAACTCATTGGATACACTGATAGCGATAATGGAGAGAGCATGGATGATATAAAAAGCACATATGGAAATACATTTCATGTAGGAACAGGTGTTTTATCATGGGCTTCAAAGAAACAACCCATAGTAACTCTTTCTTCAGTAGAAGCAGAGTATGTTGCATCTACAAGCGCTGCATGTCAAGTAGTTTGGATGCGCAGAATATTAAGTGATTTGTCACAGAACCAACAAGAACCCACAGTCATTTACTGTGACAACAATTCAGCTATCGCAGTGTGAAAGAATCATGTGTTTCACAAGAGAACCAATCACATTGACACAAGGTATCATTTTATTAGATAATTGATAAACAACAAGGAAATCTGTTTAGAATTTTGCAGGTCTGAAGATCAGGTAGCAGACATATTTACAAAACCATTGGAAAACGACCTATTCCAATTTCTATGAAGTTGTTTGGGAGTGACAAGTTTTGCACAGTGAACTATGTCATGAACAGAGCATGTTCCAGCTCTGAAATATTTTGTAATATGTTATTTTTGTTTAAAGATCCCCTTCCGCTCATAATTAAGGGGGAGTGTTGGAAATATCATAATTAATGAGCTGATAGTGTATCAGATTTATGCGACTCTGTCAGACTCCAAGTCAGTCATTTTGTCAGTCTGCAATGTCAGACAGTCAGTCGGTTTGCATCCAATCCGGCTCACAGCAAGTTAGTATTTAAGTAGCCACATTTGTATTCCGCAAGATCAGATTTCTTAGGTAGAAATTAATTGCAGTTTTTATTGCAACCCTCTAACTTCAAGGTGAAGCTAAACCTAAGTTTTTTGTATAAATGAATATCTCCCGCGGAAGATTAGATATAGATGAAGATATAGAGATAAGTGAAGAAGAGGAGAAGTAAATTCTGTGAAATGTTTCAAGAGCCCAAGCTCTATGTGAATGTAAAAATTTGAAGTAATCATCTCTCTGTATTGCGGCAAAGTTACTCTGTTTCACAGTGATAATATACAAATCTATAGTTTTGTTAATTCATTCTCAAGAATGTTTGTTTATGCAT
Source organism: Larix kaempferi (assembly GCA_027924585.1). Classification (NCBI taxonomy): domain Eukaryota; kingdom Viridiplantae; phylum Streptophyta; class Pinopsida; order Pinales; family Pinaceae; genus Larix; species Larix kaempferi. The sequence goes on from BSBM01000476.1 coordinate 20,362,235, forward strand.
TTTCATATTGACCTGTGTGAATGTTGTTTACATTTACGGTCTGTAAATCAAATTAAGATTCTCAAGTATTTTACGGTGGTAAATGCCCTAGTTTAACGCGTAGTAACCTTTGACATGTATTTCGGTTCTTATGTTTTAGCATGAAATATCTTTATACAAAGTTTGTTTAAAGATTGGGTTGTGCACAGTTAGATAGGTATACAAAGTTAACCGCACAGTTAATCTTTGTAAAAGTTAAAAGAGTGTGCAAAAGTAATTTGTATCAAGTGCGCACTCCATACAAAGTCAAGTTCATGCAAAGTAAAGTATTGCGTGAAGTTAAGATTTGTGCATTTGCGCAAAGTTCAACTGTGCAGTGGAAAGTGGAATCGCGCAGTTAATCTGCGTACAGTAAAAGGTGAATTGCGCAACTCATATCCGTGCATTTATTTTGTGAAGTAAAGTGTTTTATAAAAAGTGGAAGAAAATTTAAAACAAAGTATTTGCTAGGTCTAGCGCATGTCCTTAGCAAAAGAAAAGAAAGCATTTATCATCTGCGCAGTTAATTTTTAATTCACTGCGCGGTGCCCCTTTTCCCTTGAATAATACTGTGAAGTTCCACAACGTATTGGAGGGATTATGACTCTTATCGTTGTAAGAAAAAGATGAATCTTTATCCTAGAAGAAAAGCAGGAGACTGTCGGGTTTAAAGGCAGAGGCTTGTAAAGAGAGGGGAATTGGGGAAGAGTGGGAACCTCTATAATGCCTTCCAATATTTTAACAACTTTACTCATCAATGGCCTTTCATCTTCATTGTCCTGGCCGTACCATCCCCCTACAATGGAAACTCTCTTCATCTATTCTTCTTATGCATCATTCATCAATTTTCTGTCAAGCACCGCTATGGCATTTCCATTGTTAATATGATTTACATCCCACATGGGAAAGAACACCCCGATGGATTCTGAGTGCCCGTCCATGTTTCTCCTATGGGATATCCCTTGTATGGTCCTCCAAGGGAAACAAAAAGAAGCCTTCTTCGGCTGTGATAATGGATAATGGTAACTCAGTCGTGCTGAGTGCCAAGAATAACTCTGAAAGCATTTGGTTGAGCTTCGACTATGCAGGAGATACGTGGTTTCCAGGGTTGAAATTCAGAACGGGAAAGAAGCTTACGTCATGGAAGACGCCTTGGGATCAAATTCCAGGGAACTTTGCCCTTCATATGGATCCAAACGGAGCCAAGGAGTTCATGTTGATGTGGGAGAATCACAAAACATACTGGGATACCAGTGTTTGGAATAGTAAATATTTTCCCAAAACTACCAATATGACGCCAATTCCCTCCACAATTACAGCTTTGTCAGTAACAGTTTGAACAAGTATTTCATTTACTATTATGTAAAGCATGGATTAACATACCTGTCATGTTTCGTAATGGATAAATGGATTAACATATTAACGCTTCTCTAAGTCCCACAGTCGACATATTTTCAACTCCAGTTTCAAAGCATATGAGTTATTGCAATAGTTCCTTACAATCCACGGGGTGTTAATTATGAAATGACTCTCTAGAAGATATTTATCATGCCTACAACAATTGAATTCGAAGAATGTCAGGGTGAAATATAATTATAAATATAATATTTATAGTTTTTCAACTAAATAACTCATTTCAATCATTTACTTTAAAATTTGTTTGACAGGTAAATATTAAGTAAAGGGAGGAGAAATTGCAAGCACGAGTTTGTTAAAGCACCAGTCATTACACTTGATGGCCATGCAAAAGGAATAGTTCTACGATGGAAAGAATCATTATCCTCACATCTACGTAAAAGAGAATGCTGATTAATTTTCAAATGATCACATCAAATTACTGCAAGAAAAGCGCAGAATCCAGCTCCATGAGTTTGTTATCATAAATTTATTACAGAGAAGAGATGGCATCAATTACGCCTCAAAACGCTGGAAAATGCTAGTTTATGATTAGATTTGGGAATCATATGTTTAAAACATGGAATTTGAGAACTGTGAGAGATAAAAGAGGATTCATCAATGGTTGTGGGAGTAGTTGTTAAATTACAATGCACTATGATTAGTTGTAACCAATTCGCATCTTGAAGAAATTCCTTAGATTATTCAATTTGTTATCACGTTCCCAGATCTGGACGAAGGAATTAATGGAATACAACTATTCACATTAAATGAGAATATAGTGGTTTGCTCCACAAATGTAGCTCGCCATTCCTACTGATATGGTGAAGATTTGAGGGGATGGCATCTCCTTGTTCAATGCACCCACGCTCCTTGCTTGAGATCATAGAACAATGTAGGAATATGGCGAAGATTTGCTTTGCAAATATTAGATTATGGTTTCACAAATTTTGATGAGTGATACGTGTTTGAATTTAAATAGTATATAACTTCCAAATTGTTTAAGGATAACTTATAGATAGATATTGTATTGTTACTACTTATAGAGTTTAAATTTGGATTGTGTATAATTTCGTTTATGTTTGAAAATTTTGTCAATATAAAGAAATAATATAAATGTATTTTAATAAATTAAAAACATATAAAATACAAAATTACAAATAATATAATTAATTTAAAATATATATTAAAAAATAATATAATAAGATTAAATAATATAAAATTTAATATATATATATATATATATATATATATATATTAAAAATTTATTAAAATAAAATTTACATTATACAGTGGCAAAGGAAAATGTTGTGGGTTCATTTTGAAAATTTTCAAAATGGATCTACAATATTTTCATAAAATAGGTAAAATATGATGTTTCGTGGATAAAACATGAATATTAAATATTAAGTTGACTCCTAGGTGGATTCTTACACATATTATATGATATATTTCTCATTTTTTATTTACATTTTGTATAATTATTATTTTTAAATAATTTTCATCAATTTATGTATAATAATTGTTTTATTATTTTTAATTAATTTTTTTATAAAATTTGTATTCAAAATTTATAATAAATTTTATCAAATATCAAATATTCTGGATCAAATCCACTTTAATATCAAATCCAAAATATTTGATATCAAAATTTATATTATATTTTATCAAATATTATAGTATCAAAGTTTTAGTTTTTATTTGTATTCTGGATGAATTCACATTAAGGGAGGCAGTTTTTGTGAAACTCATGCTGTCTTTGATATCTACAGCAAACATATTCAAATTCCATGTACATCTATTTCAAGTTGCATGGAAGCGAATTGAATTGATGTGGATGCTTGAGAGGAATGGAATATTGATACCAGTTGTTGGATTGCAACATTGAACATTCATTGAAGCCAGTTCGTTGTGATATATTCTTTTTCTACACAGGGTAAGGTGATTTCCATGGGGTTTTAAAGTGATTTTGATCAAAAATTTTGGTGGTTTTCCTACTCTACTCTTGTGGGTATTGTGCAGAAATTAGTTATGTTTTTTGGGTTTTGATATTGAGACTACCCATAGGCCGAAAGGAGAAGCTATGAAAGGAGAAAACTGAATTAAATTAGGAATATTGAGGCTTTTAGATTACTATCTTGTAAATTCAAAAGCCTCTTTTCCACTCAAATTAGGATATATCATTATGTGTTAGGATTTAGGAGTTTTAGGGGCTATACGAGCTTAGGATTATAGTGATGCAAGAGTTATAATGGTTAGTTGTACTAGCAACTAGGAATTGCAATGGCTAGGGACTAATGGCCAAGGGTTTGGGGATTGAGATATAGGGGTCATGGATTTATAGTTATAAGGATGAATATTTATATGTACAAGAGGATAATGCGAGTTAGTGATTTTGTGTAATAATATATACATATTATAGGATTTGTGGTTTATAAGGTTTACTAGATAGGGATTATAATGATTAGGGGTTATAGGGTATATTGGTGATAAGGGTTATATGTCAATGGTTATAGGGGTTACATTCCTGTTATCATTAGTATCACGACTCATAATGGAGGATGTGCTTGAGAGGTCATGTGTAGTGGACTAAGGCATTGTTCTTGAACTTGGATGATTACATTATTATTTTAGTGATTAAAGCCAAGGTTGCATCCCTCAACCATGTATACGGCCCAAACACCCATACCTAGAATCCAAGACATCAGAATGGCCACACCCATATTCATACTTGGAATCAAGGCTAGCCTCAGGAAATCCTATGTCATGGCTTTAGGTTTTATTCATGGAAATGGATGACTAAATCTCCTAACCCTTGTGGTTAAGGAGAGAAGAGAGGGGTGAGGGAGGGAGGAGGGATTGGGCAGAGTGGAATAGAGGGGGGGTATTGGGTGGATAGAAAGAGAGAGGGGGGGTTGGGGTATAGAGAGGGAGGGGGGGTTTAGGGAGAGATAGAAAAAAATGAAGGTGTCAATGAACTTGTGCGAGCAACAACGCGTGCGCGCAACAACGTGTGCGCCCAACTACGCGTGAGTGCTAGTACGCATGCACACATTTGTGTGCACGCGTGTTTAGATTCAATTTTTTCTGGCTCCCTTGCAGGTTTGGTACTAGCTTTGAATTTCCAAACCTTGAGGCTCGATCTGATTTATGGTAGAACACACCAATTTCTATATTCATGTTTTTCACGCTTAGTTCCTCATATGCTCCATTTGTGCACTACTGATAAAATTGCACACACTTGTTGATCTCTGTGTGCAGATTCTAACTATATATTTTTGAATGTTATTGTTTTCTATTTTTAATTCATTTTTAAATACACTCATGTCAAATTTGTAAACAACATAGGTCCTTTATTTGGGCTATAATTTTTGATTGGCTTACATATTCCAAAAACAGAAAAGAACCCGCACAAGAGTACACGAATACCTACAAGCTAAAAATAGAGTTGATTGATTATGTTAAGACCATGATATGGTGGACCAACGCTCGATCATGTCGTTTTAGTGTTCACCGACTTTCGTAATTTAAAAAATATATAAAATTAACTTTTAAAATTTTGGAAACATAGACCTACACAAGATCCGTCTGTTGCCTATGCCTCTACATATTTGTTTCCTCATAATTTGACAATTTACATAACAAACCGGTGGACCAATGCGAACATATGCATTATGTTTTAGAGAAAAAATAACATACCAATATTAGAATAATGACATTTTGGGGTGGTTATATCACTTTTCCATAAATAAAATTAGTTGTATATTCCGGAAGGTGATCCAATTTTCTATGTTTCATCTTTTTACACCTAATTCTAAAATGTTTTGTAGGTACCTCTAATAATTCATTTTAATGATCATATTTCTGTTTTTCTAGCATGCCATTGCAACTAACGTGTCATAAGTGGGTATCGTTACCTTGCACCAACACTGTAGTGGAATTTGTTTTGCCATATTCATTTGAACCGCTTGAACATAACAAATATTTTATTTCAAAAAATGAAGGATGGTGCAGCATAAGCTTCCCACTTTCATTTTCCTACCCTATTTGAATATGAATTTAACACCACCCATACTATGTGTCCATGTGCCACTAGTACCAAAATTGTAAAGAATTGGATCATTACCACAAGGATCCAAGCATGTCACTCTACATTTCCTTTATGGGACTCATCAATAACTTTTCACATAATGATCTCTTCTAAACCTTTTTCTCTTTTCAGGAGAGCAATTTTATCAAAATTTGGAACATTGCCCCTAGTGTTGGAATATTCTAACCATCTCATTTTGGTTTTGCATGCTTTTCATGCATTTTTCATTTTTTATGCATGCATTCCATGCATTACTCCATGTATCCATGCATTTGTAGTTGAGTCTCCTAGCACCTAGTCCTTAATTTAGGCCCCCTATAACTTAAATTTGGTCATCATTATCCCTCTTATCCACTTAGAGCGCCTTGGTTACATCACTGAATTCTAAAGGATCCCTCATGCATGATTTTAGGAGTTAGCACAGTCAATTCCATGATTTAGGGCGCCGCGTTCCCTTGATTGCCTATTTAACTGATTGTTACACCTAGTTTCACTATTACTGAGTGTAGGAGCACCTTTTTTGACCACTACAAGTCAGTTTTTCTCCTCCTTGGAGTCTCATCCCCTAATTTCTAGGCCCAATGACTCAGTCATGTGCCATTCCACCCCAGTTGACTAGTCATTCATCATTAGTGGCCACTAGACCTTATCGAGAGATGGTTCCAATGCAAACTAGGCCTTCCACTTATGTGGATTCCAACTTCCTCTTTGGGATCACGAATTTCTCCTTTGGAAATGTATTATTTATGTACACATTTTACTGAATAATAGTGGTAATGAAATTTTTTCCAATTGTTCTTCATTCTCTTGTGTTGTAACACAATTCTTCTTCTCTATTTTTCCTGCTTAATTCTTTTGATCTATGTTAGACTTAGTGTGAATTTTATCTTTGTCTCTAGATCTCTGTGAGAATTTCACAAAATATCACACCTAACACACTACATATGTTGATGTATATGTAACTTCGGAATGTATTTCACCTATGTATATTGTACTCCTATAGAGATGTTATTATTCCTCTATACGGAAGTGTCGTCATCTGTATTGATAAGTGTCGCAATTGCTTGTGATGGGTTATTAGACCACCAAGTGTGGGGTCGGCCCTGATTAGTATTACCATGGGTTATTAGACTGAGTTAGACAAGTCAGCCCTGCTAGTTTATTAGGCAGGTCAGGTCATGTATAAATAGAGTGTGGAAGGCACCCTATTTGATCACTTCATTATTCACTTCTACACTCTCCAGAAAGTGGCGCACAAGTGAGGAAGGAGGAGTAGCTGCTAGGAGGACTATCTCTTGTACTTGGGTTGTATCATTGCTCTTTCTATCTCTAAGGAAGTTGTGGGGTTTTTCACCTTTATGGTTTTCCCCAGTTAAACTCTGTGTGTCCATTGTCTCATGTGATTGCTTGTTATGATTGATATGCATTGATATGCTTGATATGTTGTACATTTTATTCTCTCAGTAAAGATCCTAGAGTATGTTGAGTTAATGCTCAAAAATTAACATGGTATCAGAGCTAACCTGAGAAGAAGACACTATGCAGTTGCAGAAACTAGGGTTTCTTGTTTATTGGGTTTCTCTCCACATATATTGAAAGGTAGTAGGGTATTTTGTCTCTCCTCATCAAGGCGCATCTTTCTGTCCAATCAGAATTCAATTCTGGGCACTTTCATTTTTGGCCCTAAAAATTAGGTTTTCCACAAAAATAGGAATTTTTGAAATCTGAGGACATAGCTAGAAGATCCCTAGAAAAATCAAAGTTTATAGCTTTGGATCAAACTTTGTGGTTGGGTGAAGCTCCGGGAAACTCAAACCCTAATTCAGGGTCCTCCCTGGTGAATCCAGGAAGACTAAAAGGCATTTCTGAAGGGTGAAACTTTGCAGTTTCCAATTTCTGGATATACTAGGATGATTAGCTCATCAAGGCACATCTTTCTATCCCTTCGGAAGTTTGAAATTCATGTTTTGAATTTTTAGGGTTTCTCTAACAAACCCTAATTCAGCTCCAGATCCAGATTTCTGCAAATCAAGGGGTAAGACATAAATATTTTCTATTTCCATTTGAAGTACTCTTTAAGATGTCTCACCACACCAAGCTTGAGGATAAGCTTGAAGGGGCTGATAACTTTCGAGCATGGAAGTATAGGATTGGGTTAATCCTGTAAGAAAATGAATTGGATACTTACATAAGTTCTGAGGTCCCTGTCCCAAAGGAAGAAGAGGCTAAGGCCTTGCATAAGAAGAACTTGGTCAAGGCAAAGAGTATCATTGTTGATTCTATCAAAGACCATCTCATACCACATGTGTCATCCCTAAAGACACCCAAGGAGATGTTTGATTCCCTGACCAAGCTTTTTGAAGGGAAGAACATAAATCGGAAGATGACTCTAGGGAATCAATTGAAATGGGTAAAGCTGCATAATGGAGAGACCATTCAATCCTATTTCTCTAAGGTCTCTTAGATCAAGGAACAACTTGAAGCTGTGGATGAAGTGGTGGAGAATGGTGAAATTGTTATGACCACTTTGAATGGCCTACCTAGGTCATGGGATTCATTTATCCAAGGAAACTGTGCAAGAAGAAAATTGATATCCTTCAGTAGACTGTGGGAGGAATGCTCACAAGAAGAAGCAAGGCTGGTGGCATGAGAAGAAAAGATGGGGAATGAAGATCAAGCTCTCAGAGAACCCACCAAGAAAAGAAATCCCAAGAGAGAGCCATCTCATTTCAAGAAATCTTCTCACCACCATCAACATAAAGAGAAGAGAAGATGTTTTACATGTCATAAGAAGGGACATATTGTTGTAAATTGTCCCAAGAACAAAAAGGACAACAACAACTTCAACAAGAAGAAGAAGCGAAGCAAAAATAGGTAACATGCTCATGATCTTGAGGATGATGAACCTCCCAAGAAGAAGGATAGGGTAGAAAGTGATGCTTGATCAAGTGAAGATGAATATGTTCTGATCTTTGCTCTCACAGGTACTATCTCTCATGGATGTAATGATTGGATTATTGATAGTGGGGCTTCCAAACACATGACTGGGTTTAAAGAATCTTTTGTAAATCTATCTAAACATGAGTCGCCCCATAAAGTAAAACTTGGGGATGACTATCAATATCCCATCAAGGGAAGTGGTGAAGCCTCCTACAAACTAGACTCTGGAAAGTCTTTGAAGATGAAAGATGTACTATATGTACCTGGGCTCAAGAAGAACCTACTCTCCATATTTGCATTGGATGCAAAAGGCATGAGGGTTGCATTTGTATATGGCCAATTCCTAATGTGGCCAAAGGGTAAAACTATAGATGATGCAGTGGTGATTGGAGAGCAAGAGGGAGGATTGTACAAATTGAAGGGACAACTTGAACATGCCATGGTACATGAATCCATGGAGCCAAGTGAACTTTGGCATAGAAGGATTGCACATGTGCACTACAGAGCACTACCAGTTGCAAGTGAAGCAGTAGAGGGTCCTCTTGAAATCAAGACAAAGCATGAAGGTGTTTGCAAAGGATGTGAAAAAGGAAAAACATTAAGAAGGCATTTCCAAGCAGTGAAAGTAAAGCAAAAGGAATCTTGGAAATTATCTACTCCGATGTATGCGGTCCAATGTCATCAAGTTCTCTAAGTGGGTATGTATATTATGTCTTTTTCATTGATGATTTCTCTAGGAAGACTTGGGTTTACTTCTTAAAGAACAAAGATGAAGTATTTGATAAATTCAAGGAATTCAAAGCATTGATGGAAAATCAAACTGATAAGAAGATCAAGACTTTTAGATCCGACAATGGTGGAGAATTCACTTCAGGTGATTTCAAGAAACTATGCAGTGATTCAGGTATTAAGAGGGAGTTGACTACTCCTTACAATCCACATTAGAATGGAGTTGCAGAAAGAAATAATAGAACAATCATGGAAGCAGCTCGGGCAATGCTGCATGATCAGGATCTGCCTATGCATCTATGGGCAGAAGCAGCTAGAACAACTGCATATGTGCAGAACAGAACATCTCACAGGATATTGGACAACAAGACACCAGAAGAGATCTTTTCTGGTAAGAAACCTGAAGTCATCCATCTCAAAATATTTGGTTGTCCAGTATACACTCATGTTCCAAAGGAAAAGAGAACTAAGTTAGATTCTTCAGGAAAGAAGGTCATCTTTGTGGGTTACAGTGAAAGCTCGAAGGCTTACAGAATATACTTTCCAGGGTTCAAGAAGATTGATGTCAGTAGGGATGTAACATTTGATGAAGACTCGGCTTATATCAAATCAAGGAAGACACCTGTTGAAGATCATGAAGAACCAAAGGAAATCAGATTCCAAGACACCACCATGACTGAAGCAATTCCAGAAGCAGATCGTGAAGCTGAAGATCCACAAGAACCTGTAGATCCACCCCGTGAGAAGAACTCTCACAAGAGGAAACCTACATGGGCTAGAGAGATCATTCAAGATGCAGAAAGATATGGCATTCCAAAAGAAGAACACAGAGAAAGGAAGAGAACTAGATCTCATACCAGCTATGTTGCCTTACTCTGTGATATTATGAACAAAGAACCTTCCAATTATGAAGAAGCAGCGGAAAAGAAAGAATGTAAGGATGCCATGGTTGAGGAATACCAATCGATCATGAAGAATGATGTTTGGGATGTGGTCCCACAACCTGAAGGGAAGTCTGTTATGAATTCCAATTGGATATACAAGATCAAGCATGCTACAGATGGCAGCATAGAGAAATACAAAGGGATATTTGTATCTCGTGGCTTCTCCCAGAAAGAGGAGATAGACTATGAAGAAAACTTTGCTCTTGTCGCCAGGTACACTTCCATCAGATCAATACTTTCCCTGGCAGCAATGATGAAATGGAAGATACACCAAATGGATGTCAAGACAACCTTATTGAATGGTGTAGTCGAGGAGGAAGTGTATGTGGAGCAGCCACTTGGTTTTGAGACACATGACAGAGAATCATATGTGTGCAAACTGAAGAAATCCTTGTATGGATTGCAGCAAGCTCCTAGGACTTGGTATGGTAGGATAAACAGCTTTCTATCCAATTTAGGCTTTACCAAGATTCAAGCGGATTCCAAACTTTACTACAAGGTTTAGGAAGGCAATCCTGTGATTCTACTCTTGTATGTAGATGACCTGTTTGTTACGGGTGAGGATAGACTGATTGCCGACACGAAGAGGAAGCTTGTTTCCGAGTTCGAGATGAAGGACTTGGGGATGATGCACTACTTTCTAGGTATGGAGTTGTGGCAGAGTGCAGATGGAATCTTCCTTGGACAAGGGAAGTATGCAGTAGAAATCTTGAAGAGGTTCAGGATGAGGGACCGCAAGGCCATCGCCACACCTATGGCATCGAGCCTGAAGCTTCTATGTGATGCTTCATCTGATCTGGTTGATGTCACTGTGTATCGTCAGATGATTGGGTCCTTGATGTACCTAACGAACACGATACCATATATTTGCTTTGTGGTGAAAACATTGAGCTAGTTCCTGACGGATCCCAGAGGTGTTCAGCTGGTTTGTATATGTTAAGATCGTATTGGGCATCCTTCACTAACACCTCGGTGTTTTGGTGTAACGGTTCGTATCTTTTGGTATCAAAGCCTCCACCCAGGTTCAAGTAATAGAACGGGTGGCAACGTCGGCATTGCAGTGTTTGTCCGGGGCTCGTACGGCTCAAAGGGGACACCACCGTACGGGCACACATCCATCCCAGAGTTTGGACTACAGAGCATGGTGGGATGTTAAGATCTTATTGGGCGTCCTTCACTAACACCTTGGGGTTTTGGTGTAACGGTTCGTATCACTATAAAGCATATTCTGAGGTACCTGAAGGGTATAATTGATTATGGGCTCAAGTATGATGCGAATCAAAAGTTTAACCTACAGGGTTATGTTGATTCAGATTGGGCAAGCAGTGCTGCAGATAGGAAGAGCACTTCTGGGTGCTGCTTCAATATGTGATCAGGTGTGATCTCTTGGTTTAGCAGGAAGCAGTCCTACGTAGCATTGAGTACAGCCAAAGCAGAGTATGTTGCAGCTTGTTTGGCTAATTGTGAGGCAGTATGGCTAAGGAAGCTACTATCTGAGTTATTTGATCTCCCATTGGATGCTATTGGTATCTTTTGTGACAACCAGAGTTGTGTGAAGCTGCCTGAAAACCCATTGTTTCACGATAGGTCGAAGCACATTGAGATCAAATATCACTATGTCAAGGAAATGGTGCAGAGAGGAGCAGTGAAGCTCCTGTATGTTGCGATGGATGAGCAGGTTGCATACGGGTTGACGAAACCACTAGCCAGAGTGAAGTTTGAGTACTTCAGAGAGAGGCTTGGTGTTCTTCAGATTGATGACACTTCAAGGAAGAAGTGATGGACACATTTGTAGAAGCCATTCCTAACATGGTGAGAGGAGGATCCTTCCCATGGCTATGGATGTAAGCATTGGATGGTGAGCATCAGGACGATGCTCCAGTTACTGCTCTTTATGCATCATGTTGGATGCTTGATTGATCAGGTGGATCATGTATTTGTATATGCATCTGTTGTATCATGTATTTGTATACGCATCATGTTGGATGCTTGATATGATCAGTTGGATCATGTATTTGTATATGCATCATGTTGGATGCTTGATATGATCAATTGGATCATGTATTTGTGTATGTATCAGGCAGATACATTGTATGATCAGGTAGATCATGTATGATGATATGTATCAGGTAGATACTTGGTATGCATCAGGTGGATGCATTCTATGATCAGGATGATCATGGAGGATGAGCTTCAGGAGGTTGCTCCAGGTGATATGTATTAGGATGATGCTATGATGATGATCATGTGATGATGTACATCAGGATGATATATGATGAGTATCAGATTGATGCTCTGTGGCCAAGGATAGGATGTGCAGATGAGCATGTAAGTTGACCTAGGAGATCTGACAGGTTGGGCTATGTGCCCGTAATAAGTCCTAGGATGCTCTTTAGAGGCATTTCTCTAGGAGGACATGTAATATTTCCCTAGGAGATCCAATAGGTTGGGATGTGTGCCCGTAATAATTCCTAGGATGCTCTTTCAAGTTTTTTTCCTATGGCATGTAATGTAGCCCTGGGAGATACGATAGGTTGGGCTGTGTTCCCGTAATAAGTCCTGGGATTCTCTTTCAAGGTTTTGCCATGACCACATGTAATGTAGCCCTGGGAGATCCAACAAGTTGGGTTGTGTGCCCGTAATAAGTCATGGGATGCTCTTATGAGGTTTTGTGGTGAGCACATATAATATCTCCCTGGGAGATCCGATAGGTTGGGCTGCGTGCCTGTAATAAGTTCTGGAATGCTCTGGCCAGGTTCTGTGATGCATGTAATGAGTCCTAAGGATTCCACAGTATGGCTCACATCCAGTATGAAAAAGGACTGGCTCTGTGGTAATAAATCCTAGATTTCTTCTAGGTCCCATCCAATATGAGAAAGGACAAGCTCTGTGGCAGAAATCCTAGATTTGTTCTAGGTCCCATCCAGTATGAAAAAGGACTGGCTCTGTGGTGGAAATACTAGATTTGTTCTAGTTCACATCCAGCATGAAAAAGGGTTGGATCTATGATACATCCAGCATGAAAAAGGGCTGGCTTTGTAGATGATGAAGACCTGCAGGTGGCAGGCCTACATCCAGTATGAAAAAGGGCTGGCTCTGTAGAACTTCCTATGACGAATAGGTCAGAGATTGATTGAGATAACAACAGCAGTGACGATGATGATGATCTAGAGAAGAAGACTTGTGCTAGCAGATATATGTGGAGAAATACCTTCCTAGTTAAGAGGGAGTGTTGATGTATATGTAACTTCAGAATGTATTTCACCTATGTATATTGTACTCCTATAGAGATGTTATTATTCCTCTATACGGAAGTGTCGTCATTTGTATTGACAAGTGTCGCAACTTGCTTGTGATGGGTTATTAGACCACCAAAGTGTGGGGTCGGCCCTGATTAGTATTACCATGGGTTATTAGACTGAGTTAGACAAGTCGACCCTACTAGTTTATTAGGTAGGCCAAGTCATGTATAAATAGAGTGCAGGAGGAACCCTATTTGATCACTTTATTATTCACTTATACACTCTCCAAAAAGTGGCGCACAAGTGAGGAAGGAGGAGTAGCTTCTAGGAGGACTATCTCTTGTACTTGGGTTGTATCATTGTTCTTTCTATCTCTGAGGAAGTTGTGGGGTTTTTCACATTTATGGTTTTCCCCAATGAAACTCTGTGTGTCCATTGTCTCATGTGATTACTTGTTATGATTGATATGCATTGATATGCTTGATATGTTGTACATGTTATTCTCTTAGTAAAGATCCTAGAGTATGTTGAATTAATGCTAAAAAATTAACAACATAGATGAACGATGTTGGAGTTGATAAGGCATTTCTCTCTTATTAAGCTAGCCATGAACATCATTATCATTAGACACTACATCATCATTCCAACTATCTTTTTTATCAAGTCTAGATATTTGTCTTTATTTTCATCATTGTATAGATAATTTTCTCTTCATCTCTCGTTTTTTTCTCATATGGAATCCTCTTCAACAAGTATTTGGAATGCTTCTTCCACAATTTATGGAGGTAATGACTCTTGTTCTTTATGTGGAAATGAACTAGGGCCTATACCAAACACGATTAAGTTTATAAAAAGTTATAATATGTGATTATTACAAGGTTCCCAAGTGGGATACACAGCTTATATATGATATCTATGAATTGGAAAGCAACTGTGAAAATAGCAATCTATATCAGCAAGCACATTATAAATGCTACACCAACCTTCAGTGAGATCCTTTGATTTATTGTCTCCTTGCAACTATGGTTATGGGCCTTTGGCATTACACACATAACAAAATTGATGCTTCAAATACCTATAATCTTTTTGCATCAAAAAATTAAGGGTCATATTGGTTATTGTGCATATGTAGCATCTGGTAAATTACTAGATCACAGCTTGGTAAGAAAAACAAAAATGCATAACTCAAGTTAGAAAATAAATGTAACAAGCCTTATAAAAATATAAAAATGAAAAATAGGGAATTCAACAATTACATTCATTAAAATTGAAAAAACTTGGAACTCATTTAACCAATGGACCACCATCATCTATGTTAAGAAAATTACCATGCAATACATTTTGGTTTGATCTGGAATCACATCCAATATGTTTGATCAGTGATTTATTTATGTAGGGGATCTCACCCCAGATTCATAGGGTTCTTTTGATAGGTTTGCTCATGTGGGGACCTGTTTTGTTGATAGAAACTGGGATCTCTGAATTGGAAAGCAATAATGAAAAAAACAATCTATCTAAGTATGCACAATATAAATGCTATAACACTAACCTTTATTAATAGCCTTCGATTTCTTTTCTCCTTGCAACTAGGGTTATGGCATTGCATACATAACAAAATTGATCAGGGAAAATTTTAAGGACCCATACTTATTTAAAAATGTATAAACCTTGACGAATCTTACCAATTCTTAAAATGTCAAATATAAAATATTTGGTGATATTTTCTAAAATTATTTCAATTTATAAGGATTTTATATAGTTTATATAATAATTTGGTGATTTTTAGAGTGAAAAAAGTTTACCCCATCAAAATTGGGCGAAATGGGGCTTCAAAAAATGCAAATTGGCGAGGGATAATTTTAAGGACCCACACTTATTTAAAAGTTTATAAACCTTGACGAATCTTACCAATTCTTAAAATGTCAACTATAAAATATTTGGTGATATTTTTCTAAAATTATTTCAATTTCTAAGGATTTTATATAGTTTATATAATAATTTGGTGATTTTTAGAGTGAAAAAATTTTACCTCATCAAAATTGGGCGAAACGTGGCTTCAAAAAATGCAAATTGGCAAATATTTTTTTTGGAAAAATAGCCCATGGAATAAATTTCGCCCCTAAAATTATCCTTGAAATTGGCACGAATATTTTTTTGGAAAAAAACATGGAAAAATAGCCCATGGGATGAATTTCGTCCCTAAAATTATCCTTGAAATTGATGCTTCTAAGTCCTATCTGCATCAAAATATTAAGAGTATTATTGATTACTATGCATATACAACATCTAGTAAATAACTCTTATAGCCTAGTTAGCAACAAAATAATGCACAATGGAAATTAGAAAAGAAATGTAACCATCCTTATAAAAATATAAAAATGGAAGAATAGGGATTTTGAACAATGAAATACATTAAATTTCAAGAACTTGGATAAAGTTGCTTGGAATCCCAAACTTAAATTAAATCACATGTAAAACAAAAAACATGTTCCAATATATATTTACACACTTCTGCGAAAAAGTCAAAACTTATCTTACTAGTGGACCACCATCATATTTGTTCATAAAATTTCCATGCAATCGAATTTGGTTCCAATCACATCTGATATGATTTCATCAGTTATTTTGGGGGATCTGACCCAAGGTTCATAGGGTTCCGGTTTGTTGAAAGGGATATGTTATAGAGTTCATGAGTTCATTTAAGAAAGGTGGATGACATAGATTGATCATAGTTTTTAGGTAAATTGAAATGGGCAAAAAAGGGAGAGAATTCCCGATTGTTACCTGCTCATCAAAAATTTAAAATTGTGGGTTAAACCCACATCGTTCTACATGCAAAACACATTAACCACACCACCTTACCTCGCCTTATTTCTCATGCAGTCGGAAAATATTTCCGATGGAATTAGGAGTTTGACTGATTATGTGATCAATAATGTTAATTACGTTTTAATTAACTTTTAATCCATTTCCTATTTAGGATACATTTTGGAGTGGGTAATTTGTTATGAAAATATTCCATTTCTTCATTCAACTCAACAGGGAATTCCTATGATCTTATTTCAAAGTGCCTAGGTAAATATTATTCTATGTTATAACTAGTGAGTAATGGACATAGGGCCATGCATGCATTTTAGAAATATTTTTGAACACTACTCATTTCCCTCAACTAAACTATAAATTAAAATGTATTTTGAGAAAATAAGTAGAACATGTGAAAGTTACATTGTCAATGTAATAAGAATAGTCTTTAAGCTATTGATATAACATATTATAATTGCTTAAGGCTTCAATTAATTTGAGAATTTAGAATGGCGCCGACTCTCTACTCCCATAAATCAAATGCTCGCAACCTATGAGAATGACACTCATTCTTTACTTTGGTGATCAAGCAACTGCAACCTACTAGATCCATGGGATGAGATCAATGACCTCTTCAATACTTTGTTTTTTGTTTCTTAAATTTGGAATGCCTTCGACTTTGGCAGCAAGCTGGTGACCCTATGATACGCATAAGCCATTGTCAATATCTAGGTGAATTGAAAGGAAATCCGTGACACCTATGTTTTTTCGATGAGTTTGCCCACGCTAAAGAAGGTATGAAATTGTGTTCTAACTTCTAGCAAAACAATTTATAAGGCAATTTCGTCTACCTCAAATTAAAATTGCAAGCCACTTTAAAGTAAAATTAGAGAACAAAGTTATAAACATCCATGATCTTAAGACTAAACCCAATGCCATCTTTAATGACGATGTTAAAAATGTGCTTCCTTTACTCACTTTGCATTTTCATTTGTTGGGAATTCTCTTGTATTGAAAAGTATCGGTGATTTCTAATAAATTAATATAACATACAAATTTTATATCAAAAGTGTTTTTGAAACTTTCATTGGTAATCCAATTTTGAAAACTATATAAAACTTTGAACAAAGTTTCAAAAATAAAAGGAACTAATTAATAGGAAATAAAAGGAACTAATTATTAGGATGAGAGTAATTGCATCCTGAAATATGGATGGTGGGATGAAATCCAACAAGTAATAAATAACATTGACACAAGCGATATTGAAAAAAAAAAACACTGTGTAGTGAAACTAGTGTGAACTTATTATACCATATAGCTGCAATTTTAATTAGATTATACTGGAGTGTATATTTTTCACTATATACCACTTAACTTGTGGTCGTGAAAATCGATAGGTCACAAGTTAAGTGTCACAAATAAGTAATATATTATTTTTTACTTGTTTTATATCATGAAACCCCTTACCCATGTATTAACTTAGAGTTCTCCATGTATTAACTTAGAGTTATTCATGCATTGGCTACCAGTTATCAGTTTTTTGAATATTAATTTTAATTAATTTTCTTAATTCTTTGTTCTTCTCTAAATTCTTAACCTCTGTTATTTATCAATTATGTTTGGATTTATGGATTCTGTTTCAATTTAAACAAAGTTTTGAATTTCTTTTGAATAATAATTTAAATAACTGAAAACAAAAAATTCACACCATCAATTCAACATAGTGATAAAGATAGTTCTACAGTTGTCTTTTCAAAAAAATGTTCTTTCCAACTGCTTTTGGTGAAACTACTGCTAACAAAGCATTACTTTAGTTTGCATAATATACATGGTTATACAAATATGCCTTAATTTTTAAGTTTGAAAACAATAATTTTTAATAAAAAATTACAAATAAGATTATTATAAAAAAACTATTATTGAAGGTCATGTATTTCAATAAGACCTTTTGTATTTCAATAAAACCTTTTGTGATGTGAAGGAAAAATTCCACAACCTCAAAAAAATTCCAACATTAACTTCAACCCCTCAAATTCTAAGATATAAACACCTATAGATATGAAGATGGATCAATGTTGATATATAAGATACAATAAGTACCTACAACTCACACGAATTCCCATCTCTCTCTAGCAAGTATCTTAGTGATTGAAGCAGCATGAATTACATCACCAAAAACTAGTGTTTCTTTCCCCATAAAATTTTAACAATCGATAGATCTTGAGAACCAAGCAGCTTGGGAAACGAATGGAGTTTGTCCATCTATATAGGATTCGTAATCAACCGTTTTGCTTGATAAAATAGGAGCCACCAAGGTATCAAGATATTTCCTTATCTGTCCGATGCATGATAAAATAGGAGCCGCCAAGGTATCAAGATATTTCTATAGCTCCCATAGGAGGAAAATGACAATTTACCTAGATAACATTAACATTGGCACCTTACTTCGTAAAAGAACAGTCCAAGGCTAATATTCCCTCTCAAAAGTTTAGGAGCAACCTCCTTAAGTCCATAGAAAGCTAACTTCCAGGTAAATAGTAGGTCTTAACCTTTACCAGCTATCCTTCCAAGGATGTTATCCAGACTTAGAAAGCTAACTTCTAGAGGTCTAGATAATCCACGCTCACCTTTAATGCAAGGCTATCTGGCATATAAAGCTCTCAGCAAATCTGTCTGGTATATACAGAAAGCTCTCAACAAATCTATCTGGTATATACACAAAGATCTCAACAAATCTGTCTGTCTGATACACAAAGATCTCAACAAATCTGTCTGTCTGATAGCATGGAGTAGCGTCTATGTCATAAGAGTCTATCTGTGAGTATAGAGCTGACTGTGAGTCTTATCATGCGTCATGCAACTTCCTACTCAAATATGGTGCAACAATCCTTTGTAGGCGGTATTGACCGTCTCTATCCGCAGTTTAATCACAGCCACTTTCTATTGTGACTCTTGTTTTCCTAAGGCTTCTAAGTTTTGCATCCGATTGACTCTCTGGAAATGGGGAAGTTTTTCCAAACGATAGAATCGATGGCAGCCTGCATGCATGACCACGAGATTGGAAAGAAGGCTCACGTGATGATGCTGCCGTCATTGCGACACGGTCATGTGGGCTCATCTAATGGTGAAATGTCAAAACCACAGGCCAACAACCGCTTACAGGGATCACGAGTCTGGTGGGCTGGACGACATCGACCAAGGGCTTCAGAGTGGTGTATTGGCCCATGGTATTTTTTTGTCACAGTCTTTAGCTGCAAGATCGAGGTTGCTCTAGGGTTTGCAAGCTCTTCACGGGCTATAGTACAAGCATTGATTGAAGACGCATAGTGGTGGAGTATCCTTCATGCAGAGGAGAGAGGACAATGAATTCACAGTGACAAGAACTCAGTTTTGCAGAGGAATCTTGGCAGAGCACAAGTCTGAAAATTTTAGTGGACGGGTCCCAGTGAAGAGAGATGCAGAGAATATACTATAAGATGAAGTGCAAAGGAGTATATTGATTTTTTATTGAAGGAAAATGGGTATATGATATACAAGGAGAGGTGACTTTTGTCCTTTCATAGGTCAAAGTAAGTATTCAGGAAATGGGATATTTTATATAAGAAGAGAGGTGACTTTTGTCTTTATGTTTATGTCAAAGTAAGTGTCGTTTACAATTTAAGTTAAAAACCTTAACATTATGGATTAGGTTTTTAACACCTTCAATCATTCTCCTTTCTTCAATTGTATACATCTTTATCTATCATATTTTTTTACTTTATTTTTTTTGTTTTTAGAAACTTTGCCAATAATACTTCTACTATTAAATATTTAAAAAGTAGTAGTCTATTTATTATAAGTTTTGGACTTTCTGGTTAATTTCTTTTTGTTAGAATTTAGTAAATTATTTTTATAAAATCTAAATTTGGAATATTTAAATTGTATTTTTGAATGCATAAATGAATTCAATACCGTCATATATCTCTATAACACTCAAATTATACAATTTCCACAACTAATATATGTGACTCTAATTTTTTTAAAATTTCTAAACAAAACAAACCAAAAAATAAAATTTAGAAAAATAAAAACATAAAATAAAATATTTAAATTAGTAAATTTAAAAATGTTCGAATCTATTTTCATCGACCTCTTCATCATAAGCATTTATCATTATTAAGACTAACAGTAAGTGGTATTATATGATATCATAGTATTAGATGATGGAACCTCAATTGTGTACACCAGCGTAGATCCATTTCAAACCCGGATCTATTAAGCACCGAGAGAGATCCAATTTCTTGAGGTGTATTTTTTTTTTGTTTTATCTTAAATTTTTTACACATATTGAAAAAAATTACCCCTCAAGAAATTGGATTCCCTCTCTTTTAATTTTTTAATTATTTTTTATTTTATTTTTGATAAGTTATGAGCGAACATGAAATTTTTAATTACTTTTTTTTTTATAAGTTATGAGCAGACATGGAAACGTAATGTGACAAACGTTACAACATTTTCCCCATACTGGATTGTAACGTAACGTGACAAACGTGACAAATGTAACAAACGTTACAACATCTCCCCCATACTGGGTTGTAATGTAACATGACAAACGTGACAAATGTGACAAGCATTACAACATCTCCCCATACTGGGGAGTAACGTAACGTGACAAACGTGACATGTGACATGTGACATCCGTTACAGGATCTCCCCATACTACAAACGTGACAAATGTGACATGTGGCATGTGACATTCATTACAGGATCTCCCCCATACTGGGTTGTAAGCACCTCGTTTACACTCGATGCAAAACGTATCACTCTAAACCCTAATTTATGAAATCCCTTCAATGACCACCTTTTATGAAGGACGGTGCAATGAATAAATTGGTACTAGGTGGATAGATTGATCATTCCATGATATTGTCAAGGAGCCTCGAACAGAACAAGGGATTGCAATTTTATTGTTTTTATTTTCAATTGGGTGGACTTTTACATCCCGAGGCCGGCCTATGCACTTCTGAATTGCATTTTTCCAAGAAAATTGACAAAAAAAACATCTGAATTGCATTTTTCCAAAAAAATTGAAAAAAAAAATAGCTTATCAACTTGAGGCATTTGGTGATCTCTGTACACAATTCCCACCATAGTTCCATTGAAATAGGAAAAAAGCAGCAATGGAAAGATTCCAGGACAACACTTAATAGAGAACACGGTATGTGTGTATGTCATGGAGTTGTATATATTCAATATCAGAATGCATTTTATTGTGTTATGGAATTTACAACTTTCGGTATTCATATCGTAACTCTTGAACTAGGTATCCATTCTTAATAGATGTGTATTTTCATGTAGTTGTTACATAAAGCAATAGTATTAGATAACATATCTCAATTCATGCCGTTAGCATATTTGGATCGCCAATGATAGAAAGTATATATATATTCATGCAATTTTTACATTGTTCAACAACATTTAAAAATGTGGTTGTTGTTAATAAGTATCTCAATAATGATAAAAGGTTTTTAGTAATACATTAATGATACCTGACATGCTCAATGCAAAAGGCATTTTGAATTAAGTTTTACATTCCATGTCATAATATATTTCATGTAGATGCAATGTCAATATATTTTGACTCATTAGTAAGTGGTGTGAGTCGCGTGGGTCAACAAATGTTCCAAGTTCCTATTCAATGGTCATCCTTTGTTCCACACACTAGAGGCAGTGCCGCGGTATTGCCCATCTCTATTAAACACCAATGAATTCTGCACTCTAATTTTTCTTATGGTCATCCTTTTTCTTATTTTTGGTGTCTCTAAGGATTCTGAGTTTTTACATCCCATCCGTTTGATGGGGAAGTTTTTCCAAATGATAGAATCGATGGCAGCCTGCATGCATGACCACGAGATTGGAAATCAGGCTCATGTGATGATGCTGCCGTCACTGGGAAACGGTCATCTCATTCCATTCATGCAGCTCGCCAAACAACTGGCTGGAAGGGGCCTCACCGTTACCTTCGTCGTCACTTTCCATCACATCTCTTCTCTGCAGAAGAAGGTCGACGCCCTGTAGGAGAGCGGGCTGGACATCCACTTGATAGAAATGGAGATCCCCAGAGACGAGTTGGCATTGGGCAAGGTCAACAGCAACAGCGACAGCGTCCAGTGCTATCACTTGCCGCCTTTACTGGCTACCAACGAGTGCCTGCAGGAACCCTTCCACCGTTTTCTCCACCGGTTTCTGGAAGGAGAAATAAGGAGCACTAGCGGCTTCTTCGTCGCTCCGTGCATCAGCTGCCTCATCGTCGACTTCCTCCTGGGCTGCGCCTCTGTCATGGCCAAGAAATTCGACATCCCTAGAGTGTGCTTCGACACCTCGAGCATGTTTGCAGAGTCCCTTCACCACGTTGTGTGGAAGGCTCTGCCTTGCAATCTGCCGCGCACCGCTTCCGGGCGATATGTTGTCCCGGGGCTTCCCAAAGAAGTTCTGCTCACTCGCCTTCAGATGCTACCGGAGTTGCCCGGGGCGACGACCGAGAACGCTAAACATTCATTCTCGATCCGGAATAGAGAGGGAAACAATCAGAGCTGGAGGATCATCACTAACACCTTCTACGAGCTGGAGGCAGAGTTCGTGGAGCATTTTCAGAGTGTCAACGGCACTGTAAGGACAATCGGCCCCCTGCTCCCTCGCAAGGCGTTTGAGGATCGGTCCCGCAGGATTGCTCCAGCGGTGGAGATCATGGGGGTCAATACGGAGGAAGATAAGTGCTTGCAGTGGCTAGACGAGCAGGGGGAGGCGTCTGTGCTTTACATTTCTTTCGGCAGCGAGAACTCCATATCGATTGCTCAGATCAAGGAGCTGGCGATGGGACTGGAGGCAAGCACTAGAGCCAATTTCGTGTGGGTTCTGCGGACGCCGTCGGACGCCGGATCGAAGGCGTTCTCGTCGGCTCTAGATTTTCTCCCCGACGAATTTCACGGTCGTATGGTGGAGAAGAAATAGGGGATTATCATTGTCGGCTGGGCGCCGCAAATGAGCATCGTGGCGCATCCTTCCACTGGCGGCTTTCTTTCCCACTGTGGATGGAACGCAGTGCTGGAGACCATGACTATGGGTGTTCCCATGATTGCTTGGCCGTTGTACGCAGAGCAGCACTTCAACTCAAATTTTGTGGTGGATGAACTCCAGATCGCTCTGGAGGCACCTAAGAGAGTGGAACAAAACTGGCTGCTCACCAGAGACAACGTGGAAAGAATAGAACTGAAGGCGGCTGCGAAAGAAGCAGTGGCGGAGGGAGGATCTTCCCATAAGAACTTCAATCTGTTTGTATTAGAAATCATTTCACTGCAGAAAACTCCATGATGATAATCTAAAGTACAGATATGGATCATCTATGCAGTTTATTGCGCTGAGAGGCGCTCTACAATTCAATATGGGGGAAATCTTGTAACATGTGTAGAGTGTTTTTCGAGTTTGTTGACTAACAAAATAATACAAAGTAAACAAAAAAAAATAATACAAAGTAAAAAGTAAATGTGAGGGAGATCTGGTAATATTTGTCCAGTAACAAAATAATACAAAGTAAACAAAAAAGAACAATACAAAGTAAAAAGTAATAAATATTATGGTTGTCTAATAGGTGAGGTATTGCACTCAATCAGCTATTCAAGAAGAGGTTTGCACCTCGAGAGATTTGATCTCTCTTGACGCTTGATAAAACTTAGGATTTGGATCTAGACTGGTTATCACCATTTAGATTGCTTAACTAAATAAGAGTATAACTCATGCTAAAGTTGAAGTTGTTGAAATTTGATACCATCTTATTCGTATATCTCAAATTTTATGACGATTATATATTACAATTTATGATATTCTTCACTTCGTATATCAAATTTTCGTAGCTTACTGTATATCCAATTTTTTAAGCTTATCGTATTCAAAATAAATAACTGGCAATTGTCCTTAATCATCGTTAATGATGTTAAAAAAATAGTTGAAAGGTTTAAATGTGAGAATGTAATTTGTGTATTTGAAAATAGAATGGGATCTATTTTTTAGATATTTATATTGGGTTTTAAATATCATTCTTTATATACTCATGAAAACCTAGGTTAAAACTATTATTTTTCATTCATAAATATGATGTTACATTTAAGTTTAAGTTAAGTAAAAAATGTGATAGTTGATGAAATAATTAATTTTTGAAAATTCTGATTAATTGAAATTTTCATCAATTTCTTTAATAACATATTAGAATTTAAATAATTTAAATTAAATAAATATTTTTTTCTTAATTATATATAATACGACAAGTATAACAAGTTTATGTTTATTAATCCTTGCCATAAGTAGATTATATTTTTTAGTTGAAGTCAAACTACTTTTGATTGTGTATTACTTTGATTACTACCATAAAGATTTTGTATATTAAATAAAATTTTATGATAATTAAAATTAAATTAAAAAATTTTAATTATTCAATTTTTTTAATTAGATAAATATTAATGGAGAAAAAAAAAACACTTGTAAAAATTAAATTTCTAAGCATAATGTAATTTAACCTATTACAGTTGGACTAGGACTTTCAATAGACAGTAGTACATGGGTTAGGTTGGTTCTTGAGGGACCATGAACCTGTGTCAATACCATATCATATCAGATCCGATTTCTTTAGACATGGTCCAGAATCTGTTCAATCTATTTACAGCGAGTATAATTGCAGAAAAGCATATGTCGAGAAGACATATGCATCCCCTGCCTTCTCAATAGAAATGGGTTTCCACACATAAGAAATTGAGGACATGCGCTTCCACACATATCAAGAAATTTGAGTATACTATGGGTGAAGAGTTGAATAACTAAATCACCGAATACATAAGCTATATGGGAGAGTTGGTTTGAACATGGATTGTATTTCATTTTTAAATCTGTATTAATATAAGATATATACAAGGATGAAACTATCACTTTCAAATGATAAGATATAGTGATATCTCTAAATCTCATATGATGTTGTATTATGTGTATGTAAATATTTTTCTATCTTGGAACTTATTATAAATATTTGTATTTAATTATAAAAACGAGTTCGCTGGATCTAATTTTTTGAGGTGTAATTGATTGATGGATCCATGTTTAAAATTAATCTATGATTTTTATTTTTTTATTTTATAAGCCAACATAGATTTTTTTAATAACTTTTTATTTGGTTTTATTATTTTATTTTATAAGTCGACGTGAGTTTTTTAATTATTTTTTATTTTTTTAGGAACTTGACAACATCTCTACCATAATGAGCCTACTTTTTATTTGTTTTTTATAAGTCGACATGAAATTTTTTAATTATTTTCTATACTGGGTTGTAGAGCACCTCGCTACTTTCGGTGCAATGACAGGAATGCAACGAACTTAGATATTTAAGTTGCATCTATGTTATTTATTTATTTATCAAAGAAGTTATGGGTTCTGGCACAAAATAAGGAAATTAATTGATTATTTCGTTGTAGAAGGGGTCCATGAGCATAGTATAAATGAGCATTTTTGGGATGTCATTGGCATCATGAGATTGTGTATTCTTTCTTATCTCTCTCATTGTAAGATTTGTGGGTGAATAAGAGAAGGAAAGGACAGTGGTTTCTAATGAATAATGAACATCTGTTTTTTTTGTGTCTTTCATGTGTTATTTTGTCAGTATCTTGTGTTCTTATGTTAGAGAATAAATGTTGTAGTGAAGATGTTTATGGTTAATTTAGTGTTTGCTAAAGAAAACAGTTGGCACAAGGAAAAGTGCTAACATGTTGCACCAACTAGAAAAGTGATTTGCTTTCCTTTGCTTTAAAGAAAACAGTTGGCACAAGGAAAAGTGCTAACATGTTGCACCAACTAGAAAAGTGATTTGCTTTCCATCAAACGATAGGGGAGGAGGATTGTTGTAATAACCTGGATCCATGGGATTTTCTACCTGTACGTGTGCAACGTTTGAGTAGATGGTTAGGCGATTTTAAGGGTTCTGGAATCTAGATATGGGTTCCCGGAGGTAGTATTTGTCCATATCTATTTTCTTATCTTCTAGAAAGGGTTTTTGGTGGTGGATGCATTATACAAAATATTTGGTACTGAAATTTCTGATATGAAGAGTGTCCATTCCATACAAGGGGTTGATCCAATTCATGATGTCGAGGATGAGAGGATGGAGGTCTACAATATAAGTATTTAGGAAATATGTCATCCATTGTGATTGTTGCAAATCCGCATCAAAAGAACGCGATTGATGGTGAACCATGGGATGCATTGTGATGATCCTTAAAAGCTATGAAAGCAGTGAAGTTGTACCCATCCATGGTGATGGATGAAACCCATCACTTAGTTAGTAGATCAGACTATTTTTGAAGGAGTGAGTGCATCAATTATAAACCCTAGGGAACCACCTAGCGTCATGTTTAGCGCAACAACATTAATGTTTAGGAACAATGTTCTAAAATTCGTGGTGGAGTATAGAATCCGATCCGATCCATGCATGATATATTTTAGGAAAAGGAGGGAAAAGCCGTGTGAGAACTCACTGTGAAGTGTTCATGCACGATCTTCTTTAACAGGAGATAATATTGTAGATTTGCATTTCTACAAAGTGAGAAATCATGAAATTGCAAATCACAGATTGCAACGATGATGGGTGTGTCAAAAAATGACATAAAGGAATCTTGGCATGGTTGTCGAAGTTGTTTGAATGCGCATTGTGGTAGATTGTTCCTTTGTGTTGAATTCCTGAGCTTATCTCGATTACTGATTCCCTCCATCCAATGGGCATGGAGCAAGGTCAAAGGTTGACTTCCCTCCATGCCCGTTGGATGGAGGGATCAACAGTCGAGATAAGGATGGTCATGTTGAATCGATCTGCTATCAATATTGGTGAAGCTTGAACCTTTGAACCTGTGAAGACAGGAGTCATCGATACTTGGTGGAATATCCATGAAAATAAAATCACATCAATAGGACTATGATGGAAATGGATTTGTCCCCATAATCGTTGTGGAAATGGCAACACGATTGCAAAGATCTAGTATCAATGATACTACTCTGAGGGATACATGATGCAATAGAAGGCATACTAGAGACATAATGTTGTATCAACGAGTGAGTTGATTTGGGAAACAAAGGGATTACAATCTGCTTTTTTTTGTAGATCTAGTGAAGGATGGAAATATCATCATGGATTGGCCTCTAGTCTATGTGGGTACTTTACCACGAAGAGAAAAAAAAGACAGATCCTCACCGTATCTGGATGGGAATGGTTGTTGGGCTCCAAGGTATGCCATTAAAGGTAATTTGTGTGCATGGTGTTACGAATTGCGATCTCACTGGTCATAAGTGCATTAATTAGTTAGTTGGCTAGTTTGAGTAGGACACTAGTACATATATGTCGATATATGTCTATACACACACAATGGTACATATATTTTATATATATATATATATATATATATATTGATATCTATAATATAAATCGATATATACTAATTATACATGTTATACATATATGTTTTATACTAATTGTATATATCTTGCTATATATACTATGGTGTATAGATATCGATGTATATATTTTAGTATATGTGTTACTATATACATATGCTAGTAAATAAATGACATAATAATATTTACTACCTATTTATCAAAATATATATTAATATATATATCAACATACTATACTATATACTGATATATATGCCAACATACTATATATACTATATACTAATATATATATCCACATAGTATATATACTATATTATAAATACTTAATTCTCTTGTCCATAATGATTCTCATTACTACTTCTAACCTTAACTACTTGTTTTCTTTATTTCTGCTGGTCCGCTTTCATAACTGTGAAAATTAGTTCACATCCAAGAACTATTCAAGAAATTACACTTTCTCATAAGAAAAATCTCACACAACTAGTCAAAGACACAAAAATTATGCACAAGAGTTGACTTTCCAAATCTGCCCAAAAGCTCACGAATTGCCTAAATTGTGATCTGAAGGTGAAGTCTGGACAAAAACAATGCCAAATACGAGATTTTGATGGAAAATCCATTTAAGGAAAGTATTGGGTGTAAAAAACAGTTTCCTAGGTAGACTAGCTTTTCCCTATTGGGGAAAAAGCAGTAAAAAGCAGAAATAATCCAAAAATACGCCTTTCCTCCTCAAATCTTATCCAAAATATTTTAGGATGGCGCACAAGTGACCTAGGTAGCTTGTGGTCCACACCTTGGATGTATTTCATCCTCCCATGTTGCCTTGTGGTCCACATAATGGCAATTTCCTAGTCTTTACATAGAATTAACCAAAATTGATTAATTAATGCATCTTATGTAATTAAATGACATGGTAGGAAGAATTAATTATTCCAACACCCCCTCTTAAGTCTGACTTAAATGATCTAAATATCAAAAAATGAAATACTAATGGCCTAGTAATAAGACTTGGTCACCCCGTACAATACTGTCGGTCCACAAAAACAAGGGTAGAAGGAAAACCTCATGGGAAAAAACTCCCCTCAAAACATGGACATGTCAAAATTGAAAGGTTGCTGATCAACCCTTCACTCCACCACATGTTCAATCATCCCAAGCAGTGATCTAAGATAGCTGAATGTCTTCTTTGTGAAAGCCTTGGTGAAGATATTTGTAGTTTGCTCACCTGTGGGGCAATACTACAAATCTATGATTTGGTCATGCACTAGACCCCTGATGTAGTTCATATGAATCTCTATGTGCTTGGTCCTCTGCCTCTGTACTGGATCACATGAAACTCTAATGGCACTCTGCTTGTCACAATAAATGACAGTAGGAGTAGTGAAATAAATCTCAAACTCAGACAAAATCCCCTGCAACCAAACACACTGTGTAGCAGCATTCACTGCTCCTCTGTACTCTGCCTCTGCTGAAGAAGTTGCTATGGCATTTTGTTTCTTGCTGGACCAGCAAACAGGGCCACCTCCAAGCATGAAAACAAATCCTGATGTGGATTTCCTGTCAAAGCTATCACCAGCCCAATCTGAATCTATGAAAACCAAGAGATCTAGGCTCGAATCTGCAGCATAGTGAATCCCATCACTCTTTGTTCCCTACACATAATATATGATCCTTTTTGCATCCCTCCAATGTAGCTCATGTGGCTTCTCCATGTATCTAGATGCCACACTCACAACATAAGCAAGATCCGGTCGAGTGTGTGTCAAGTAGAGCAAGTTGCCAATCAACTGTCTATATAAAGTGTTGTCAAACAATGGTGTAGATTCTGCATCTTCTAGTCTAACTCCAGAAAGGAATGGAGTCTTAGAAGGCTTGCAATCAAACATCTTAAACTTCTTCAACATATTAGAAGCATACTTTGACTGACATACCTTGGTTCCTTCTTTTGTTTGAGAAATCTCAAGCCCCAAAAATTGCTTAATAATTCCCAAGTCACTCATGGAGAATGCTTGGTGCATTGCGATTTTCAATGATGCTATTTGTTCAATGCTATCACCTGTGATTAGCAAATCATCAACATACAGCACTATTAACATAATAAAACCATCAGCAAGTTTCATATAGACATTTGGGTCAGATTTACACCGAACATAAGATTGTGACAGCAGGAAACTGTCCAGCTTTGCATACAAAGCCCTGGGGGCTTGCTTGAGCCCATACAAAGATTTTTTCAGCCTGCAAACAAGATTTGGATCTGATGTGTACCCCTGTGGCTGTTGCATATATATTTCTTTCTCAAGCTCCCCATGGAGCAAAGCAGTACTTTTCACATCCATGTGATGTACTTCCCATCGCTTGGAAGCTGCCACTGCCAAAACTAGTCTAATGGAGTATTTCTGAGCCACTGGTGCAAATGTTTCATTATAATCAAGTCCTTGGACCTGAGAATACCCCTTTTCTACCATCCTTTCTTTGTATTTAATGGCTGTACCATCCGCTACACATTTGGTCTTATAAATCCACTTGCATCTCACCAACTTTCTGCCTGCGGGGAGCTTGACTAGCTCCCAAGTTTCATTCTTCTACAATGACTGAAACTCCTCATCCATAGCAATCTGCCATCTTGGATCATGTGAGGATTCCTCATATGTTTGTGGATTAGAATCTATCATCATATAGCATTCTTAGAAAGATAATGATCATTCATAGTGAGAGCAGTCTCAAACTGTGATCTAGTCCTTCTTTGGTCTTGAGGATTGCCTGCTAGTTCACCTATTGATTACAAAGTTTTTGCATCACACTTAGGCCTTGTAGGTGAGTTAGCATATGCAATAAAATGATCCTCATCATCAGAAATATCAGAATCAAAAAAATCAAGAACATCACTTACTTCTTCTTCAGGTGGTGGTGAAGATGGTTCTCCAATTTCAGCGCTCTGAGAGGGATCTTCCTCAAACTGCACACTTATTTCGATGAATTCTTTATCAGTGGTCATGTTCAGAAACTTATAACCTTTTGAGTCCTCTAAATATCCAACAAACAAACATGGTTGGATTTGGGGCTACAATGCCCTCCTCTTCTCAAGTGGAATCCTAGCCCAAGCCTTTGAGCCAAAAATCCTGAAATGAGAGATGTCAGGTTTGTGACCTGTCCAAGACTCGAAAGAAGTGATACCTTTGAGAGCTTTGTGTGGCACTCTATTCTGAATGTAAGTGGCACAATTTATTGCCTCATCCCATAGCTTGGGAGACAATGCCTTTGCCTCAAGCATACAAGTGGCCATCTCCTTTAGAGACCTATTTTTCCTCTCGGCAACCCCATTCTACTAAGGTGTATATGGAATTGTGTGTTGCATCTGTATGCCTGAAGAGGCACAAAATTGTTGAAACTCTGATTTCACATATTCACCACCATTATCATATCTTATAAATTTAATATTCCTACCAGATTGGTTCTCAACCGAGGCTTTGAACAGCTTGAACAACCCAAAATCTTCTGACTTTAACTTGATGAAATAAATCCAACAAAACCTGTTGAAGTCATCTATGAATGTGAGGATTTATTTTGCATGATTCAAGGACTCATGAGGGAGTGGACCTAATATATCAGTATGAATAAGGTCTAATGGTGCAGTGGTTCTCTCATAATTGGATCTCCCATACTTATGCTCAAGGTGTTTACCTAGGATGCAAGATTGATAGGCACCTTTGGAAAACTTGATATTGGGTAGCCCTATAACCATCTCTTTCTCATGAAGTTGGGAAAGGTATTTGTAGTTTAGGTGGCCAAATATTTCATGCCATAGCTTGCTGGACTCATTGGCATGGGTTAACAAAGAAGAAGGTGAGGGGTTTGGCACAAAATGAGAAAACTTGTAAATTCTGGAACAATGATCAGCAGTACCAAATGCAATAATTTTTCCTGTTGAAATTTCTGCTATCTCAACATCATTGGGGGTAAAGGTTACTCTCTTGGGAATCCATGTATGGGTCATCTGATAGACTGACAGTAGGTTTGCAGCAACTCCAGGGACATATAAAACATTATTAAATGACCCAAACTCGAGATCTATGCTACCTTTTCCTTTGCTAGAAGTTTCAGAATTGTCTCCCAATACAATATTCGAACCACTGGAAGAGTCAAGTGAAGTGAAAAACTTACTTGTAGACACCATGTGTCTTGATGCACCAGAATAAATGATGAATGAAGAAGGTTTTGAAGTGCTGGCCATCAATGCATGAACTCTCTCTTTATCATCGAAATTTTGTCCTCCATCCTTCTTCCTTGCGCTCTCTGGAAGAGGAATGTTGGCTTTCTCCAAGAGTGAAGTCAATTGGTCAATGGTTTTCTTCATGTAAGAGATTTCAAGATGAAATCCCTTGCTGCAATAATTGCACTTTGTTCTCTCATTCTTCTTGTTCAGATTCTTCTTGAAGTTGGATGTCTCTCCATTTGAAATCTGCTTGTCTTTCCTCTCACCGGTGGGCTTCTTGAAATTGCCCTTCTTCTTTCCTTTTGAACCCCTTGAATCTCCAACATTTAGACAGTGATCTTTGGATGGATTTTTAATGGCTCCCAGCAAGACCAATTTGTCTTGTTCTTGTGTCAAAGACTCCATGAATTCTGAAAGTGTCAGGCTCTTCCAATTTTTAATTGCTTTACAGGTGGAATGGAAGGTCGAGACAAAGATTGAATAGTCGGGGCCAAGCTTGGAGAGAATGGCCAAAACTAATTGCTCATATTTCTTGTCAATACCACATTGCTTCAACTGCAATACAAGAGATTTAAATTTGGAGAAAAAATCCTGTAGATTATCAAAATTTTGTGGGCTCAAAGAGACTAGCTCGTTATCCATTTGGTGGCCTCTCAGTTCATTGGTTTTCCCAAACAATTCTTGAAGTTTCAGCCATACTTCATTGGGTGAAGTGAGTCCATCAAGATAAAATAGAAGCTCTCTGGATGTAGTGAGACATAACAACCCATAGGCTTCATCCCTTCGATTATGCCATTTCAATTTCTCTACTGCTAAGGTTGGCTCAGCTTCAGTTGACATGGTCACCCTGTAGAGCCCTTTGCTCCTCAGTAGAATCTCCATCTATTCCTTCCAATCAAAATAATTGAAGGGATTGAGGATGATCTACTGTGTGATCCATTTTTTCTTTGAAATAAACTTATGGACTGATTTTAGAACACTTCTGGATGCCAAAATGTGCCCTGCAGAGAATAGAATTCACCCAGTGAATTGATCAATGCGCCCTTCTTGAGACTGGATGGATCCTGCAAGAAAATAAAAGATGAAAGGAATAGCTTGATGGCTCTGATACCATGTGAAAATCAGTTCAAATCCAAGAACTATTCAAGAAATTACATTCTCTCATAAGAAAAATATCACACAACTAGTCAAAAACACAAAAATTATGCACAAGAGTAGATTTTTGTATTAAATTCTCATGATAAAAATACATTAGCCAACATATGAAAGTAATAGGATGTTTTTAAATAACATTACATCAGTAATTTGAATGGATAAAGATTCCAAAATAATCATCTATTCATCACACTTGGTAAAAATGCCCATCCCCCCTAGGTGGCAAGTTGACTTTCCAAATCTGCCCAAAAGCTCACAAATTGCCTAAATTGTGATCTGAAGGTGAAGTATGGACAAAAATAATGCCAAATACAAGATTTGGATGGAAAATTCATTAAGGAAAGTATTGGGTGTAAAAAATAGTTTCATAGGTAGACTAGCTTTTCCCTATTGGGGAAAAAGCAATAATAATCCAGAAATGTGCCTTTCCTCCTCAAATCTTAACCAGAATATTTTAGGATGGCGCACAAGTATCCTAGGTGGCTTGTGGTCCACACCTTGGATGTATTTCATCCTCCCATGTTGCCTTGTGGTCCACACAATGGAAATTTCCTAGTCTTTACATAGAATTAACCAAAATTGATTAATTAATGCATCTTATGTAATTAAATGACATGGTAGGAAGACTTAAGTATTCCAACAATATCACCCATTACCAACTTGGTGTGTGTCTCTTCTATTGAAAATCCAAATGAACCAGAAGCATGTGCATATAGAAGTTTGTTCTGTGAAACCATTGTTGACAGGGACATATGTGCCCATGAGACATGTTAGTTGCTTCTAGAGCTTCATCTTTTTTAATGTATTCATTGATTTGTGGTTCTAAATGGTGGTATGAAGGTATTAGAACAAGTGTAGGTTGATGCATATAATGCTGAAAATAACAATTCTCTTATTGATGCATATACTAAGTGACCTATGAGTATGGAGAACCTTGAATTGATAGATGTGGAAAAATCATGTTCATATGACAAATATTTATGTGAGGAAAAATGGTTACCACAACTGAAGGAAACTATTGTGCATTTGTTTCCTTGATTTAATTCTATTCCTTCTCGACAACATGACAAATTTGCATAATGTTGTTGTTATGATTTGGTATTATACCAGACCTTTTGTGATTTCCATAGATATATAAGTCACACATCTTATGAGATAGTACATAATTGAGAAAAAATTCAATACCAACCTTGGCATGCCAATCACAATCCATTACCTCCAATGGATCCAATTGAATCTGAAGAAGAAGAAGAAGTTCCATATGTGCATAGAGATTCTAGGGAGCATGAGTGGGAGATCATTTGTGGACTATATAAAAGTAAATTTATAAATTATAATGAGCTATTGAGGTTCCTGGACATAAGTTTCGTGATGCTATGAATAATTGGAATGTTAATTTTGTGGATGAAGACATTTCCAATCGTTCCATTCATTTCATATCTTAGAAAATAAAGTTAAAGTCCATTCTTCATAATGAGCTTGGAAAGTATTATTCAAATGAGAGTCCGGGGGTTAAGAAAAGAAGAGCATATGATATTATCCTTGGCCATTATAGAACTGAGTGTGAACCACTATGTATGATAATCCGAGGAACTATAAGTACACGAACATGTTATTTGATTGGAGCAATTAAAAATTCCCTTGAAACCGAGTCGCATCTAGAGAAAAGCCCCTTTCTATTTAAGGACTGGCTTGGATAATTATGGATTAATATTATATATATGAACTAAATTTAAAATAAACAATTAGGTTTAGGAATTTAAAATAACTCACAAGTACTATATATCATCTAATATTTACAAATGATTCATTCTTAGGATTTTAAAATACACTACACAGAAATTTTTCAGCAATAATTTAACCAACCATTTATTTAATTTACAAAACTAACTAATCAACCCAAGAAAGGTCACTTACCTGGTGGTAGATGATGAGTCACTAGTTGCATATGCTCCCTTGTCCTCCAGCAGGAAACACCATCCTCAATAACAGATTTGGGGGAACAACTCTCCACCAAACCAACCCTCAACATATAGTTGAGGCCCCCAAGCCCCCAACAAATAAGGTTATTCTAGCTAACTCTCCTCAACCTCAGTACCCTTAGACTTCTGAGAAACAGCTCACCAAACAAAATCTCAATCCATTAAAAAGCAAAAAACAAACTACACCAGACCACCTAAAACCAAGCATGACCCCTATTATTTCCCCAAATCCCTCTTTTATGTAATTAATTCAGATTATTAATTAATTTATCATTATTTTGCATGGGTGCCAATTGGCACCCATGCATTTAACTCTCCTAATTAGACTTATTAACTTAACAATGATTTACTTATTAATGTTGTTGTTTAACTTTTCCTCTATTTTCTTCAATTTAATAAATATATAATTTATTAATATGCTCTTAAGAGCTACTTATGCTTATAATAAACTAATTATTCTTAATTAATCTTTTGGATGTTACATACTCCCCCCCCCTTCAAGAAACTTCACCTTGAAGTTATACTCCCACAACAACAACAAAAGGTTTAACTTAAACTAATAATACACTACTTAAATCATTATATCACAACACAATACAAGATTTACTTAATTAGTTTAATAGATATTTAGTACTATTGTGAAGATGAAAATTCATGCATGTGGCCAGCACACAAAAAATTTCCTCTTATACTAATACAACCAGACACCCTAATTTACAACATGTTCTTGATTAATTTCCTAGGATCTAACATGCAACCATTCATTCAAGTTATGCATCTATCTCATCACCCATTACATGCTTTAATCATGTCATAGAAGGAATAAATTAAAGTTCAAATAAAGTAGACAAATTCATATATAAATTCATAAAACACATCACTTGAAAACTCCCTCGTAACTCACTCACTCTCTTCCTGAGAATCATACCATCCTATCAACCTCCATAACCCTCCACGCCATACTCTGGATGGTCCCTCTCACCATGGAACAGACCCTCTACCGTAACCTGACCGTAGATCATACAGTAGGAATCATAAGTATTCACAGTTAGCCGCAATGCTAAGTCATTACCTACTTCCGGTATCTATTTTGACCTTGTCATCCTTATCCAGAATCTAGGTCTCATTTGGTCACCCAACGACTGTTGATTACTCAATTATCTAAAAACTAGTACACTACCCCCTGGGACCCTAGGAATCTCAAAAGGTTGGAAATGAATTCCTCCCTATCCTCCCCAAGGAAACCGACCCCCGGCTTCGAGAGTCCTTCTCTGTATACCTCCCCCTACGGTTGATATACCTCAAGCCATGGAATTCCAACAGAACTATAATTGGCATAGAATTATCTGTTGGGTTGTCCCCTGGCCCATAAAAGTATGTAGTATCACCATTCTCATTCATGGTTATGGGCCCCCATGAAATCATATAAAGATATGCCTCTCAAGACCTTTGAGTAAGTTTCCTGAAACATACTTTCCCTCACCATGAAGAACAATTATTAGTATTCATCCTTGTAGATCAACAATATAATATAAATTTCTTTCTGAACATATTCTCATCAAATAGTAACTCATAATGCAATACTTTAAGCATATAAAGCATGAAATTGACATGTCATTAATACCCATCATGTATTAACATTTATTACAAAATTCAATTCTCAATTCCAATATAAACAATCTGATACCATAAAGCCATATATCATCAGTCATTATGTATTCTTTTGAGACATCATATCATAACTATACGCAATATATTATGGTGAACCAATTAATTATCATACTGATTCAAATATAATATCAAGACATCATTTATGTTCTATGTTCTAACAATCATGAAGTAACAAGTGTGAACTTGTATACTCACATAATAGCAATATCTCATAATTATAAAATAACAAAACATGATGAACATCAACATAAGTAGAATCATATGAAATAATAACTGTATTGCGCGTCAATATAAGTGGTGACATCTCATAATTATGAAATAACAAAACATGTTGAGCATCAACATAAGTAGCATGACATAACAACCATTCTAAATGTACTGCCAAAACCCTATTCAAACTAATTGACTAACTTTATCCAAGGATACCTCAAGAATTGGAATTTAACACAAGTAAATCACTTGGTTTGCACAAAAACAATGATATAGAGTAAGAACAACATCGCAAAAATTACATTTCTTTACATTTAAATATGAATCAAGCAACTGGTAATGAATTAGCGAAATGACTAGGAGTAAGGCCTACCTATATGAAAAAAAAACTAAATAAGTGTGCAACAGGCCCAAACCACAAGCAATAGCAGTGACGACAACAAAGTGTGGGTGATTCTAAAATGAAGGAGGACATGTTTGTTGTTACAACTCTCTAAAGTAATTTATTAGAATGAGTTAGAATGTGATGTTGTTCCATTGGACATCTATGCAATTGTGTTTGACATCCCCTACATGTGGGATAGGGATGTTATTTTCCTCATAAGAGGTGAAAAGTATAGATTTGTCAGGAATGGAACGCCATTTCTCATAAATACGTATAGGGAAGGAAAAATATCTCTCTTGTAACAACCAACTAACTGAAGAGGTTGAATAATGTCAATGGAAAACTTGTGATGTTGGTATTGAAACCCAAAGCTAATGGGATGGGTCTAGAAGTGAGGACTTGAGGTGCAAGTTGTACTAAGAGGCTGAGGAATCAGTGGGACAATTCAATAAATCAGTTCATGGAAGTGTTCCAATAGCCCAAAGGGTTACCTCTAGAATGTGGGGTGGAGTATGAGACTCACTAATGGAGCATGAGATTCAATAGTAAGTGTTCTAATTTCCAAATGTTGGTTTGTGTAGACAGTCATTGTTGAAATTAGTGGAAGTCAAGAGACAAATACAAGAACTAGTTGATCAAGGAATCATAATAGTAAGTGCTTCACCTTACACGGAACCAATTATGTTGGTTCCCGAGAAATATGGGCCTTAACATATGTGTATTTCCCTGACTATGAGGCAATTAACCATATAAAAATCGTGAATCCCTATATACCTTTGAGTATCGATGAGATGCTTGATCAACTACAAAATACAAAATAACTCACTAAAATGGATCTTAGCTCAGAGGCCATCTGGTGTGCATGAAGAAGAAGATATTTCTAAATAGGACCTCAATTAACATATTTATGTGTCTCATACAAAAATGATGGTTTTATCTTGATGAATGTTACTGTGATTGATGCATTTGGGAAAATCATAGGCCCTAACCTTTCACATGCACTCCATTGGGAGATCACAACAATCATGATGTATGTAATTTGCACATGAGATGCTATCGTCAGTGAGGAGATAGGAAGTTACATAGAGTGTATGTTTTAAGCTTGATAAACATGATTGGTTCTTTTGGTAGGATGGATATGGCTATTATGGGTAAGGCGATGATATGGTACCCATATCATTATTTCGATTTCATGTTAATGTATTGACAAATATGCAATGTTACATGTTTCAATTACTTCAACTTGTGGAAGGGGTCAACGTTTCTAGTTGAAGTATATATATCTTAGTGGGGTTGTTGTTATTTGTAAGTGAAGGGCATTTGATACTAGACATGTTTTCTAATATCATATTAAAATGGCACAATTTGATATTTATTATGGATATACACAAAATTATATAATTTCGTACGGAGAAGAAAATTATATGGTGACTCATTGCAACCACATTCTATGCACTTAAGGGAAGTGAAATAAGGGTTACCGGAATCTGGAAGTTAACTAGTTTGTTGGCAACTTGGCTCCAGTTAGAGTTGGCTAACCATTAGAAAATGACCATCTTTAAGGGTCGAGAGGATACTAGCTTTACGTTGGATCATTTCTTTTGAAATATGGGCCAACACACCTTGGCACTGTATCTTACGTTCTCCACAACTTAAAATGTAACCAGAGGTTCATGAAATTGAGGAAAGGTCCAAGACTGAAGTTGATAATGCCCATAAAAACATGACACATAGGAAAACAATAATGGGACATTTTTCCTAAAATTTCTCGGCTTCAAATTTCAAACTTTGAATTATTTAAAAACTACAAAAGTTGAGGGAAAAATATTCTTAAGAAACAAAGCATAGGACCAATCTTCAACAAATATTACATGTTGCCAATGAACCTGCTGGTGATTTCCCATAATGTATGAAACAATTAAAAAATGTTTTTGAAGAAGATATTTTAGAATTCAATGGAGTAGGACATTTGGCATGGAATCCAATTTTGTTGGGACCATGGCAACAAGTATTTTCACCTTTCTATCAATTGTTTTCCCTTTGGTTCCACTGGAAATTCTATGCAATAGTAAGATTATCAATTGGGATCATTCAAACTTATCAAAACACGCAATGATGATCAGCGTGAGAATGAAGAATATCTACTTGAGAAGAGTTTACAACCAAAATTGATGTCTCTTTTATATAGTAGAAATCTAGCTAAACTAGAGGACTAACCTAAAAAACCAATAAATTCTTAGAAGTCGACACGCAAAACTTTAGGATCCATCTCATAATTCAAAAGATTATGGTTGTTGAAGATCATTACCAATGAATACTTCTCGAATAACTTTTTCCTACCCTTCTTTTAAAGTCTCATAACTCTGGAATTTCAAAGTTTAGTAAGAAGGGTAGCTCTTTAATTTCTGGTAATCTGGTTGAACAAGAATAAAACATTTTACTCAAAAGAATTGGTGTGAACATGAGCAACAGATAGTCTAAAACAATGGACAGCTTGGGTGATCATTTATGGAGCCACATTCGTTTTTTTGTGGAATGGGATAAATTTTGAAAACACTATGGGATTAAAGAAGAAAGCACAATATCCACTTTCAAACATCACCGTATCCAAATGGAGGTAGCCTTGATTCCAACACGTGTCTGAGTGGATATAGAATTGGTATGAACAAAGTAGTGACAGACACTTCCCAAATGGTGTATGGGGTTGAAAGAATTAGAAACTGTGGACATTGGTTGTGTTCATTAAAATTTTAACCGGGCACCACTAAATAAGTTGATCCCTTGTGATGACCTTATTTTATATGAGAATATTAGTTCCTTATGTAGTGAGGCAAATTTGGCATTAAATAGACATGCCCACTCTGTTATCACACCCACCAAAATCCCATGATCTATAAGACCAATTCCAAATGGAAAAGAATAGAGTTATAAATACGTTAATTCCGTACTCAAATCTATGTCTCGGTTCAAAGGATGGCTCTCCCAATAGTAATATTGTCTATAGTAATATTGTCTATGGCTGGAGAGCAGTTTGTTGACAATGTGATGTACCATGTGTATGAGTAAATAAGTGTCACGCGGAAGACTATTTGATTATTTTTCTAAATTATCCATAGAGGTTCGTGGAGATAACTTCATTGCATGAGGATGAATGCATGGAAATAAAACACATGAATATAAGTGCACAAAAATAGCATTGGAGAGAAGGTATAATGAATGTGGATAATGATGAAGCGTAGGGATAATCTAGATACAAATAAGATATTGATTGTTTATGGATAATGATGTAGTTGGATTAAGTGCCATGTTTAAATGGGTTGAGACATTTTCTTTTGGATCAAAATATATAAAAAGAATCCTTTATCT
The DNA here is from genome assembly GCA_027924585.1 of Larix kaempferi. NCBI lineage: Eukaryota > Viridiplantae > Streptophyta > Pinopsida > Pinales > Pinaceae > Larix > Larix kaempferi. Next base: position 20,402,837 of record BSBM01000476.1, read on the forward strand.
ACAGATAGGCCTATGTCCTGTCCATCTCACGAACACAGAATCTTCTTTGTGGAATTTGTATGAATCTGCAATTCACTGTTAAACTGAGATCAAGCTTCTCAATATTAATTCATTAATATGAATGAATATCTCTATTCATCTTTGGTTCCGATACTTGGTTTATTTTGTTTCTTTAGAATGCTAAGCTCAATGCTAAACTATGGAACAAATCTACAATAATTGAGTTATGCCAAAATAAAATAATACGTCCTTTGCATGTTCAATATACCCAAGCCCCCCAAAAAATTATTGAATCCACAATAATTGAGTTATGCCAAAATAAAATAACACATCCTTTGCATGTTCAATATACCCAAGCCCCAAAAAAATTAATGATACTTCTTTCTCTGACCTTTCTTCTCAATACAACCACAAGTCAACATACATATATTTATGCATAGAGGATTGTAGGTAAAAATCACTACACAATCTCTTGAGAAAGTATTACTATACGGTGTCGTCATGAATAAATGGTGGAACAGAGCGTATATACATCTATAATATTGAACCTAAAACTCACCAAAGTAGATTTCTCATCGTTATAACGTCCAAAACACGTCATTTAAAGAGTCGATGTTACGTTGGTTTAATGTCCAAAAAGAGACGTTTGCAATGCATATTTGGCGTCGGAGTAATGTCAAACAAAAGACGTTGATAGACTAAAGTGCACATTGACATAATGTCTAAAAAGAGACGTTAGAGAAGCCTCGATGTATCACTCGTTTAATGTCCGAAAAGAGATGTTCATAGATTAAATATGATGTCGGTATAATGTCCAAAAATTCATGTTTGTGGAGTGGATGTCACGTCGTATTAGAGTCAGAAAAGAGACGTCTACTAGTTATTCTACCGACGAAACAACTATGGTATCAATGTTCAACCCACGCCACTCCAACATCAGGTTAACGTCTAATAAGTGAAATTTATATATGGATTTATAAAAAAAGTAGAATTGTTTCAGGACACTTGATAATGGTTCCAACCTCATTGGACTTCATATGCAAAAAGTATAATTTTAGATCCCATCCAGAATTTATCATACTTAATAGTTTTCAGGATTTCAAGATTACAACGTTTCCCATGGATTCTATCATGTATTATGTTAAGGAATTGGAATTTAATCAAGCACATCAAACTCTCTATGTACCTTGATGTTGTTAGTGTTTATTCTTGGTAGTTGAAGTTGATTGAACTCCTCTAAATGTACCCTCCAACCAAGAAAAATCACTTATGAAGCGCGTGAATCTTTTTATACCTTATTTTAATGCTTGGATTAGGAAGTTTCATCAAATTTGTAAGGTGTTGACTAATGTCCTTGGAGGATCAACTTGGATATTTGAGGTAGAGGCAAGGGCTAGAGCCTAGAGGAGCATGAATTGGGTTATATTGATGAATATGATCCCATTATAGGCAACAATTTTGGGTATTATGTATTTACAATTTTGCTTTAGATATGTATCGCACTTTGTGCCATTTTTATATTTTCACCCTTACATGTTATATACATGAGTAGAATTTGCTTATTATGTCTCTAATGGGAGCGTTGAGGGGTCAATATGATTCAAACAAGTGACTAAGGACCATACAAAAAGGGAACAATGAGTTTAAAAGGAATCAACATAAGCACTAGAAATCCTTGTGAGGTCCCACATGTATGCTAAGATTACATCGGCTCTAGGAAGGTGATCCATCACATTAGGGTATTAGTTGAGAAGTAGTATCATCATTAAGAAAATCATACATGAACATGAAAAATTTATGGACCACACAAAGAATCTCCTAGTGTTTACACATATATGATTACCCAAGTATGAGTCTCATACAATATAGGTGCATGTCTAAAAGGGTTAAAATCCTATTGAACAAAGTTGATCAACTTAAGAGTGTAGTGAACTTATAGTAATATTTGAAGCCAATATGTGTCAATATTTAATCAAATAAATATGATCAATATAATGATTAATCTCATGATTCCCATATGTTTCAATGCTAAGTTCATGTCTAAAAAATCAACATATAACCCCAATGACAAATTGTTAAGTATCAAGTAAATAGATAAAAAAGGGACATTGCCAGATGGTAATTCTTTGTGTTGCCAATAATAACTGCATATATTGTCAAACAGACACCAATGAATATAAATCACTACACAAAAGGGTTTTTGGTTGGCCAAAATATGCAAGTGGAGAGGACTCCACTCATATGCATCACTAAGAGGGACTTGTAAGGAAATATAACTACATGTAGTGTTACACATATAATGGATAGCTTGAAGAAATGTCAATAATGGGATACCAAAAATGGATGTCAAAATATTTACCATCAGTGAGCTCAATGTAGATGCATTCATACCCATATGCATATGTGAGTAGATGGATGTCTCTCATCAACAACAATTTCAACATCACTATTTATTGATAGTATTTTCTTTAATAGTTTTTTTTTAAAGATATCTCAAGTCTCATGTTGATGAAAATGCACCCATATCTTGTGCAATCATGCCAAGTACCATAATCAAGACCATGCCAACGATAATGAAAGAAGCCATTGTAGATAAAAGTGTGAAGAATCATACCATAATCCTTGAGAATATTTGTAGTTATATTCTTATACCTGACCACCTTCCTTCATCAAAGAGTAAATTCATGCTTAAGGGAATATCAACACAACATTCATTAAATTAAAAAACATAACCATAAAGAAAATGCAGATATCTTTTACTCACCAAAGCCATTGGATTTATTGATAGTTGTTAGTTTCATTTATGTTACACGTGAATACCTACAGAAATAAAATTTGAATCATAAGTTTATATATATATATATATATATAACTAAACGACCAATAAATGTGCAACCAACATGTATCATAATTTTAAAAGACCAAAAGGAAATACCTATATGAGCTTCTCTCTATTTCGAGAATAATCTATTCGCTATTGAATAGGGCCAACCACATGAAGGTGGAAGATCTTACGGCCCCTTCCCCCTATCACATCACTCTCATTTCCCCATGCCCAATCTATTTACTGTAACACACTATAACATAAGATGTAGATACAAATAACATGGACACCACACAGATAAAATTTAGATACAAATAACATTAAATTACAAACTGCAAATTAAATCACACATAACATTAGATACAAATAACATTAAATTACAAATTTTAAATTAAATGACATTATGAAAAAATACATAATACAATATTGTATACAACAAAATCACTATGTCATCCACAATGGCCAATCTTTACTATCCTTCTTCTTCTTTGGTTTCTTTTTTCTATTTTTAATGAATTCTGGAAGTCTATCAGTGGCATCAACTCCCTCATTCTCTTCCCCACTAGTTTCTTGTGGTCCTAGGTCCTTGTATGGATACTGCAAGAGACGTCTCTTTAGAGGGCGCTACCTAATACTAGGATCGACGCCATCTACAATTTCATCAAACAATGTTTTTTATCATCTTATCTATAGTAAGTAGTAACCAATGAAATAAAATTTTCTATAATTCAACTAGTTCACAATACATGTATGTTCAAAAGGAGGATCCTCTGGTTGAGGAGTTCAAACTTCAGTCTCTATAACTGACTCATGGGGAACACCTAAATCTTCATGTGTTTCCTGCAATAACAGTTGAAGTTGTTGAATCACCGAACATTGTCAATTTGTACTTTGTAATTAAGTATTCAATTAGAATGGATTGAGCTTGTATATATCCTCATTGACAGTATAAGTGTTAGTTGCACCTACCTTTTTCTTCTCAACTAGGGCATTGTAACCTCCCTTGAAGGAAAGTTTGAGCTCGTCATCTGTGGGCATGACGCCAAAGTCTGCGGACTACATATCCTATAGAATAATGCTTTAGGTAAGGAAAGGATTTGAAACTCAAATGAAATTGCAGCAACAACAATTCCATACTTACATGTATTCCCTTCAGTTTAATGTGGCCCCTTGGGCCAAGCTCTTTTTGGCCACGCTTCTCCAGTCTGGCTTATGTATTCTTTGAGGTGTCCTTGAGCCTACATGAATTGTAACATAGGTGTTTATGTGATTAAAAAATCATGGTCAAATGCGATATACAAATTATAAATTCATTGTTTGGTACACTGCTTTATCTACCTTGGTGCTTTCGCTGCACTTGGAGGCAAAGCTCCTTCTTTTCTCATATTATTCTCCTTAGAATCCTCTATTAATGCATCCCACTCCTATTCTAAAATTAATCTAGGATGTTCATAACTGGGTATCGATCGATATTAGTGCGGTACTTGTCCCGCACAGATTTCAAGTACTTCCCTGCCATGGATTGCACCAACTTTTGATTGAATACAGGACGAAACAATGTGGTCATGTGCTTCATCAACTCCTTCTTCAAGTCATTTATCTGATATTTATAACTTGTTCTAATCATTGGTGCAAACATATCAAAATTATTTTCATGTAACTCGTTGTAGAGCACATTATTTCCTACATTGCAACCAAATATTCCTATTAGATAGATACAATCAATCTAACAATAGCATTCGTTGTATAAAATTTAAGTATTCCAATGGATTGGACGTAATTACCATGGAGTTTTGGAACCTTTAACATAATCGAATCATGGGCCATCTATAAATAAATATGTAATTTCCCAGTTCTATTGATGACTAATCCCAACGTCTTAAGGCCCGTCTCATCCCCTGATGACTAAGGCGCATGAGTACTAGAACCGGGGGTCGTTTGCATAGATGATTCCATGGAATACCCCCCACCAACACTAGGTGTATAATAAGGGCCAGACCTAGCAATACCAAGAGTAGGGGTTTCAGAACCATGTGCAACAGGAGCAGAGGGTGCAAGCATAGATGCATGTCTACTACTCCCTCCACCATTTTGTTCTTCTTTCAAGAATGCCTACAAAAATACAATTCACTGAGTTAGGATCTTGGATTCGTTTAAAAAATATGACGTATTCTTTAAATAAAGAAATGAAGTATGATTTTAAAAAACATAAGTTGTACTTATGAATGCAAGCCATCAAGTATTGACATCTTCAGTGCCCATCAATTTTTCTAGTTTGGCAACTATTTTTTTAAGCTTTTTCCTTATAGCTGCAAGAGGGTCATCGGGTACTGAAATGTCGAGGTCATCTGCATTAGGATTAGGTGTTAATGTAGGAGTCTACAAATTATCATATCATGTAAGAACAATAAATTATGTAACAATGAACTCTACACCGGAATAAAACTGAACAATATGGAATGCAATACAAATTGTAAATCGCCAGATATTATATCACCTTATCATGGTCATTACCTCCCCCCCAATCAACCTAAAACATAAATGAAGATATGTTAACCATATATCCAAATTTGGGTGAAAACTCATTAACATTATGACAGAAAGAATATATAACGAAAACTAATGAACATCTAGTATGCATGCCTTTTAGCGAATAATGGACATGAGTGTGTGAGGATATTTGCATGATTCCTAAATCCTGTTCAAATTATAATTGACCAACAACAACCACTTATACTATGAAACGAGAACTATATACTATGAACGAGAACTCTACCCATAAAAACGATGATTTTTGCAAAAAAAACACCAAAAACACCCCCCAAATAGAAAAGTGTTGATGCCAGTATACACGTATTTTTTTTTAGGGTAAAAAATAGAGCCATGGCCTAAACATCCCATATTGTTGTTTAACAAAACTTTAAAATCAACCTTAAATTGGAATTTTTTCTTTTTCTTGAAGAGATAAATTACAACTTTCAGGAAAATTGCATATTAAACAAAAAAACAAATTTCTCTAATAATTTCACCATTATAACCATATAAAAACAAAGGAATTATGATGCGATTCATAATGAGATAATATATTAGACCATACAAGAACAAATGGTTCATATAAATATTCAAAAACTCCTCTAGAGTTTCAATTACAAAAATCATACTAGTAAAAAGCATCTAAACTGCTTCTTCAAATTCATCCATGGATTCTGACACCCCATCATCAAAAACTCCTCTAGAGTTTCAATTACAAAAATCATACTAATAAAAAGTATCTACACTGTTTCTTCAAATTCATCCATGGATTCTGACACCCCATCAGAATCTACATTTTCTGCAGATGAAGGACTTGATGAAGATGTAGATGACCCATACTCTTCTCTATTATCAATGGGCGCACAATCTGAGTCTACATCTATACCCATCATTTCAGATGTCATATTCCTTCGGGATCTACGACTTGGTTTAATACACTCCCATCTTGCACGAATGCTCCCTATTCCACGAATATTAGCTTTGGGTTTTAAAAAACAAATTAAACTAACATTTAAACTAATGTTATAATTAAAAATTTAAAAAAAATTAAAAACAAACTAAACTAAGATAACATTATAATTAAAAATTTAAAAATACATTAAAAAAAAATACTATATATCTATACTAAACTAAGATAACATTATAATTAAAAATTTAAAAATACATTAAGAAAAAATACTATCTATCTATATACTAACCAAACTAACATTATAAAAAATTTTAAAAAAACTATACAAAAACTTAAAAGCAATTAAAACAAAAATTTAAAAACAATAAAAAATCAAACTATGCAAAATTTTAAAATAAATTAAAAAATAAAATAATTAAAAAAAAAATAAACTATACAAAATTAAACAAACTTTAAACAAAATTTATAAAAAATTAAACAAACTTTAAACAAAATAAAATTTATAAAAAATTAAACAAACTTTAAATAAAATTTATAAAAAACATAAACTATACAAAAATTAAAAAAAAACTATACAAAAATCAAAACAAAATTTAAAAAATAAAACAAAATTTAAAAAATAAACAAAATTTAAAAAAAAATAAACAAAATTTAAAAAAAAATAAACAAAATTTAAAAAATAAAACAAAATTTAAAAAACAAACAAAATCTAAAAAATAAAAAAAATCAAAACAATGCAATGGGCGGCCCTCGGGGCCGGCCCTCGATGCCGGGCATCGAGGGCCGGCCCCGAGGGCCGCCCATTGGCGCCCGAGCAGGCGGACGTCCGCCCGCTCGGGCGCCAATGGGCGGCCCTCGGGGCCGGCCCTCGATGCCGGGCATCGACGGCCGGCCCCGAGGGCCGCCCATTGGCGCCCGAGCGGGCGGACGTCCGCTCGCTCGGGCGCCAATGGGCGGCCCTCGGGGCCGGCCCTCGATGCCGGGCATCGACGGCCGGCCCCGAGGGCCGCCCATTGGCGTCCGCCCGCTCGGGCGCCAATGGGCGCCCCTCGGGGCCGGCCCTCGATGCCGGGCATCGACGGCCGGCCCCGAGGGCCGCCCATTGGCGCCCGAGCGGGCGGACGTCCGCCCGCTCGGGCGCCAATGGGCGGCCCTCGGGGCCGGCCCTCGATGCCGGGCATCGACGGCCGGCCCCGAGGGCCGCCCATTGGCGCCCGAGCGGGCGGACGTCCGCCTGCTCGGGCGCCAATGGGCGGCCCTCGGGGCCGGCCCTCGATGCCGGGCATCGACGGCCGGCCCCGAGGGCCGCCCATTGGCGCCCGAGCGGCGGACGTCCGCCCGCTCGGGCGCCAATGGGCGGCCCTCGGGGCCGGCCCTCGATGCCGGGCATCGACGGGGCCCCGAGAGCCGCCCATTGCATTGTTTTGATTTTTTTTATTTTTTAAATTTTGTTTATTTTTTAAATTTTGTTTTATTTTTAAATTTTGTTTATTTTTTTTTAAATTCTGTTTAATTTTAGTATAGTTTTTTTTAATTTTGTTTTATTTTGTTTTATTTTGTTTAATTTTTGTATAGTTTTTTTTAATTTTGTTTTATTTTTTAAATTTTGTTTTATTTTTTTTTTTAATTTTGTTTAATTGTTGTATAGTTTATGTTTTTTTAAATTTTGTTTTTTTTTTTTTAATTTTGTTTAATTTTTGTATAGTTTTTTCTAATTTTGTTTTTTTTTTAAATTTTGTTTTATTTTTTTTTTAATTTTGTTTGATTGTTGTGTAGTTTATGTTTTTTTAAATTTTGTTTAATTTTTTTGTTTAAAGTTTGTTTAATTTTTTATAAATTTTGTTTAAAGTTTGTTTAATTTTTTATAGTTTAATTTTTTTTTAATTATTTTGTTTTTTAATTTATTTTAAAATTTTGTATAGTTAGATTTTTTTATTGTTTTTAAATTTATGTTTTAATTGTTTTTAAGTTTTTCTATAGTTTTTTTAAAAAAATTTATAATGTAAATTTGGTTAGTATATAGATATTTAGTATTTTTTTTTAATGTATTTTTAAATTTTGTTTAAAGGTCGCTCGCTTGGGTGCCAAAGGGCGGTCCTCAGGGCCCTCATCGATGCCCGGCATCGAGGAGGCCGTGAGGGCCACCCTTTGGCACCCAAGCAAGGGAGGTCACTCGCTTGGGCGCCAAAGGGCGGCCCTCACGGCCCCCTCGATGCCGGGCATTGACGGGGTTAGTTTGATTTGTTTTTAATTTTTCTTTAAATTTTTTATTATAATTTTGTTAGGAATTTTTTATTATAATGTTGTTAGGGGTTAGTTTAATTTGTTTTTTAATTTATTTTATTATAATGTTAGAGGGGGGAAACATGCAGCAGAAGAGGACATGAATTTGGCCTCCATGATATTGTTGATTAGTTTCATGTTTTGAAAAAAATGCTAAGTTTGATAATATTTTGATAAGATATATTAGTAATGTTTTGACTTTCAGACTTAATTTTAGAAATAAAATTTCTATATATAATGTTTGAAATATGTTTTTTACAAATAATTTGTATAGTTTTTCTTGAATTTATGTGAATCAACACTTTTCGGAAAATAATCTGAAATAGTATCATTTTTATACAAAACATATCTGAAAATTGATTGAAAATGGTTTTAAATGTCTATATTGTCTGGAATTTTTTACAATTTTGTCAAAAAAAGTGTCTTATTTTGTCCATAAAAATGTCTTATTTTATAGAAAAAATTACAAAATGTATATGTTTTTCATTATAAATTGCTTAAAAATGTATGCTATTTTGCTAAATTTCTAAAAATGTACCTGAAAATGGAAACTAATTTTTTTTTACGATAAAGATAATTCAAAGGTCCCAAAAAATGCCTCGAAATGAAAATGTGTGATACTGGCATCACCCCTTTTTGAAACGGAGCTAAAAATACCTACTAAAATTAGGAGAGAGAAAAACGAGAACTGTGTCGAGTTCTCGTTTCATAGTATAAGTGGTTCAACTCTTTCCCCACAGGTACTGACTTTATTGTAGTGACCACAATTCAGTATTCCTCACACTCAAAAAACACACAATTGGGTAGTTTGTTTGTGTTTCCAGGACAAGTACTATTTATAAACCCAACAATGTTTCTACAAGCTTTGAGCCTTCCATCAATATATATGGTATATCCTTTATCCTGATTTTTTTATTTCATTTTATTATAATTTGCACAAACTCCATATATGCACATACTAGTTAGATACCTTGTTAGTCTACCCCAATGTGCATAATCATAGGTTGGGCCAACATAATCCATTAGTTCAATCTCGTTGTTATACGGAACCTTCACACTGTCCATCGTAAAGAGCCCCAGACAATGCAAAGTAGATGGAACAATTCGATATGTTCTTCCATTAATACTGAAATCTGTGTTTATTTCAGGAAGTGGGTTTGCTTCCCATTTCTTCAAATAATGTATGCACATCAATGGAACTTATTTTTCTTTGAAGGACTCATTTCCATAATAGCACGACCCTCCTTTAGCCAGAAAGAATTCCATACATCTTTAAAATTTACTTCTAACGTTTCTACCTCTAGTTGATATTGATGTATTTCTTGAGGCTTCGTCTTGTTCGGTCTTTTTAGGACAACCATCACCATCAAAAGATAGATCTGACAGGTATCTATTTGGTTGTGCCTGCAATTAACATAAAAAACATATGAAACCTCAATGTGCAGTGATGGATATCTTAACTGTGTTCGAGGATATCCTATTTCTTCATCACTAGTACAAAATGGGTGATAAGTGACTAAAACAATGACTAAAAATTGGTGATAAATGACTAATACTTTCTATTCAATGAGAATTTTTTCTATTAACATAATAAGATGTGTTTTTACGCATATGCATTTCCAATATCGAAAAGTTGATGAGGAGGTCGTGGAAAAGATGGTTTTATCTCTTCTCTCAACTTTTACAACAACATTGAGAGATGATATTCTATTTGTTAGGATATTTCAATACTCCATCCTTATCCTACCTAGCGTTATTTATTTTTCCTAGTTGTTGATGATGTCATTTTCCCCTAGTGGTGTGCAGATGTCATCCAGGATCCATCTACCACCTTCTAAGCCCTGCATGCATCATTTTAGGACCACTTCAGTCAGTTCCCTATTTCATAGGAACCTACTGAGTGTTTTGGTGCAGTCCACCCAAGTTACCTGACTCTTGTGGGGGGTTAGAGCTCTAGATGCCACTAAATGTGGCCTCATGCACCCTTTTCTGACTGGCATGCATGAAAGACTCACTATTGTGCCCTCCTTAGTTAGTTAACTAATTGTGACTTTACTTAACTGGGTTTAGGTTCAGTTCAATTGACTTTGAGTCTTTCGGAGTACTCCAGTGATGATAATCCCTATGCTAGACCAACTGAGGTTCGAATTCTCCTACATGATTCAAATTCTCTCCTTTGTATTATAATTTTTCATTATATTGATAATTGAGTAGTGTGACATTATTCTGCTCCTATCTAAGTTTTGTTACATTATTATTGTTCTATTCTTTTTATTGTAGTTTTCACTCTTATTCTAATTTTCTGCTCATTCTTTCTTTGTGAGGTATCCATCAGCTCATAGATCTGCTTGACATATACTTTCACATGGTATCAGATCATGTTGAGTGAATAGTTTGAGCAGCCACTTTCAGTAGTGCACCAGAAGCCTCTGGATTTCCACAGCAAATCCTGGTGCCATTACATTGAATTCATTGGATAAATCCAATGAGGTCTAGCCAGGTGTGAAGGATCCGGATAAAAGTGACTACTGTCCTAAAGCAATGCTCAGTAGTAATCTACCTCCATTCTTGAGAGTTTTTTGCAGTTTATTCGAATTTTTTGAGTGCAACATCAGTTGCAGCAGTAGCAGTAGAAGATATTTTCCATTGTTTTTGTAGGCAATCTGCAACAACATGTATCTGAAAGGAATTCCTCCTATCTCTCCATTCAACTATAATGAGTGGAAACCAAAGATGATAACATATTTGAAGAGACAAGGTATTTTTTATAAGTGTCTTGGTGATATGAGAGATTTTGCTTCCTATGAAGAAGAGAATGATTGGCTAAATGAATGCGACAAAGCCTTTGGATCAATGTGTATTGCTATGTCTCATTGTATGCGCTACCTCATGGAAATTGTTGAATATCCAAATGAGCTATGGGCCCAACTGGACAAAACATTTGGAAATCAGAATGAATGGATTGGTGCAAATTATTTGGAGAACAAGCCCAGTGATACCTCCTTGAGTGTTCTCTCTAATTATGTCTCGACCTCAATCATATCTCATGATGAAGTTGTTCAAGATGAAGAAAAAGATGCAGATTCAACACTCATGTTCTCAATGTCTTCTATTTCAAATTCTAAGCAAGATAAGCCAGTTCATAATCTAGAATCTGAAGAGGTTCTTAAATCCTCTCTTTCACATGATTCTTCTAGTGTGCATAATGATGATCTATTGAATTTTTTGGAGGTTAAATCATAGTTTGGAGGTGATGCATTCACCCTCCTTGATCACATGCCTTCTATGTACTTTATTCGATCAATGGCACATGTTCTTATAGTTTCATTGAATATGGAGGACATTACCATTCTCTTGGGTTCATGTCTCAAGCACGTTTTGGTTTTGATCTCACCCCTGCTGGTTCAAAGGAGATCACAATAAACCATCCATCAATTTTTGCAGCTGATTTGAGGTCCACACCACTACCATCATGTCATAGTTCATTTGGTTATGATCTCACCTATGTTGGTTTAAAGGAGATATCCAAGAACTATCTACACATTCATGGAGTTGATCCTACCTCATATGGTTCGAATCACAGGTTCTAGGATGATCTTCATATGTTTGGATTTGTTCTCACCATGTTCGGTCTTAAGAGCAAGTTCAGGAATCCTCCATATTCAATTGCATCGACTGAAGGAGAATACAAGCACATGTTTTTGGAGAATGATCCACTTCTTCCCAAGAGTAATATACCTCCATACATATGATCAAGCATCACACCTACTTGAGTTTGGAGTAATTAATCTTTTGGTGTGTTTCAGTCCAATTTGAGGGGGGGGTTTCCCATGAGGTTTTCCCCATTTCCTTGGTTCATGGACTGTTCTTTATTTTTATCATTTATTTGATTGTATGGGTGACCTTCGGTATTAGTAACCAGGGCCCAGGATGCAAAAGTATGGATTAATGGGGGGTGTTAGGATATTTCAATACTCCATCCTTATCCTACCTAGCGTTATTTATTTTTCCTAGTGGTTGATGATGTCATTTTCCCCCTAGTGGTGTGCAGATGTCATCCAGGATCCATCTACCACCTTATGAGCCCTGCATGCATCATTTTAGGACCACTTCAGGTAGTTCCCTATTTTATAGGAATCTTCTAAGTGTTCCGGTGCAGTCCACCTGAGTTACCTGACTCTTGTGGGGGGTTAGATCTCTGGATGCCACTGACTGTGGCCTCATGCGCCCTTTTCTGACTAGCATGCATGATAGAACCACTATTGCACCCTCCTTAGATATTTAACTGATTGTGACTTCAATTAACTGAGTTTAGGTTCAGTTCAGTTGACTTTGAGTCTTCTGGAGCACTCCAGTGGTGATAATACATATGCTAGACCAACTGAGGTTCGAATTATCATGTATGATTCAAATTCTCTCCATTATATTATAATTGTTCATTATACTGATAATTTAGTAGTGTGACATTATTCTTCTCCCATCTGAGTTTTGTTGCATTATTATTCTTCTGCTCTTTTTGCAGTTTTCACTCATATTCTAATTTTCTGCTCATTCTTTCTTTGTGAGGTATCCATCAGCTCCTATATATGTTGTGACATAGAATTTCACACTATTTCCTTTCGAAAAGGAGACCACATTGGGATTTATTCCTAGAAATGAAGACGAAATTAATTTTCCTTCAGTAAATTTTTATATATTGGATGGGCAACATACTATTTCTGCACAGAAAAAAATCATTGAAATTGATAAATATCAATTGGCCCATTTAAGGTATCAACATCGAACAACTCGTCTTCTACATAAATATGTTCCTCAACACATTATTAGCAAATTATGCAAACAACAAAATTTATCAAACAAAGAATTTGCAGACACTCCATTCATTTCTCAAGTTGTAAAAGCAAGGGAGAAATGGATATCCTGCGGTAGGCCATCCCGCCCAGGAAAGGGAAACACTTCCAATGATGATTGGCAGGTATAGAATTTTTCTTCTTATCAATACAAGTCTTTAGATTGCTTCCTGTGTTATGAAATCAACAAATTAAATATTATCTTTAATTTTATATGTTTGCAGTCTTTCCAAGGTGAATGTATGGATATCTTTGTTGTTAAAACAAAGGACAACCTTAAAGACAAGCTTACTCTTGTTTTGACATCGGATGCAATGTGGAGTAAATGGATGTTTGTATTCAAGCTTTACAAAAGTGGTTCCTTTCCATGCTCACCCAAGAGCATCACTCAGGTTGATTTTGTTCAAAATAAAATAAAGAATCATGGATCTAATTTTTTTAGACCATTGCATGATATTGATGAAGATGAATTGATCGCTATTGTGGACAATATAATCTATGGATTGGTTTGGTTGAGCACATCATTCAAAAAAAATGTTTGCGCAGAGACTTTATATCAATATTGCAAGTGAATCAAGGACGAGAGGTCAACCAGGAATTCGATCGTTGAATATTTCAAATTTCATGATGTTCAAACCTTTCAATCACATATTATCACTGTCGATAATGTCATTGAAATCTACAAAATTGCACCAAATCATCTCCAGCAACTGTGCAGTATTTTATGCTCCGAAAAACAAGCAAAATATTTGGGTAAGAAGAGAAAGAAAGAATCTGAAGAGGATAATGGTACCAAATTACCAAATGATGCTAAGAAAATATTGAACATATATATCAATAAAGAGGGGATGGGTTTGTCCATTGACGTCGTCAAAGATAGTTCACAATTTTCTTGTCAATGTTTTTATCCTGCATCTTTGGTCAAAACACTGAGATCCATTGCATTTTTTGGTGTGGCAATCAACTGTGAATTTGTTGTTGTTGGTATGTGTAATTGTGATAGTTCGTGGACAGAAGAAGATATGATTGCATAGTTGTACTAATTAGAATCAAATGAAGCGGCATGTATTGGTATTTTTTTGGGTGATATGGAAAACTCTTGTATGATTTCTAAAGCTTTCACACTTTTCAGCAAGAAATAAAAAAAAAAGGTAACGTAGAATCCTACCAAGGGAGTTTATAGAGATTTCTCCAAGGACTTATTTATAGGATTCTGTATTATACAGTATTGAAGAATTGGAAGGGATGAGGATTTGTCTACTTTTCAAATGGATATGGATTGGAAGGATGAGGGCCTACCAATGATTGATTTACCTTTTCCCAAGGTTAACAATGATAGTTCAAGAAGTCATGTTTTTGCAAAAGAAAGGACACGGGAATTCTGGGATCATATAGTTTCCAGAATGGTCTCTTCTCAAGGTACAGTTCTTCCGTTGTACGCAGGAGGTAGAGTTCTTCGTTTGTTGATCAGTTCGCTAGATAGAATAGTTATTTCTATTGTGGAGACAGTACAACAAGATATGTTTATGAACAATTTCTATCATGAATTGGGTATAAACCAAGGTATTTGTATTAACATTTTCAGATGTCTAATTTCATTGTATTTTACTTTTCACGGTCGGTTATGTTCAATAACTTCTTCAAATTCCTTTTCTACTACAGCTTCAAATAGATAGCACACTCAGGTATTGTCCAATAAAATTATACTATCCGATGACGACCCTAAATGTCATAGAGAATCCACAAAGAACTACCAAACTATAGAACAAGATGGACAAGAAGGACAACTAGAGAAGGCATCGACGATGTCCGTGGATATTAGCCAACAAATCACATTGGATAATAATGAACCAGGTGAGATCTTGGATAATAATGAACCAGGCGAGGGCTTGGTGTCAAAACCCGGTATCTATAGCAATGTTACTCACCACTCAAATGTTGGCCTAGCATTGACAGGTAAAAGACAAAGAATATTTTCTACTTAAATTGATAAAACAAATTTATTCCGAAATATATAATGACAAGCAATATTTCTGTGCATCTCTCCATACAAAAATGTTATTGATATTAGAAATGGAAGGTTTCCTATTTCGCAAGAAAGTCACAGAAAATGACTCCAAAAGAGAAATAAAGGGAAATAAAAAAAATATTGTTGGAGGGAAAAAAGTAAAAAGGGGGAAGAAAGTAGTGTTGGTGAATTTGAATTTAAACACAAAGAAACTTCATATGTGTCACGAACATATGCCATCAATTTTTGAGATTATTTCTTTCCAAATTCGATGTTGGGATTTGGTCATCTAAATGTGGGTTCAATGAGGGGAAGTCATTGTTTACAAAACATTTGAGGGAAGGTAGTGCAGAAAACTCATATGGGAAACAAATTTTATTTTTATGGTTTCGAGAGAGATGTACCAACAATAAAGAAGGAAATACACAAAAACATTTGGAGTGTGTGGGAGGAGTTCCCAATGCAATCTTCACAAAGTAATACATAAATTATTGTTTTGGAGGGTGATGATGTGAAAGCACATCCATGTAAAAACTATATTTTGAGTAAGCCCTTTATTGCATCGTCTGCTAGGACAAATAGTGAATTGGTACATCGACTTTGACAGAGTCTTAGTAAAATGCATGAATCAACTGATATCAGACCCTTCACTTCCTTCTTCTAGTTGAGTGAAATCCATCTAATATAACATATCATTGCCTCTTTCAAGAGCAGGAAACACTATATGTAACCTATGGAGATTTTAAATCATTCAATGTGTTTTTTGTTTTTGTATGCAGTCTGGATATCACCGCAAAAGAAACTATTGGTCCTGGGAGTAGAGGGATTTCTCTTTGGAGTTCGGACGTTATCCAAATTTGAAGATTTTTCCCAACAACCTCATTTTGTCCATAATTGCTATCGTTATTATGCACGGATGATCATCCCCGATATTATTAGTGTTTCCAGAGAACATTTTGGTGTTGCTCTGTGGTTTTCCACGATCAACAACATGCAAATTATAAAACTC
The DNA here is from genome assembly GCA_027924585.1 of Larix kaempferi. Lineage (NCBI taxonomy): Eukaryota > Viridiplantae > Streptophyta > Pinopsida > Pinales > Pinaceae > Larix > Larix kaempferi. The sequence goes on from BSBM01000476.1 coordinate 20,419,253, forward strand.
CTTGGTAAATTTGTATGGTTGAAGAAGGAAGAATTTGTATTTATTTGGGTTCATGAGCAATGTAAACATAGTATTATTTATAATGTTGCTAGTATTGCACATATCCAAAAAGTCATTCAAGGATGTACTTATCCAATATGGAGATATATATAAAAAAAAGACATGTTGTTTATAGATGAAGGGCAATATCATTCAACATATAATAGCAAGGAAAATTGTTTGAAAATGCCAACTAGTTGGAAATTTGATGGTTCACAAGATAGAGAAATAACTATAAAAACAATGTTGTGTTCTTTGGTTAATTATCTCAGGCCTCGTTCAAAAAAGGGGCGTTGGTTAAAGACATTCAACTTCAAATGACTGTCATATTATACAGAAAATAATTCATTTAGTGATTTGTATATTTTTTACAACTTCTACATTTAATTGATGCAAATTTTATTAGACAATTCTCATATTATTTATGGACTTCGTATCATGTATCTGGTGATGTGTTTCAAAAATTGTATCAAAAATTGCAGAACATGAAAGCAATATACTTAGAAACATTGAAACATAATATTTTATTGATTGGGTTGTGTGTGTGTTTTTTTGGTTTGTAGATACTAGAATAATGGTTACTAGTAAACCATTGATTATTTCCGATTTCAATGGAGTTTTGTTACACACAGTACATAAAAAGAAGAAATTTGGATTTCCACAAACACCAGATATTGAATCAACCACAAAGTATTATTTTATACGTCCAGGATTTAGGGATTTTTTTGAAAAATGCTTTAGTATATTTGAAGTTGGGGTTCGGACATCTGCACAGCATAAAAACGTTGACGATTTTTTGCCAACATTATTAGAAAGAACATGATTGCAAAGGGAACAATTTAGGGTAATTTTAACACAAGAATATTGTTCTTGCATAGCCAGAGAGGGTTATTAGGGTGATGGAAATCCTTATGTATTTATCAAGACTTTAAACAAAGTTTGGGACATTTTGATCCATGGTTGGGATGCTAAAAATATAGTGATTGTAGATGACTCGAAAGAAAAACATGTTTTAACAAGGAAGGGAACTGTATTATAACAAAAACGTATACTTTCCAAGATGTCAATGACACATTCTTGTTAGATTGATTATGGCCTTGCTTGTTGCACCTGAATGGTGTGAGTGATGTTAGGCCAATTGTGAATAAAATGAAAATGAAAGTATCTTGTTAAATAATACACTTATGTTTGTTTGTACTATTATGTTCAATTTCACTGTGATTATAATACTTGTAAAGTGTTGAGTTTGGTTTTCGAAAATACAAAATCAGAGCTTGAAAGTTCCTAAATAGGTTTTCAAAATTTGAAATTTAAGTATTGGAAGTGTGAAAAGTAGCCTTCCAAAAGGGAAAAATGAGATTCTAAAAGTGCCATTATCATATTTATCATATCGGAAAAGCGCAAAAACCAATTTCAAAAGGGGGGATATCAAAAGAAACAGTATGCTTTTGGAACCTGGATTTGGCACTTTTGGAATCAGATTTGGCACTTTTGGAATCGGATTTGGCACTTTTGGAACCGGATTTGGCAATTTTGGAACTTGGATTTATCACTTTTGGAATTGGATTTGACAGTTTTGGTACCGGATTTGGCACTTTTGGAACCTAGATTTGGCACTTTTGGAACTGGATTTGGAACTTTTGGAACCATTTTTGGCACTTTTGGAATCGGGAACTTTTGGTGTTAAATTTTGAACATTCATTCACAATACTCTAGGATCTTTAATGAGAGAATAACATGTACAGTAAATCAATGCATAACAATCATAACAAGCATGTCAATCATCACAAGAATCAAAAGCATGAGAGACAAGAGACACAGAGTTTTCGTGGGGAAAACCCTAAGTTGAAAAACCCCACAACTTCCTCAAAGATAGAGAGAGCAATGGCTCAACCAAAGTACAACCAAAATACACAGAGATAGTCTCCTAGTAGCAGATGATCCTCCTCCTCACTAGTGCGCCACTTTCTGAGTGAGAGAAGTGTGAGTTTCTGATTGATCAAAATAGAGATCTCCCGATATCTATTTATACTAGTTTGTTTTCCCAGTGACCTTATGGGGCCGACTTGTCTAGCTAGGTACATCAACCATATAATATATATTTCAGGGCCGACCCCACACATGGTGGTCTAATAACCCATCGGCAAGTACACACACTTGCGACACTTGTCAATACACATGACGACACTTCCTTATAGAGGAATAACACATCTCTTATAAGGGTACAATAAATATATATGAAATACATTCCGAAGTTACATATACATCAACACTCCCTCTTAACTAGGAAGGTATTTATCGACACAGATTTGCTAGACAAGTCTTCTTCTCAGGATCATTGTCATCGATGCATCGTCATCATCACCGTCACTGCTGCTGCTATCTCAACCAATCTATGGATCTACTCATCATAGGAAGTTCTACAGAGCCAGTCCTTTTTCATACTGGATGTAAGCCCACCACCTACAGGTCTTCATCATCACTGGCCGTACTGTGGAAATCTCAGGACTTATTACATGCGTCACAAAACCTTAAAAGAGTATCTTGACTAGCAAGAACCCTAAAGAGCATCTGAGGCCTTTTTCATCCTGTCCAGATCTCTAGGACTTATTACATGTGACCCCACCACAAAACCTCGAAAGAGAATCCCAGGACTGATTATGAGCACAAGGCTCAACCTATCGGATCTCCCAGGGCACAAATTACATGTGGTCACCACAAAACCTCGAAAGAGCATCCCAGGACTGATTACGAGCACAAGGCTCAACCTATCGGATCTCCCAGGGCACAAATTACATGTGGTCATGGAAAAACCTAGAAAGAGCATCCCAAGACTGATTATGAGCACATGGCTCAACCTATCGGATCTCCCAGGGCACAGATTACATGCCATAGGATAAAACCTCGAAAGAGCATTTGCCAGATATCTCAGGGTACAAATTACATGCCATAGGAAAAACCTCAAAAGAGTATCTGCAAATCTCCCAGGGCACAAATTATATGTCCTCCCAAGAAAAACCTCGAAAGATCATTTTCCAGATATCCTAGGGTACAAATTACATGCCATAGGAAAAACCTCGAAAGACTATCTGCAAATCTCCCAGGGCACAAATTACATGCTTATCTGCACAACCTGTTCCACGGCCACAGAGTATCAACCTAATACTCACCATACATCATCTTGATGTACACATGATCATCCTGATCATCATCACTGCAACATCCTGCTGCATGTCATCTGGAGCAACATCCTGAAGCTCGTCATCCATGATCATCCTGATCATACACTACATCCACCTGATGCATACCAAGTATCTACCTAATACATATCATCACACATGATCCTCCTGATCATACAATGTATCCACCTAATACATACATAGATACATGATCCACACAATGCATCTAACTGATATATATCGATATACATGATCTACCTGATCATACACAGTATCCACCTGATACATATACAGATACATGGTCCAAGCATTCAACATGATGCATATACAAAATACATACAAATGATCCAACCGATCATATCCAGCATCCAACATGATGCGTACATACATATACATATAAATGATCCAACTGATCATATCCAACATCCAACATGATGCGTACATACATATACATATAAATGACCCAACTAATCATATCCAGCATCCAACATGATGTGTATACAGAGCAGTAACTAGAGCATCGTCCTAATGCTCATCATCCAATGCTTACATCCACAGCCATGTGAAGGATCCTCCTTCCAACATGCTTGGAATGGCTTATGCAAATGTGTCCATCACTTCTTCCTCGAAGTGTCATCAATCTGAAGAACACCAAGCCTCTCTCTGAAGTACTCGAACTTCACTCTGGCTAGTGGCTTCGTCATTACAACTGCAATCTGCTCATCCATCGCAACATATAGGAGCATCACTGCTACTCTCTACACCATATCCCTGATATAGTGATATTTGATCTCCATGTGTTTCGACCTATCATGAAACACTGGGTTCTCAGACAGCTTCACACAACTCCGGTTATCATAGAAGATACCAGTAGCATCCAATGGGAGATCAAATAACTCAGACAATAGTTTTCGTAGCCATACTGCCTCACAACTAGCTGAACAGGCTGCAACATACTCTGCCTCAGCTGTACTCAGTGCTATGCAGGACCGCTTCCTTCTAAACCAAGAGATCACACCTGATCCCATACTAAAGCAGCATCCAGATGTGCTCTTCCTATCTGCATCACTGCCAACCCAATCTGAATCAACATAGCCTTGCAGGTTAAACTTTTGATTCACTTCATACTTGAGCCCATAATCAACTGTACCCTTCAGGTACCTCAGAATATGCTTTACAGCAACCAGGTGAACACCCCTCGGATCCGTCAGGAACTGGCTCAATGTCTTCACCGCAAAGCAAATATCTGGTCTCGTATTCGTCAGGTACATCAAGGACCCAATCATCTGACGATACATAGAGACATCAACTGGCTCAGATGAGGCATCACATAGAAGCTTCAGATTCGATGCCATAGGTGTGGCCATGGCCTTGCAATCCATCATCCCGAACCTCTTCAGGATATCTGCAGTATACTTCCCTTGTCCAAGGAAGATCCCATGTGTACTCTGCCACACCTCCATACCTAGGAAATAGTGCATCATCCCCAGGTCCTTCATATCGAACTCAGCAGCAAGCTTCCTTTTTGTATCTGCAATCAGTTTGTCATCTCCTATTACAAACAGGTCATCCACCTATAAAAGTAGAACTAGAGGATTCCCTTCCTCAACCTTGTAGTAAAGGTTGGAATCCGCTTTACTCTTAGTAAAGCCCAAGCTAGATAGGAAACTGTCCATCCTACCGTACCAAGTTCTGGGAGCTTGCTTTAAGCCATACAAGGCTTTCTTCAATCTGCACACATATGACTCCCTGTCATGTGTTTCGAAACCAAGTGGCTGCTCCACATATACTTCCTCTTCAACTACACCATTCAAGAAAGCAGTCTTGACATCCATCTGGTGTATTTTCCATTTCATTGCTGCAACCAGGGAAAGTACTGTTCTGATGGAAGTATACCTGGCTACAGGTGCAAAAGTTTCTTCATAATCTATTCCCTCTTTCTGAGAGAAGCCACGAGCTACAAATCTTGCATTGTATTTCTCTACACTGCCATCTGCAGCATGCTTGATTTTGTAGATCCATTTAGAAGTCACAACAGACTTCTCTTTAGGTCTTGGGACAACATCCCAAACATCATTCTTCATTATTGATTTGTATTCCTCAACCATGGCATCCTTCCATTCTTTCTTTTCCGCTGCTTCTTCATAACTAGAAGGTTCATTGTTCATAATGTCACAGAGTAAGGCAACATACCTGGTATGTGATCTGGTTCTCTTCTTTTCTCCGTGTTCTTCTTCTGGAATGCCAAATATTTCTGCATCTTGAATGAGCTCTCTAGCCCATGCAGGTTTCCTCTTGTGAGAGTTATCCTCACGGGGTGGATCTACAGGTTCTTGCGGATCTTCAAACTCACGAACAACTTCTGGAATTGCTTCAGACATGGTAGTGTCTTGAAGTCTAGTTTCCTTAGGTTCTTCATAAACTTCGATAGGTGCCTTCCTTGATTTGATGAATACTGAGTTTTCATCAAATGTTACATCCCTGTTGACATCAATCTTCTTGAACCCTGGAAAGTATATTCTGTAAGCCTTCGAGCTTTCACTTTAACCCACAAAGATACCCTTCTTTCCTGAAGGATCTAGCTTGGTCCTCTTTTCCTTTGGGACATGAGTGTATACTGGACAACCAAATATTCTGAGATGGCTGACTTCAGGTTTCTTACCAGAAAAGACCTCTTCTGGTGTTTTTGTTGTCCAATATCTTGTGGGGTGTTCTATTCTTTACATATACAGCTGTTCTAGCTGCTTCTTCCCATAGATGCATAGGTAGATCCTGGTCATGCAGCATTGCCCTTGCTGCTTCCATGATTGTTCTGTTCTTTCTTTCTGCAACTCCATTTTGTTGTGGATTGTAAGGAGCAGTCAACTCCCTCTTAATCCCTGAATCACTGCAAAGCTTCTTGAAGTCACCTGAGGTGAATTCTCCACCATTGTCGGATCTGAATGTGTTGATCTTCTTGTCAGTTTGATTCTCCATCAAGGTTTTGAATTCCTTGAACTTATCAAACACCTCATCTTTGTTCTTCAAGAAGTATACCCAAGTCTTCCTAAAGAAGTCATCAATAAACGAGACATAGTAAACATACCCACTCAGAGAACTGGATGACATAGGACCACATACATCTAAGTGGATGATTTCCAGGATACCTTTTTCCTTGCTTTCACTGCTTGAGAAAGCCTTCTTAAAGTTCTTACCTTTTGCACATCCTTTGCAAACACCTTCATGTTTGGTCTTGATTTCAGGAAGACTCTCTACAGCCTTACTTGCAATTGGAAGTGCCCTATAGTGCATATGAGCAAGTCTTCTATGCCAAAGTTGACTTGGCTCCATGGATTCATGCACCATGGCATGTTCAGGTTGACCCTTCAATTTATATAGTGCTCCCTCTTGCTCTCCAATCACTACTGCATCATCGATTGTTTTACCCTTTGGCCACATTAGGACTTGGCCATCTACAAATGCAACCCTCATGCCTTTTGCATCCAATGCAGAGATGGAGAGAAGATTCTTCTTGAGCCCAGGTACATAAAGAACTTCTTTCATCTTTAGAGATTTTCCAGAATGTAGGTTGTAGGAGGCTTCACCACTTCCTTTGATAGGGTATTGGTAATCATCGCCAAGTTTTACCTTATAGGGTGAATCATGTTCAGATAAGTTTACAAAAGATTCTTTAAACCCAGTCATGTGTTTGGAAGCCCCACTGTCAATCAACCAATCATTACAACCATGGGAGATAGTACCTATGAGGGCAAAGATTAGACCATATTCTTCTTCACTTGATGAGTCATCATCACTTTCTTCCCTAGCCTTCTTCTTTGGAGGTTCATCATCCTCTGCAACATGAGCATAATATATTCTTTTGTTATTCTTCTTCTTCTTATTGAAGTTGTTGTTGTTATCTTTCTTCTTCTTGGGACAGTCTGAAGCAAAGTGTCCCTTTTCATTGCAATTGAAGCATCTAAGATCTTTCTTATCTTTATGATAATGGTGGTGTGAGAATTTCCTGTTATGAGATGATTCCTTCTTGGACTTGCCTTTCCTGACATGTGCTGTGAGAGCTTGATCTTCATTTCCCATCTTTTCTTCTCGGGCCACAAGCCTAGCTTCTTCTTGAGAGCATTCCTCCCACAGTCTACTGAAAGAGATCAATTTCTTTCTTGCACAGATTCCTTGAATAAAAGAGTCCCATGACCTAGGTAGGCCATTCAGAGTGGTCATAACAATTTCACCATTGTCCACTACTTCATCCACAGCTTCAAGTTGTTCCTTGATCTGAGATACCTTGGAGAAGTAAGATTGAATGGTTTCTCCATTTGACATCTTGACCCCTTTCAATTGATTCCGCAGAGTCATCTTTCGATTTATGTTCTTCCCTTCAAATAGCTTGGTCAGGGAGTCAAACATCTCCTTGGGTGTCTTTAGAGAAGACACATGGGGTATGAGATGGTCTTTGATAGAATCAGCAATGATTCTTTTTGCCTTGACCAATTTCTTCTTATGCAATACCTTAGCCTCTTCATCCTCTGGGATAGGGATGTCTTCTTTTATGTATGAGTCCAACTCATTCTCTTCCAGGATTAACCCAATCCTATACTTTCAGGCTCGGAAGTTATCAGCCCCTTCAATCTTATCCTCAAGCTTGGTGTGGTGAGACCTCTTAAGAGTACTTCAAATGGAAATAGAAAATATTTAGGTCTTACCACTTGAATTGTTGAAAACTGGATCTAGTCCCAGATTAGGGTTTGTCGGAAAAACCCTAAAAATTCAAAATGTGAATTTCAACTTTCTGAAAGGGTAGAAAGATGCGCCTTGATGAGTTGATCAACCTAGTGTATTCAGAAGTTGAGATCTGCAAAGCTACACCCTTCAAAACTTCCTTTTTGTCTTCCCGGATTCACTAAGGAGAGCCTTGAATTAGGGTTTGAGTTTCCCGGAGATCTACCTAGCCAAAAATCTTGATCCAAAGCTCTAAACTTCTATTTTTGCAAGGCGCTTCCAACTATGTCTTCAGATTGCAGAAATTCCTATTTTTGTGGAAACCCTAATTTTTAGGGCCAAATCTGAAAATGCTCAGAATTGAATTCTGATTGGACAGATAGATTCTCCTTGATGAGTAGAGTCAATCTACTATACTGCGTTTCCAAAATCTATGGAGAGAAACCCAATAAACAAGAAACTCAAGTTTCTGTCACTGCAGAATGTCTTCTTCTCAGGTTAGCTCTGATACCATGTTAAATTTTGAGCATTCATTCACAATACTCTAGGATCTTTACTGAGAGAATAAGATGTACAGTAAATCAATGCATAACAATCATAACAAGCATGTCAATCATCACAAGAATCAAAAGCATGAGAGACAAGAGACACAGAGTTTCTGTGGGGAAAACCCTAAGGTGAAAAACCCCACAACTTCCTTCCCCACAACTTCCTTAGAGATAGAGAGAGCAATGGCTCAACCAAAGTATAACCAAAATACACAGAGATAGTCTCCTAGTAGTAGATGATCCTCCTCCTCACTAGTGCGGCACTTTCTAAGTGAGAGAAGTGTGAGTTTTTGAGTGATCAAAATAGAGATCTCTCGATCTCTATTTATACTAGTCTATTTGCCCAGTGACCTTATGGGGATGACTTGTCTAGCTAGGTACATCAACCATATAATATATATTTCAGGGCCGACCCCACACATGGTGGTCTAATAACCCATCGGCAAGTACACACACTTGCGACACTTGTCAATACACATGACGACACTTCCTTATAGAGGAATAACACATCTCTTATAAGGGTACAATAAATATATATGAAATACATTCCGAAGTTACATATACATCAACATTTGGAACCATATTTGGAACTTTTGGAATCGGATTTGGCACTTTTGGAATTGGATTTGGCACTTTTGGAACCAAATTTTGCACTTTAGAAACCTTGATTTTGGGGTTTAGAAAGGTTGTTTTTGACCCGTCTTGAAAGTTACTTGGACTAGAATATGTTTATATTTAATGAAATTCGCGTTACGCCTCCTTGGCTTCATCATTTCCAAAGACATGATCCATATTGATCCCCTCAAGGGAGAGGTCATCATTTCCCTACCCCCACCCATAGATATTACATAACTTCAAAGTTTGAAGGGGAAGGAAAACTACCTATGTCGTTTCATGTGTAATTTTGCAAAAAAAACACAGGGTTACATGCGATTGTTAAAGAAGGACGTCCTGTTTATTTGGGATTACTATGCCTAAAAGGACTTTGGAAATCTCAAGCACGCTATTACTCATGCACCCGTGTTACAAACACTAGATTACACCAAGGATTACACCCTTTATCTTGTTGCCTCTAATTCCACTATCGCTATGGTTTTAGTACAAGAAGATAACAACGCGCTAGAACATGTGATCTACTACCTTAGTAAGGGTCTCATTGAATCTGAAACCCATTATTTGCATGTGGAGAAGTTAGCTCTGGAAGCAGTCATCGTTTTCCAAAAGTTTCGTCACTAAGCCGCACTACTACCATCAATTACAATTCTAACCCTATGTACCACATCCTTACATGTCAAGTACTAGGGGAAAAATACTCGCGTTGGATCGTGATTCTCCAAGAATTCGATCTCCAGTTTGAAAAGGGTAAATCCAAAATGCCATTGGTATTCACGGAGATCATTTGTGATCTTCCCCGTACTGATCAAGAATCTGCGCCCATTGACTCTCTCCCCGATGAGTCACTATTTTTTATTAGTACTTCTGACCCTTGGTACAGAGATATCACATTGTATCTCCAAAGCCAATGCTTTGGTCCTCACTTATCCTATGATGAACAAAATCGTATCTGTCACCACGCTAAATATTACCTAATCATTGGTGATATGCTATATCGTTGTGGTATTGATTCCATCCTACGACGTTGTTTAACTCACGAAGAGGACGGGCATGTCTTAAATGATTTCCACTCGGGGACATCTGGTGGTCATCTTTCTAGGATGGATACAGCCCATAATATATTGCGTGCTGGATACTACTGGCCCTCCATTTTCAAATATTGTATGGAAGTGGTCAAGAAATGTCCTCCTTGCCATATTTTTTCATCCTAAAAAGCGCTCGCACCCAGCCCCACGACATCCAATTATTGTCATTGGCCCTTTTGGAAAATGGGTCATCAAATTAATGCATTGTAATCCTACCTCAGCTAGGGGGCATGGTTACATATTGTCTCTTTAGACTACTTTACCAAATGAATGGAGGTTATGCCTACATACAAAGAATACGGCGAAACTTCCGCACTCTTTATGTTCAATCACATCATTGATAGATTCGGAGTCCCTCAAGCCATCATCACCAATCATGGATCACATTTACAAAACAAGATGGTGGATGAAATAAGCGCCAAGTTGGGATTTCTTCATGAAAAATAAACCCCCTACTATCCTCAATAGAATGGAAAAGTAGAGGCCATTAACAAGGTCTTGAAAACCATGATTCAACACATGGTAGGCACACACAAGTCAAATTGGCATGTGATTAGTTTTTCAGCCCTTTGGTCATACCGGACTTTTGTCAAAACCACCACTGGTTTCACACCTTTCCAGTTGGTGTATGGACTAGAGGCAGTATTTCCTATTGAGTGCGAAATTCCGTCTTTGAAACTAGCCATTGAACTTATACCAAACACAATTGTTGAGGAAGAACAATTCTTATACTTGGAAAAAATCGACAAAACCCGTCGTGATGCATCTCTAGCCAATGAATCACATAGGAAATGCATCAAGGACCAGTATGAAAAATCCGTAAAACCCCTTATCTTCAACGAGGGTGATTTGGTCCTTACTTATGACCAAAAAAATGATAAGCTAGGGGCTCGTAAACTTGAGTCCATGTGGCATGGCCCATATGTCGTAAAATGTGTCTTGGAAAAAGGAGCTTATGAGTTGGTTGATTATGATGGAGTATACTTAAGGGATCCTCGCAACGGGCTCTACTTAAAGCGGTAATATGGTTAAGTTATCTTGCATTAGTACTTTGTATATATTGTACATCACGTGTGTTTGTGTTTGGGGTGACACTTTCTTTTAGTGTGTTAGGATCTTATCTCTCTTTTTGCTTATACCATGTTCTGCCTAAATGTGCAGATGGAAAACTGATATGGATTCGCGGACGGCGCTAGCCGGCACACCCGCAAGCTTGACTCGGAAACATGGGTACTCTATTCCCCTGTCGATGAACAAATAAGCTCAGGAGGAACTTTCCTAGGTACTACAACTAATAACGTCACCAAATATCACATGGTGATCGGGTTATTGACCAACATTTTTTCCCTTGGTCTGGACCATGTTGTTATCTACCTCAATTCTCAACTAGTGGTCTTTCATTTGAACCTATTATACGCCATCTATGACCCTATATTACTCTGCTTCTTTCGGAGAGTACGTCTCTTGGAAAGGTAGTTTGAGTCCATTCAATACCTACACATTCCAAGGAGTATGAATACGACTGCCGATTCATTAGCTAATTTTGTATTAGATTGGCACATTGCACATTCATAAATGTTTTTATCAAAGACGCATAAATCAACATGACATGTAAACTATTCATAGTGTATAGGAAAGCATGCATAAGATCCAAATCCATCATAAAAACAGTGTATAAAACGCTAGATAGTGTTTGATATATATCATGTCTGGAAAAATGTTGTACAAAAAGGTACTGATACAAAAAATATGAAGCTCATAAGCTTTCAATATGCCACATCTACAAAATATGAATCCTATGGCTTTCGGTACATCATATCATATACGGCCTATCCCTAAGGATGCTCATGGTAACATATAATGGCACTAGCCACCCGACAGAGTAACCGACCAAAACGTATCGAGACTCCAGCTGTCCTATGCTGGTAGTGTCGAGGAAGATTATATATGGATATGTATGGAATATCAGTAGTCAGCTGCTAGAGGTTCTCCTCCAACTCATCAAGCTCCTCCACATCCTCCCAATGGACCGCTACCATCTCCCGAACTACTCCTCTCCTCTCAATGGGTGAGGAAACCACCGATATGGATGGGCCAATATATGTATAATCAAGATATGACATATCAATACTAAAAAAAAATGCAAAAATCATAAAAACAAAAGAGTCTCTTTCTTACCAATCTCTACCCATTGCTCTCTATCCAGAAGAGCTAAATCAGGATCTCCTCTGAAATCCACCCCCACATAAGCATAATCCTCAACCATGAGGAGTTGGCTGCGTAACCAAGTGAAGAAATTTGACCCGTATGTGATCATTGGACCACCACCACCATGGAAGGCCATCACCTCGAACCACGTCTGCATGCGTAGATCTCGTGGATCGAGATCGTCGATCTCATCCTGATGACAAAGAAGTGGAACCCTCTCCAGGAAGAAAAAGATCACGATGGAACCATATCTGAACTATTTCAACTCTCCTCTATGACACTTGGTCAGTTGGTCCTTTAATTTTGTGAGGAACCCATCACACCAATTGAACACAGTGGGCACCATACACTCGATGGAATACAACATATGGCCTTGGTGTCCTGATGTGGGGCTATACTGCCCACTACCCACTCGATAGTAAATAATATAATCCTGAAAGGATGGTCTCGCACATTTTTATGGGAATTTTCCCACCCAACATCTGCATGCCTGGAGTATAGAACTATGCTATGAGGTCCTCAGTGGACTGATCACTGCCCCTGGGTCTGGATAGTGATACCGGGGCTCCACACCTGGATAATCCTATCAAAAAGTATATGTAAAGAAACATCTTTACATAATTATCATATTTTATATAATATATATATATATATATTTATAATATTGAATTGATGTCTTTTACAATGATAGCTTACATTATATATATGGTAGCTAACCTATGAATGGTCGCACCACGAAAAGAGGTTCCATTTGACCAATAATACTAATTTAACCTAATTGTTATATTAATTAATAATAATAATAATATACTTATTTAGGTATATTACAGTATATGTCCTCAACATCCAAAGTGAGGATATGAGCCCCTACTCTGAAATATTGTTGATCCAGATCCCATAACCGAATCAAGTAGTCCAACAACTGTATTTGGGATCTCATTCCTTAGACATGAAAGAATTTGAGTAACCCACACTCCCTCAAAGCATTAACGAAGTGATGATCATTTGTGGCTTGCACATCCTCCAATTCATGGTCACGCTCTTTCCACTGCACCATCTTGATGGCTAAACCCTGCATAAACACCAAAATGATGAGCATTAGATCCTTTTCAATGCTTGCAATTTTTTTTGGGCCCCATTCCCAAGTTTGTGGGTCAAGTTTCACCGATGCACCTCATCTTTGTAGATAGAGCGTCAGCAACACGCTTTTCCCATGGGGAAGGTACGTTACTACTGAGCAATGCACTTCCTGAAAGGGGAAAGTGTAATATACCTAAATAAGTATATTACTATTATTATTAATTAATATAAAAATTAGGTTAAATTAGTATTATTGGTCAAAGGGCACCTCTTTTCGTGGTGCGACCATTCATAGGTTAGCTACCATATATATAATGTAAGCTATCATTGTAAAAGACATCAATTCAATATATATATATATATTATCAAATATGATAATTATGTAAAGATGTTTCTTTACAAGTGGTATCAGAGCTTAGGCTCTCACGCAGTCTCATTCCTCCTCCGACAATCATTCTCACCCCTCATTCTCCCTCAACACTACACCTACTCCTCCATACGCTCTCTTCCAACCAGCTCCCTTCCACATGATTTCCATACCCCACTCCTCCCTTTCTCCACATCCCAACCACTCCATTCCTTTCCCTCATGTGTTATTCCCTTCCACCCTTCGCTTGCACCACCACTCCATTTGTCCTCTCTCCAATCGACACTCCTTCCCTCTGCTCACATGCTCACGTCCCTGCACACCCCTGCTCACATTCCTACGTGCACACCGTCATGCTCATGCACTCCAAAACCCTCGTGACCGCCCCCTCCTCCATCTGCAACTACCATTCCTACACCCTCCATCTGAAACCACCACTCCTCCCCTCGTAACTGCGCCCTCCTCCATCTGCAACCATGCACCTCCTGCATGCACCACCCTTCCCTCCTACGCATTCCCCACCCCTCCTACGCATTCCATCTCACCACCCTCCATCTCCCCTGCTAATCCGAACTCCGCCCCTACCAGCACAGCCCCACCCCCCGCGCTACTCCTCTACCCCCACGCAACCCCACCCTTATGTTGCTCCTCTACCCCCATGCAGCTCCACTTCTGCATTGTTCCACTCCCGCTTCTTCCAAACCAAAAAAAATTATAATAATAATATTAATAACAAAATTTATTATTATTATAAATTTTTCAAAAAAAATCTAATCTCCTTCCGATCTAAATAATAATAATAATTATATTAGGTTTGGAAGTTAAAAAAAAATTATATAGAAATTGGTTTTATGAATAATAAAAATATTATTATTAATTTTTAATAAATATTACTATTATTTCTTCAATAGTTAATTTAAAAATCTTCCTCATTTATTTGAATATTTTTATAGCTATACGACCATGTTCCCGTCATTTAATAAGATCATTATTAGCCCATTCCAAAAAACTAAAAGAGATGAAAGAATTGAAGTGAAAGATATAAAAAGGATCGAGACTAAAGAAATAAAAAGATACCAACATGATGCAATAAAAAGCGTCTATAAAGACATTATCAAATTAGTTGAAGAATTGAAGTTGATGATAACACAATGTCAAGAAGACGCTGCAATGACTCCCGAATTCCTAGGTCAAGAAAAGATGGAAATTGCATCTACACCCATGTCAGAAGAAGGGACTCCTATCATAAAGGAACAAGCTATGTTGAATCCCGATTTCTCAAGTCAAGCAGAGCTAGGGTATGCATCGGAACTCACGACAGAAGAAGGGACTACGACCAGAAAGGAAGAAGTTATTATGACTTCCGAGTTCTCAGGTCAAGAAGTGTTGGGATCTACACCCATGACAGAAGAAGTAACTGTGACTCTCGATTTACCAAGTCAAGAGGTACAAGGGACTACTGCGACTCCTACGTATTCAAGTAGGGATGAATATAAAATAGCTACTACCCCCAGGAAGGAAAGGAAGCTTGGCCGACCGACTCCTTATACCCCCCCTCACAAAAGATCCATACCACCAGACACCAAGTGGGATAAGAAAATACATCCCAACTACAATCCTCAAAATGTGATACTTAGTAAAAAGTATGCACGCCTACCGGGAGTTCATTGTGGCTTCTTACAAGGTAGGGAAGTAAGGCACATTAACATGCCAGCTGAAAAATCTATAAAATTGTCTAGTAAAACTCCAGAACAAGGACTTGTTAAGGAATTCAATGATAAGGACGATAAAACATAAGAGGTAGAAGAAAAGGATATGGAAGATCAAGATGATATTGACAATCATAATGTCAATATCAATTGTAAAGAAAATAACGATGTCGTAAAAATCAAGGAAGTCAATAAAATCAATGTTAACAACAATTATGAGAGAATTGAAGTTGTAGAAGAATGCAATGGCGAAAATAAAAGTGTCAAAGATGACCTTAATAATGATAACGTAGAAAAATGAAACCCAGAAGATACTGCGACAAATGATGAGATGAACATTCTATTAGTAGTCGCAACTCAAGATGTCCTAGAATATCCATATCAAAAGGTTCCCAGGGAAAAACTAAAGACAAGCTCGTCATACAATGAAGTAAGTACATTATTAGTAGTTGTCACTATAGATAAGAAAACCATATCAAAGCATGCAGAAATATAAAAAATCTACATCAAATTAGAAGAGGAAAAGAACACCATCAGATTAGAAGCTCAGAAAAATACTCCATATAGTCGTTATGCGTTTATCTACAGAATCATATGCATGAGAAGATTTGAATGGAAATGCGACCAATTATTTCAATAATTGCTAAACCATGGCACCATTATTCGTGGCAAGAATTCCAGCTGCAGCACGCTCATACAAGATTCGTGGACGAATATCTTCAGAGCAGGAAGACTTGTAATATACCTAAATAAGTATATTATTATTATTATTATTAATTAATATAACAATTAGGTTAAATTAGTATTATTGGTCAAAGGGAACCTCTTTGACCAATAATACTAATTTAACCTAATTGTTATATTAATTAATAATAGTAGTAATATACTTATTTACGTATATTACATTATATGTCCTCAACATCCAAAGTGAGGATCAGTGAGCCCCTACTCTGAAATACTGTTGATCTAGATCCCATAACTGAATCAAGTAGTCCAGCAGCTGTATTTGGGCTCTTATTCCTTAGACATGAAATAATTTGAGTAACCCACACTCCCTCAAAGCATTAACGGAATGACAATCATTTGCGGCTTGCACATCCTCCAATTCGTGCTCATGCTCTTTCCACTACACCATATTGATGGCTAAACCCTTCATAAACACCAAAATGATGAGAATTAGATCATTTTCAATGCTTTAAATTTTGTTTTTTGGGCCCCATTCCCAAGTTTGTTGGTCAAGTTGCACTGACGCACCCCGTCTTTGCAGACAGGGCATTAGCGATGCGCTTTTCCCATGGGGAAGGCACATTACTATTGAGCGATGCACTCCCGAAAGGGGAAAGCGTAATATACCTAAATAAGTCTATTACTATTATTATTAATTAATATAACAATTAGGTTAAATTAGTATTATTGGTCAAAGGGAACCTCTTTTCGTGGTGCGACCATTCATAGGTTAGATACCATATATATAATGTAAGCTAGCATTGTAAAAGTGATCAATTAAATATTATAAATATATATATATATATATATATATATATATTATTAAATATGATAATTATGTAAAGATGTTTATTTTCAAGTGGTATCAGAGCTTAGGCTCTCATGCAGTCTCATTCCTCCTCTGACAATCATTCTGACCACTCATTCTCCCTCAACACTACCACCTGCTCCTCCATACGCTCTCTTCCAACCATCTCCCTTCCACACGATCACCATACCCCACTTCTCCCTTTCTCCACATCCCCAGCACTCCATTCTTTTCCATCCTGTGTTATTCCCTTCCACCCTTCGCTTGTGACACCAATCCATTCATCCTCTCTCCAATCGACACTCCTTCCATCTAATCACACCCTCACGTCCCTGCACACCCCCACTCACATTCCTACGTGCACACCGTCATGCTCACGCGCTCCACAACCCTCGTGATCGCGCCCTCCTCCATCTGCAACCACCACTCCTACACCCTCCATCTGCAAACACCACTCCTCCCCTCGTAATTGTGCCCTCCTCCATCTGCAACTGCGCACCTCCTGCATGCACCACCCTTCCCTACTGTGCATTCCCCACCCCTCCTGCGCATTCCATCTCACCACCCTCCATCTCCCCCTCTCTTCCGAATTCTTCCCCTACCAGCGCAGCCCCTCCCCCTGCGCTGCTCCTCTACCCATGCAACCCCACCCCGCACTGCTCCTCTACCCCTGCACAGCTCTACCTCTGCGTTGCTCCACTCCCGCTTCTTCCAAACCAAAAAAATATATAATAATAACATTAATATAACAATTAGGTTAAATTAGTATTATTGGTCAAAGGGCACCTCTTTTCGTGGTGCGACCATTCATAGGTTAGCTACCATATATATAATGTAAGCTATCATTGTAAGAGACATCAATTCAATATTATATATATATATATATATATATATATATATATATATATTATCAAATATGATAATTATGTAAATATGTTTCTTTACAGAAAGCACGTCACCCAGGGCGCGCAATTCCCCCTTTAGAATAAGTTCCAAAAATCCAAAAAACTTATATTAAACACAAAATTTTAACCATCAAAACCAAGAGAATGAGGTCTAGAATTATCTGGAACTAACAGGAGGTTGAATGACTGACCGAGGCTCCCACAATCGTCGCCGGAAGACCAACCTCCAAAGAGGTTTTTTCCCACTATTCAACTTGGTAAAAATGAAATGGTAAATAATTTTTACATTTCACCATTTTTATATAAAAATGGAATATTCCCTTTTTAATTTTTGTCATTTCATGGGTTTTTACTATAGTTGATCCCATTTTTATTTTTTGAAACCTTATGATGGATCCTAACTTGGTTCTTAGAGCTTGCAGGTAGAGGAAAGTGGTGTTTTAACTATGATGGTAACCATCGTTGACTTTTCATACTCATTATTAGTAGTGAAAAATCCTTAGAGCATTTTTATACCGTTATCAAGCTCATTAAAACTAAGTATCAAAGGTATCAATCTGAGTCATTGTTCCTTCTCATGCTTGTAAATACATGAGAATAAGTCATCGATTTATCTTTTATCTCTTTTGCAGGATCGTAAAAATCCTACGAAAAAGGAACCCCCCTGGAGTTCTTCTTTAAGCTCTTTTCAGACTCCCTAAATGGGAAAATATTGCCAAGCGAACTTAATTCTTTCACACTTCTGAAAGTATTAGAAAGGTCATCTTTCTAGTGATATTTTACCCCTTTTTCGGACCAATGAGACTATTTATGAAAAAGGAGCACTCTAGTTAATGATGGCTATAATAGTTCTTTCTCACATTGGTTTATCCTTTTTCGGGCAAAGAGACTAAAATTTATGAAAAAGTACTCATTGGAGTCTTCTTTAGTCCTTTCTGACTCTCTAAACATGAAATGATGCCAAGCTTACCTTCTCTGGACTCGTCAAAATCTGACATTGAAGGTCCCTTGGTGTGACGAACCCCTCCTATCTCAGGTTCGTTAAACATGTGATATTGGACTCGTCCTAAGGATGAGCTATACTGAGCATCTATTACCCTCCTCAAGCTCGTTGATAAACAAAGAGGTACTCATCAATCATGAAGGGGAATAAGGAAACAATTTGCATTTACTATTAGTGGCAGTACATAGCTGCTCTTGAACATGGCACTCATTTACATTTCATTCGAACCGCTTGGATAATCTAGTTGTCCTCGAGTCTCACCAATTCCATGAGTCATTTTACTCCTTTGGGTCATCTAAAGAATGCATCAACCACTAGTTGCATTTGGTCTTGGTGTCAATCTCATTGTGTCAATGCTGCCAAGTCATGCCATAATTTCATGTCCAAGAGAATTTTGTTGATTGAGTAAATCTCTGCAGTCATTATACCTTCCATTGGGTCGGTCACCCCTGAGTCAGTCTCAAACATTACTCTATCGTACGATCTAATCCAAAACATATTTGATCTTGTTTCGTTTCGATGATGGGGGAAACATCGTGGCCCTGCTTCGACGGGTTGATCCTTGTCGACTTCAACACATCATCCAAGGATTGAACCTAGAAACCAGTCAAGTGCCTTGGGCCTGCATGCCTTAATGGCAGGTTACCTCGCTTTCAATAGTAAGTTCACATCATTGACTTCTGATTGAAAGATTCCAACGAATGTTCGACCTCAAATCATTGTTTCACATTCGGCGGTATGTACTATGATACCTTGGGGATCATTTCCATCAATGGTGATTTCCAGTAATCAAGTGGTTTCTACCATGTTCAACTTCAAAACATTGTATTCACATGGTTAGATTTGTATCATTGCAAGTTCAGTTTGAAGACCCGTGTCAACTTATGTATCTTACCCATGCCACGGTGGATATTTTTTGAGTCATATCACATGGATCCACTCTTGTATTGGTCGTGTCTATGTAATTATGTCATCACGGATCTACGCTTGTGTCTAGTAGCCATGATTGTGTCCAGTCAGTCAATACTATGATGGATATGCAATGTATTGGTCAACAACCATGTTATGAGTCATTTGAGACATATATCTCAGAGTCTGTTGTACTATAAGAGTCTTTGTTTGCCACTCCAACCGATGGTCCTTGCCTCGAAATTCCATATTTCAAAGCATCTCACCTACCCTATTTTACTAGCTTCATGCTTTGGAGGGCATTCTGTTACACCAAAATATCGTCATCATGAGTTAAGTGTCCTCTATTTTCCCTAATTCCTAAAGCACGTAGGACAATTGATTGAAAGAAGAGTTGTTGTTTCTTCTACCTTTTGTTGTCACCCCGACGTGCCTTACTCGTTGACAAGGTGCGTCAGACCCTTGGTGACGTGCTCTGCATATTGACAGAGTGTGTCAGTGACACATGTTGACTTTGTACAAGGTGCATCACCCTCCAAATACGCGAGTTTACTGTGTGAAAAGTGCGGCACTGTTGGTTTAAAAGGAGAGAGAGAAGCTTTGAGCAGATTCTAGAACCCTTGGTTACGTGGAAGCTTATCCCTATGAACCAGGATAGGTGGCACTTGATCCCCTTACCTAGTGGGATGATCCCTTGATCTTCTCCCACAAATCCTCAACCTCTCATATCCCTTTAGGCCTATAAATACAAATCCCTTCTCCATGGTTAAGGGGATAAAGAGGAGAGCACTAAAATGTTGGTGAAATTCTACTAGAGTTGGTTCCCTTTCATCCATTAGGAGGAAAAAGCTTGGATCTTTGAGGCTAGGATCATTTGGAAGGAGTTACAACGTCAAAGCTCAGTTGGAACCTCTCTCTATGTACTTCTTATAATTACATTAATGTAGATTCTTTCCATAAACATCTTGTTATTGTAAGATATTTAGAATTGGCTTCTTTGACTGCTAGTTTAGATTGATCTATGTTTATATGCTATTAGTACTTGCTTGTTTTCACTTGTTGTATATTTTTTTGCAGCTGGAGATATGGAGATCAAGAGCTACATCAAGCAAGGAGATAGTGTTGCGTCCATAAGGTGAGTTATCTTCTAATTCCCTTTGTAATTTGATTAATCTAGGTAAGTAATTTGTATTGTGTACTAGTTATGTTCTAGATCCAAACCATTCGGACTAGGGAGATCGGTTAGTGTCTGCACTGACGAATTGTCCGCAAACACATCATAAGGTAGTAATTATATATTATGAAATATCAAAAAATAAACATGGTATTAAAGCACTTGGATCCTTGAATTGGGGTTTGCAGAACATAAGATAATTTCGTTTGTGGTTTCAATGAGTATTATGTTCTGGCCTAACATAATGTTTTTGATGTGACTAGCGTTCTATTGAAGATCGACTGGTGGCTTCGTGATTAGGAGTTTGATACTATGTCTTGGTAACTTCCCTAATTTCACTGCTCATAAAATTGTTCGTGAAATATGTGTGGTCATATTTTGGTGCTCTTAGTCTCCTAAGATCACGTGAGAATGGTTTGATGTTATGGGTACTTTGGGAAACTCGTAAATCATGGAATTGACCTTTGTTTAGATGATTGTATACCCGCATTTGGATTGATTGGTTATCATCAGTTTGATACCCTTATTGGTTGACGAAATCTGAAGACTGTCGACTTGCCAGTGTATTTTGTTGAAAATGTAAGCTTGACCCAGCTAACAAGTAGCCACCGTCCAGCCACAGCCGCCCAGTCGTCCAGCCGCTTAGTTGCATCGTCCAGCAGCCAAAGGAATAGTACACACAATGTAGTAAAACTTGCTATAAATATATCATCTCATAGCTGCAAGAGGAAGACTTGTGAATGTAGTTTGTTCTGCATAATAAAATTCTGAGCAGCAGCTCATCTATTTCTATCTACTTGGTTTTTTCAGATTCTCATTTTATTTTCTCTCTTGCATCCTTCTCCTACAAACGGGTATTAGAGCTTGGTTAGTGCAGAGGCTTGGTTGTGGAAGTGCAAGGCTGCTAGTGGAAGTGTAGAGTTTGTGGAAGAGCAGAACATGGAGTTGAATTTATCTTTTTGGTAATCTTAATGCTGAGGTAAAAGCATGGTATATGTAGTGTAAATGTTTTAGATAATTGCTGCACACCACTTTTGTTCTATGATTTGCTCATAATTTTATTAAAGGGTCATTGGGACAAAGAAAATTACTTTTGGTATGATGCTATATTCGGTTTCAATTGGTTGTGCCAAGTTGTTTTGAGAAAGTGTTGTGAAAGTGCTATCTTTTGTTGAAATTAATTGAAGTATGGCGGGTGTGAATAGCAGTAGTCTCACTCAACCCCAAATTCCACAATTTAATGGGAAAAATTATGAGTATTGGATCATTAAGATGAAGACTTTATTTTATTCACAAGAATTATGGGACTTGGTTGAGAATGGTTTTACAGAGCCTGCAGATCAAGCAACATATAATGCTTTATCACAAGCACAAAAGGATCTTCTCAAGGAGAATAGGAAGAAGGATGCCAAGGCATTGTTTTTAATACAACAAGCAATGGAAGAATCGATTTTCCCACGGGTTACAGCAGCTACAAGGTCCAAGCATGCATGGGACACTCTACAAAACTCATATCAAGGTACTAGCAAAGTCAAGTTAGTAAAGATTGCAAACGCTTAGAAGAGATTTTGAAAATTTACAAATGACAAATTCTGAGACAATAAATGATTTTTTCACTCGTGCATTGAGTATAGTAAATCAAATAAAGTCTCATGGTGATAATTTGGATGATCAAAAGGTTGTAGAAAAGATTTTGAGAAGTCTTCCTATTAGATTTGACCCAATTGTTGTAGCTATTGAAGAATCAAAAGATTTGTCTCAAGTTTCTATTGATGGACTTATGGGGTCTTTACAAACCCATGAGCAAAGATTCAATAGATCAATTGGTTCCTCCATGGAAAATGCATTCAAATCACAAGTTCAAGTTAGCATCAACAACAGAGGTGCAAGAGGAGGAAGAATCGCTAATAGAGGCGCAAGAGGATTTGGAAGAGGAAGAACTAGCAACCGCAATGAAGGTGGCAGACTAGACAACTCTCATTAAGAAAGAACAAATTCCAATTTCTTTGCAAGCAGAAGAGGCAGAGGTGGTAGCCATTCTCATGAAGTTCATAGCCAAGGACAAAGGTATGGCAAATCATATATCCAATGCCATTATTGTCAAAAATTTGGACATTATGCACCTGAGTGTAGAAAGAAGCAATTTGATATGAATAGGCAGAATGTAAATTTTGCAAGAGAAAATCACTCTGAAAATAGTGATTCAATGTTTATTACTTGTAGTAGTGCATAAGAAATCTCAAACGAAGTATGGTTTTTAGATAGTGGTTGTAGTAACCACATGAGTGGAAACAAGGATATGTTTGCAAACATAGATGAAACTATGCAGTCAGAAGTAAAATTGGGAGATGATAACAAAGAAGTTGTCATGGGTAAATGTAGCATAAACTTTAAAACTAAGCAAGGAGAAAAGAAACACATTCCAAATGTGTATTATGTCCCTAATCTTAAACACAATCTAATTAGCATTGGGAAACTACTACAAAATGGATATAAAGTCTATTTTGAAGATAATGCACGTGAGATACTTGATACATATGGAACACTAATTGCAAAAGTCCAAATGACACAAAACAAGATGTTTCCTTTAAGGTTGCAAAATGATTTGTCCGTTGCTTTCAAAGCAGTCCTCTCAAATCAGTCTTGGTTATGGCACTTAAGATTTGGTCATTTAAGTTTCAAGGGTCTAAATTTGTTGCATAGGAAAAACATGGTGAATGGTTTGCCGTTGATTGAACAGCCAAACAAAGTTTGTGAAGGTTGCATTCTTGGTAAGCAGCATAGAGAATCATTTCCTATTGGCAAGTCATATAGAGCAAGAGCTCCACTTGAAATTGTGCATTCAAATTTGTGTGGGTATATGCAGACACCTTCTATTGGCAATAACTTGTATTTCATAACTTTCATAGATGATTATTCCAGGAAAACTTGGGTATACTTTTTGAAACACAAATCAGAAGCTTTTGAAATTTTTAAGCAGTTTAAAGTCATGGTGGAGAAGCAAAGTGGGTACTACATTAAAATTCTAAGAACAGATAGAGATGGAGAATTTGTGTCCAATGATTTCTTGAGTTTTTGCAAAGTAAATGGGATTAGAAGACAACTTACAACTAGCTATACACCACAACAAAATGGTATTGCAGAAAGAAAAAATAGAACAATACTGGAAATGGCAAGAAGCATGATGAAAGGTAAACATCTACCAAATGAGTACTGGGCTGAAGCTGTAGCTTGTGCAGTATATATTTTGAATTGTTCCCCCACAAAGAGTGTGAAAGATAAAGTACCACTAGAAGCATGGAGTAATAAAAAACATAATGTTTCTCATTTGAGAGTCTTTGGGTGTATTGCATATGCACACGTTCCTAATGAAAATAGGAAGAAATTAGATAATAAAGGAGAAAGATGTATTTTTGTGGGTTATAGTGAACAATCAAAAGTATACAAGTTGTATAATCCCATCACAAAAAGAACTATAATCAGCAGAGATGTTAATTTTCTTGAAGATGAAGAATGGATTTGGAATGAAAATCTACATCGGCAACAACAACTTGAGATGAAAGATTTCAGTGAAGATCATGCTCCCAACAATGGCTCTAGTACACATATTACAACAACAACACCACAATCAGCGTCAAGATCTCAGTCAACACCTAGATATCACTCAAGTGATAGTTCAGATTCTGATGGCACTCCAATGAAGACAAGAAGTCTCAAGGAAATATATGAGGTAACTCAAGGTAATGATGATGATGATTTAATTTCTGATTTTGCATTATTTTCTGTTGCTGATCCAATATGTTTTGAAGAAGCAATTAAGTGTGAAAGTTGGAAAAAGGCAACGGATGAAGAAATTGAAGCAATAGAGAAAAATCAAACTTGGCATTTAGTAAATCTTCCAAAAGGAAAAGATGCAATAGGTGTGAAATGGGTCTATAAGACAAAGTTTAATGTTGATGGAATTGTTGTGAAGCATAAAGCAAGGCTAGTTGCAAAGGGTTTTTCACAACCACCCGGGATTGATTACAATGAGACTTTTGCTCCAGTAGCTAGATTAGATACAGTGAGATCAATGTTAGCAATAGCAGGGCATCATAAATGGAAAGTTTATCAGATGGATGTCAAATCAGCCTTTTTGAATGGGATATTACAAGAAGAAGTGTATGTGCATCAACGACCAGGCTATCAGATATTGGGTCAGGAACATAAAGTTCATAGATTCAAGAAAGCTTTGTATGGTCTTAAACAAGCTCCAAGAGCTTGGTATAGCCGCATTGATTCATACTTCTTGAGCCATGGTTTTAGCAAATGCAGCAGTGAGCCAACACTTTACATCAAGGTAAATGATCAAGATTTGGGCTTAGTGAAATATTTTTTGGGCATAGAAGTAAGTCAAACATATGATGGAATTTTGAAGAGATTCAAGATGTTGAATTGCAAGCTAGCATTTAACCCTATGGCAACAGAATTGAAATTGAGTAAAGAAGACAGGGGCACAAAGGTAGATCCAAGTTTGTTCAAAAGATTAGTAGGCAGTTTGATGTACTTGACAGCAACAAGGCCTGACATTATGTATGCAGTCAGTTTGATTTCAAGGTTCATGGAAACACCAAAGGAGTCACATTGGCAAACAAGGAAAAGGATTTTGAGATATGTTAGTGGAACAAAAGATTATGGCATTTTATATTCAAGGTCATATGATTTCATACTAGTTGGCTACACAGACAGTGATTTTGCAGGTAGTATTGACAACAGAAAAAGCACATCTGGATATATTTTTCATCTTGGTATAGGAGCAATATCATGGGCTTCCCAAAAGCAACCCATTGTTACTCTTTCAACTACAGAAGCAGAATATTTAGCAGCAACAACATCAACATTTCAAGCGGTATAGTTAAGAAGAATTATGTCAGATTTGATGCAAGATCAAGAAGGAGCAACAAAAATTTACTGTGACAATAATTCAACAATAGAACTATAAAAAAATCATGTCTTTCACAAAAGGAGCAAGCACATTGATACAAGATATCATTTCATTAGAGAGCTTATCAACAATGGTGAGATATATCTTGAATTTTGCAAGTCCGAGGATCAATTAGCAGATATATTCACAAAGTCATTAGCAAAGGAAAGATTTGAACATCTAAGAAACAGTTTGGGCATCATCAGAAAGTCAAGCTTAAGGGGGAGTGTTGAAAATGTAAGCTTGACTCAGCCGTCCAACAGCCACCGTCCAGCGACCGCCGTCAACAGTCCAGCCGCTAACCCAGCCGTCCAACCGCTCAGTTGCACCGTCCAGCAGCCAAAGGAATAGTACACACAATGTAATAAAACTTGCTATAAATATATCATCTTATAGCTACAAGAGGCAGACTTGTGAATGTAGTTTGTTCTGCATAATAAAATTCTGAGGAGCAGCTCATCTATTTCTATCTACTTGGTTTTTTCAGATTCTCATTTTATTTTTTCTCTTGCATCCTTTTTCCTACATATTTAATTATTTAATTTGAAATGGCATGGGTTCCTCTATTTTGACTGTGTGAATCAACTCTGACCAGTGCCTAGATCCTTGAATGGTGTTTGAAGGACCAAATTCTTGTGTATTATGGTTTCGGGAGTCATTTTCAACCCCCAATGAGACTCTATTGCGGATTTTCTGAAGCTCTATCGTCTCACCTGGACGAGTATTTATGATCTGTAGAAGTTCGGTTGATTATTCGGCTAACTGAGTCTCGATTGACTGTGGGAGAACGACTAGTGTTGTTGTTTGATTTTCTTGGAATTCTTCGTGGGTTTGAGGGCATTGCTAAAGCTGAATGCAATCTCTGTGGTATTTGATATTCCAATATTGACATAGACCTATATTTAGATGGAGCGGATTCAGCGACACGTAGTTGCAGATGGACCAGATTCAGATGCACGTGGATTAGGTCCCTCGCTTGCTTAAGCGTGTTCACCATCCAGTAAATTCCCATTGAAATTTGTTATGCGATTGAGTGATGTTGAGAGAATCGATAAATTCTTGAGCCGTGGAGGGATTTAATGAGAACTATTTTTTTTACTTGCCATGCAATGGAGTAGAAGTCGTGGACTCTTGCTCAAGAATCATGATTAATATTTTTTTTTTTAACTTGGTTATGGTGGCTCTTAGAGAGTTCGCTTCCTTTTGTCCAAGTTATGGTATTTTTTATATGGGAGTATGCGAAGTTACTTTATGGAAATGACGTAAGTGCTTTGTGGACACCAACCTAGCACTTAAGGATTTTGTGTATAGAATCCCTGGAGGCTAATGTGGGCTTAACCACTTTTGGAATGTTAAATGAAAAAAAGGAGGGGCCATTCTTTGGTGGATTAATAAAGGTGATGACATTGTTTAATAGCCTTGTAGGAAAGTGGACAAAGTTTTGGGGTCATTCTCCCTTGGAGTTGAAAATATTGGAAAACTAGTTTTGCATATGAGGGTACATGTGAATAAGTTGAGGACTTATTGATTATTCCAAGGAGTCAGGAATCAAGAGGGAGTTGATAGAAAGATAAGTATTTGATGTTTTGAGTAATAAGTTTTATTTACTTAAATTGAAAATGATGTTTTGTTGTTAAATTGATTAGCATAAATGATTAATAGGTTTTGGTTAACTTATGTTATGAAGGTCCATTGTGGAAGTTCACGCATGGAATAAAGAAAATTGGTTGAGATGGATTCAAATTTGAAATGGTGACATAAATAACACATGTACCATAATTGAAAAGAGTTGCTCGATGAGGAATATAGCATGATGTTCCGAGATGGGCAGAGATCTCTATATTCAGAGGGAGAAACTACCCAGGATGCAGTAGTGAGGCTCAACATCAAGAAGGGTACGATTGACATGTTTCCAAGACAACCTGGAGATGGTTCTAGAAGGAGTATGGAGCTTGGATCAGGCTCAGTATACATAAGAGGCAGGAAGAGTTGTTTCTGTGTCAGAGGGATCAATCTCAGGGCCTTGTGATAAATGAGAATAAATCCCATGTTTACATATTTTGTATGTACTCCAAGATTAATGATGAGTTTAGGAGCAGAGAAACTCATTGTCAGAGGGAGTTGTCTTCAGGTTTCAGATAACAGGATGGCTTATGTGGTTGCGATGTCGATGTTTGTAGTATTGGGAAGACATTCCCCCAGTATTATCCATGTGACTTGGCTAGCGGTGAATGGTCCAAAGGTAGGGAAATATCTTCTCCCGGAAACCCTATGACGGGGTGGGGACATTGTCCCTTGCATGATGAGTAGTGTTGTGGTATCGGGCATTCTTTCAGTATTAGCCATGTGACTTGGATAGAGGTGAATGGCCCAAATTGGGGCAATGCCTTCTTCCAGACACCCTATGATGGGGTGGGAATACTAGCCCCTAGTTGCTCACATTATTCTCCTAGATGTTGATGCATTGAGCATTTCCCCTGTATTAGCCATGTGACTTGGCTAGGGGTGGGTAAAGTGGGACATTTCCTTCTCTCAGACACCAAGTGGGGTGGATGGATTAGTCCCTAATATCACTCAGAACAGGTAAGTGGCTTCTCTCAAACACCAAGTGGGGTGGGGATATTAGTTCCTAAATGGTCAGTGTGGGACAATGCCTTCTCCTAGAAACCCTAAGATGGAGTGGGGATATTAGTCCCTGGATTCTCACTCATCGCTTATGTAAGCTCATGGACAACTTCTCCAGTGTAAGAGAAATACTTCCCTAGCTAAGAGGGAGTGTTGGCATTTTTGTAGCTACAGGAAGTATTCATGAATAACAACTTTTATAAAAGAAAGAAGAACTTCCAAAAGACCAAGTCAAGGACCATTGAACCAAGGAAAAAATCCCAAAAGCCCACAAGAAATGATAGGTCGGCCCAAAGAAAGGACATGTTGGGTTAGCTTCAAACCAAAGTGGACCCAAGGTAAAATTATAATATCAATATAAATATAGTGTAATATCAAGTCATTTTATTATCATCATAAGATCATTCTCACAAAAGTATACCATGTGGGTATGTGTTGGATGCAGAATTAAATTCCAAATCCAATGAGTGACCAAACTTGAAATTTGGAAAATTGATAAGGATAAATTGAAATTTGGATAAGACAATAAAAAAAAAGTAGTTTTTCTTTTTCCTTCCAATTGTTTTACAAATTTTACCTCCATGGTTGACATCATCATCTTAAATCCTATTGGTTCTTATAAAATGATTTTTGTTTCGAGGCCCATTTTTTACCTCAAAAATCCCCTAATGTAACAACACAAACCTCCATAATCATCAAAAATGTCTTTCAGAATTATTTGTTGGTTGTGATCATCCAACTTGAATCCACATCGAGGAGGGATTATACCTCCTGGATGTTGCTTAAGCTCCCACTTCATGGGATGCAGAAAAATAAAATAGAAAAGAATTAACATAAAGGAATGGTCATACTTCATTGGAAATCTATCTTGTTTTGTGTTTTTGTTATTTTTGAAATACAGTTCATAATATAGATTTTTTTTATCGTTGCTAGATTTATAAAATGGAAGATTAGCACATTATAAAATTTCCGAGGATTGAATCTTCAAAAGCTATCAAGGTTTTTTTCTAGATTTGTGAAGCATATTATTGATAATATTTTATATAGATTTCATTCACTTAATGTTATTAAGTTACTATAGCTACTCCAATCCTATACAATTCTATGTATTCATAATAATCCTATATACACATTTATGAATATAAAATATATTTATAGAGAACACATGGGTGAGGCCAAAATCCAATAAACTTTTCAAGGGACCTACATATGTTTTCGTGCCTACAGCTCACATTCAATGCAATTCTTTCAACAATGAGTAATAGAGAAATGACATCAAAAGATAACACTAATGAGCTCTCTATACTTATTTCACATCATCAAGACATATGTACCAACTGCAATGTTTTTCTAACAGTAACAATTATAATTTGTATTAAGTAGAAAATGGGGACATACCCATACATCCTAGAACACCACAAAATAGGAAAAATTTCACATGTACTCTTGACCTTCCAATTGCTAACCTCAAAGAAAATTCAAGCGGAAGGTATAAATACTTCTCTTCCCAAGCTTCTTGGACTGACTAAAACATCAAATTGAACAATGTTTAACAAATTGACTATCTAGTAAGATACATCAGATGAACATACCCAATTATTAGACAAACCTCGCAAACAATAACAAAATTTCAGAAGCAAAGATTGTGAGCCCAAATGCATTATGCATATTATAAAGTTATTGCTATCTTAACATGTGAAATTAGTGGGTTCGAGGAGATCCTATTTCTTCATATTCTAAGGACCCTAAACAAGGAGGCAAGAGTTATGCCTCCACAGAAACCACATTTAGTTGCTCGTCTAAAAGTTGAACTCATGAAGATTCTTCTCATGAATGATTATGGGATATAGGGATTCACTCATATTTGGCTCATCGCTGTTGGTGTTTTTGTAGTTGCGGGAAGTATTCCTACATAACAACTTTTCTAGAAGAAAGAAGAACTTCCAGAAGACCAAGTCAAGGACCATTGAACCAAAGAAGAAATCCCAAAATCCCATAAGAAATGATAGGTCATCCTAAAGAAAGGACATGTTAGGTCAGCTTGAAACCAAAGCGGACCCAAGGTAAAATTAGAAGATCACTATAAATATAGTGCAATATCAAGTCATTTTATTATCATCATAAGATCGGCATTCTCTCTTTGTCAAGAAGAGCGCATATGCAACTAGGTTTTCCTCGTATGTTTTCAGGATTTCTTTAAGGATGATTCTACCCTAGGGTTTAGGGCTTATTCATGGTGATCTTGTAAGATTGGAAAGTTCTTCTTTAGAAATTTTGATGGGTTTTCTTCCCCATGAGGGTTTCCTAAGATAAATTGCTTGTCTCTTGTGCATGGTTATCTTTACTGGATCCTCTTGTTTAATGGTTGAATATTTCATTGTACAATTTGTCTATGACTGAATTTTTTGGTTAACATCATAAGGTAGTAATTATCTATTATGAAATATCGAAAAATAAACATGGTATTACAGCACTTGGATCCTTGAATTGGGGTTTGCAGAACATAAGAGAATTTCGTTTGTGGTTTCAATGAGTATTGTGCTCTGGCCTAACACATTGTTTTTTATGTGACTAGCATTCTATTGAAGATAGACTGGTGGCTTCGTTATTAGGGATTTGATAATATGGCTTGGTAATTTCCCTAATTGCATTGTTCGTAAAATTGTTCATGAAATATGTGTGGTCATATTCTGGTGCTCTCGGTCTCCTAAGATCACGTGAGAATGGTTTGATATTATGGGTAGTTTGGGAAACTCATAAATCATGGACTCAACCTATGTTTAGATGATTGTATACCCGCATTTGGATTGATTGGTCATCATCAGTTTTATACCCTAATTGGTTGATGAAATCCGAAGACTATCGACTTGCCAGTGTATTTAATTGGAAATGGCATGGTTTCCTCTATTTTGACTGCGTGAATCAACTCCGACAAGTGCCCAGGGCCTTGAATAGAGTTTGAAGGACCAGTTTGTTATGTATTATGGTTTCAGGAGTCATTTTCAACCCTCGATGAGACTCTATTGCGGATTTCCTGGAGCTCTATTGTCTGGCCTAGATGAGTATTTATGATCTATAGAAGTTCAGTTGATTATTCGGCTAAATAAGTCTCGATTGAATTTGGGAGAACGACTGGTGGTGTTGTTTGATTTGCTTGGCATTCTTCATGGGTTTGAGGGCATTGCTAAAGTTGAATGCAATATCTGTGGTAATTGATATTCCAAGATTGACATAGAACTAGATTCAGATGGAGAGGATTCAGCTACACATGGTTACAGATGGACCAGATTCATATGCATGTGGATTAGGTCCCTCGCTTTCTTAAGCATGTTCACCATCTAGTAAATTCCCTTTGAAATTGTTATGTGATTGAGTGATGTTGAGAGAATCGAGAAATTTCTGAGCTATGGAGGGAGTTATCTTCATTGGGTCATGAGAATGATTTTTTTTTACTTGGCATGCAACGGAGTAGAAGTCATGAACTCTTGCTCAAGAATCATGATTAATATTTTTTGTTAAACTTGGTTATGGTGGCTCTTAGAGAGTCTGCTTCCTTTTGTTGAAGTTAGGGTATTTTTTATATGGAAGTATGTGAAGTTACTTTATGGAAATGAAGTAAGTGCTTTGTGGACACCAACCTAGCACTTAAGGATTTTTCGCAAAGAAGCCCTTGGAGGTTAATGTGGGCTTAACCACTTTTGGAATGTTTAATGAAAAAAAGGAGGCGTCACTTTTTGATGGTGATGACATGGTTTAATAGCCTTTAGGCAAGTGGACAAAGTTTTGGGGTCATTCTCCCCTAGAGTTGAAAAGCTTGGAAAATGGGTTTTGCATACGAGGATACATGTGAATAATTTGAGGACTTTAGTGATTTCTGCAAGGAGGCAAGAATCAAGAGGGAGTTGACGGAAAGATAAGTATTTTATGTTTTGAGTAATAAGTTTTATTTACTTAAATTGAAAATGATGTTTTGTTGTTAAATTGATTAGCATAAATGATTAATTGGTTTTGGTTAACTTCTTTCATGAAGGTCCATTGTGGAAGTTCGCACATGGAATAAAGAAAATTGGTTGAGTTGGATTCAAATTTAAAGTGGTGACAAAAATAGAACATGTACCATAATTGAAAAGAGTTGCTCGATGAGGAATATAACATGATGTTCTGAGATGGACAGAGGTCTCTATATTTAGAGGGAGAAACTACCCAAGATGAATTAATGAGGCTCAACATCAGGAAGGGTATGATTGACAGGTTTCCAGGACAATGTAATGTCCCCAATTTGTAATTTTTCCCAATTTGGCCAATTTTTGAACCTTGGACTAGTGGAGCTCCAAACTATCCCAAATGATCCCAAATGGTTTTGAATTATGTACAGAGTGGATTGAGGTGTATTAGGACACCCTAATATAGCTATTATATGCTGGGACACTTCTAAGTACTTTAGAAACTTGTATTTACAATTAGAGGATGAAAGGAAAAATTACTAGGAAAATCGATGTTGAAACCCCCAAGGGTAGATGGCTCCAAAAGACTCCTAAGGATTTCAAATTGGGACTGAGAGTGTTTGAAGGTTATTAGGACATAAAAAGGAGGCTGATAGTTTCTTGGACACTCTCAAAATACTTCTGCAACATTCATTTGTAATCAGGAGAAAATGCAGAATTTTCTAGTAATTTCGAGGTTCAAACCCCCAAGGGTTGAGGTCACTAATGGCTTCCCAATTGCAGTACGACCCTCCCAAATTTCAGAAAAGAGACATGGAATATTTATAGGACTTCAATGGGAATCCAAATGCATCATTAATCATATATTAAATGGGAGTTTTATTGTTAAGAATGAAACTCCTTAATCTTCAACTGAGAATTCTTTCAGTGTTAATTGCCTTTTTTACTCTTTAAACGTAAAAGAAAAACTACAGTTAAAGAACGGAAAGTAATAGGATTTTCCTAGCTTCATAACACAAACACATAAATGAAAGATTTTATTGGGAGTCGGCTCCCTCTCTTTCCATGCGTAGATTATGCTAAAAAACAGAGTTGTAATAACTAAACAATTATATAAGTAACTTAAAAGAAGGTAAACGATACTCGACTCTCTCAGGGAGGTTGTCCCTCTCCATGGTAAACCGAGAGAAGTAATTAATGAAAGTGTTGGGTAACGACTCTCTTATAGAGAGGTCTTCCTCTCTACTTTACCCATTAGTAATATTTCACATGCAACAAATTGGAGTATTATCCTTCCGCGGATAGATAGATAACATATGACAAACTTTATAGCAACACTTCTCTCAATTGAATCGAAAAGGATAGACAAAACATAAGTATAGAGCTTCTACGCTCATGCATTATTTTCACAGTTTAAACAATATTATCTGTAATGATATCCACACCATATTGTAGTTGAACCAAGCATATCGTTGTCTCTTTTACTATATTCTAGTTTGCATATTCTATCCACAATCTTATGTATAAAACTCACATGGTATTAGAGCTGTGGTGGGAAGAAGCCAAGGAAAAATTGTGAAGGCACTGAGGCAAAGGAAAACCGATATTTGAGGTATTTAATAATTGACTTGTGGTCAATCAGGTTGAATGGGTATTTCTGGTATGTCCAAAGTTAAAAATAAAAATTTAAATAATGAGGGACTGTGAAGAGAAATCAAACAATTCATGAAGCAATCTTTTGTGTAAGCAAAACATATTGAAGGCACATAATTTATTTGGCCATAAGAGACATCGTGAGATGTAACCACCAAGATGATGATCAATGAGGATAGTAGCCATAGTTTGTAGGTCAAATAAGGTGAACACCTGTAGAGTCAAATTAAAGAACAATACTCAAATAAAAAACACAGTAATCTAAGTTTGCACTGACTTGTAACCACAAAGTTTAGGCACCTCGAAATTGGAATTTTGATTGTAGGAGATTGGTTGTGCAAGGGGTCAAGAGATCGTTTACAAACTGAGAAAGCATAGGACCACTAAAAACATCAGATTTATGTAAATAGCATGGATGATTAGACCGAGGGAATAAATATATCAATGATGATTCAGGTTCAAGATTGCTGATTAATAACATAAGGAATAAACAATTCAATCATATGTTAAGATAAAATACCATGTTCAGAAAAACATTCCAAACATAGATGGATGAACATTCAACCACATTATTGAGCATTCATAAAGAAAATATCAATATAAAGGAATTCATTACTGTGACAATTTTAACAAAACCACAGAATATTCAAATTCAATGATCGATAAACCAGGTTCTTAAAAGTCAAGATCTCATATTCAGATTAACAAGACTCCATAATAAATTACAGAGCATGGTCTTGAGACTTCAGAATACAACTCTCAACTTCCTCGCCACTCTTAGCCTCTCGAATGGAACCCCCTTTACATTCAAAATGATAAGATTTTATAAAGAAAATACAAAGAACAAGCTCTTGCCAGCGTTTGGGAATCTAGTTTATCTAAAAAGAAGTGACATCTAAGTTTAATCACAAAAAATATGGAAAGACTGTTTAATTGCCAACTGATCCGTCAACTCCTAGTCCAAAACCTGATAATATGGGATTTGTTGTTGACCTTCTGGATTTGCAATTCATTAATTGGTTGGGAACTTAGCTGGAAGGATGCTAACAATACTAATATTCTTCTTTTGCAGTGGAGTGTGCACTCAAATTATGAAATGATGGAAATTCTCTACCACCTGTGTTGCATTGCCTTCGAATCATAACAACCTTTAACTACTGATTTTCTATCATTTTCAAATGCCTGAGAAAGCTGATTCTAGGTGCTAATTGGTTTCCTGGAAATCTAGAACTGCCAGATCAATCCTCTGCTTGAAAATATGATACCTAAAATACTTTGCCACTTGTAGAAATAACCATCTTTTCATAAATACTTTGATTGCCACCTAATACTCAGTCACCTAAGTTGTTATTGAAAACATGGGATTGATATTTTTATACTAATCATCTTTATGAAAAACCTTGTCATCCGGATTGACTGAGACTAAACAAGTGTAATTTTTCAATATTTGCCACTTATGTTCTGTTTCTGCTACCGTCCATACCTTTGGAATCATGTATCATCAGAAGTCCAATGATAATATTTGGCAAAAAATGCTCATTCACAACCTCAACATGAAGCCAATTGCAACCTGCCAAGTTCACTCTTTGACCTTGCTTACCCAACGCTGCAAGTTTTGGAGAAAGAAAAGAGACAATGAAGAGAGTTTTAGGGACTTTGCTAATTCGGGAAAATGCTTTACTGAATGGATAATTTCTTTCATACCATCAATCATGAGCATCAATCTCAAAATGTTGTTTCATACCATCAATCATGAGCATCAATCTCAAAATGTTGTCTCAGCTGCATTAAAAGCAATGACTAGTGGCAGCTTTACTACTTCATTATTCACCTTAAATTCCTTTGCTGATTTTTTAACATGATCTTATGAAATTTCTCTATTTTTTAACTTCGAGAAAGCTCAATCTTTCCCAATAGATAAAATCATAAAACATGCTTCCCTTTACCATAATACATGTCCATCCAAGAAAGCGATTTCAACTACATTAAGAGCTGGAGATGTCGATGTTGAGAACAAATATCAGGCTATTAAAATTGTGGTCCAACTAATTAACAATAACAATAACAAAAATGGTTTGTCTAACCGTTGGTTGGTTGGCAGTTCCTCTAACCGGTGGTAGTTCTTCATATATGTAACTGCTTCACCTGTATATTTATATGTAATCTTGGAGAGGAGAGAATGTAACCGAGGAAAATAGGTGGATGAGGAATGCCTTGTATGTAATCTCCATTATTGAAAGGTATAAGATATCAATACTTTGTCGGGTGGATGTTTCCCCAAGTGTTGGGGTTTTACCACGTTAAAATCTATATGTTAGATGTGTTATTTATTATTCATTATTATTATTATTTGTTATTCTTTTATAGACTTAATACCAACAAGTGGTATCAGAGCTTGGTGCCTAACTGGAAGGAGAGCTGCAGAAGGAAGCAAGTGGAAGCCATCGACCAAGAAGGAGGAATCTGCGTGCTAGCCTAGTCACATGGCTGTGTGGTGGTGGCCTCTGCAAAGAAGGAAGCCCGCTCGTTGTCTAAGAAGGAGGAGCCCATGAAGCTCGTCCAAGAGCTGCGTGAAGGATGTGTTGGAATTCCGAGCGTGAAGGTCGAACCTGTGGTGAAGCAACCAGCAGGAGTCGAGCTTGTTGAGTAGGAGCCAGGTGTGAGATTGCAGGGGAACCATGCGCAGCACTGCCCAGAAGACAGTTGGCAGACCCATCATGGTGGAGGAGGCTTCCAGGAGAAGCAACCGAGGTCAGTGAGACCTGTGGTCCGTGAGACCAGTGTGTTGGAAGGACCGAGTGTGAAGGTTGTGGTGTTGTGGACGCGTGTGGAGTTTAGAGCATGGAGAAAGAGAGCTTATGTGGCTGTGGTGTGGTGTAAGACCACTCCCGTAAAGAGTCTGTGTGGGAGCCACGAGCTCAAGACCTGATCTGTACATAAAACCCGTGGAGCCTGTGTGCATGGTCATATTTTGAGAAGTTTGTGATATATATAAAAAAATATGATGGCAAAAGTATTTAATTCTAAATTTGAGATTGAAAAGTTTAATGGCAAGAATAAATTTGAGTTGTGGAAACTTAAGATGCGAGATTTATTAGTTTAGTAAGGATTGTAGAAGGCTTTAGATGGCAAGAAAAAATAGCCCTTGTCTATGGCAGATGATGAATGGGAGGAGATAGATGCCAGAGCACTTAGCACAATTCGGTTATTCCTTGCGGATGATGTCTTATTTAATATCGTTGGAGAAAAGACAGCAGCAAGTTTATGGTGCAAATTGGAAAGCTTGTATATGATGAGGTCTTTGACAAACAAAATTTACTTGAAGAGACAATTATACGATATGAAGATGAAAGAAGTTACGAAGATTGTAGAACATTTGAATGTGTTTAATACTCTTATTTGTCAATTGAATAGTATGGATGTTAAGATTGAAGATGAAGATAAACAGTAAATCTTTTAGTTACTCTACCTGAGTCTTGGAGTCATGTAGTGTCTTCTATTAGTCTTAGCACAACTTTGGAATTTGACACCGTGGTTGGAGCTTTGTTGTCTGAGGAGTTAAGAAATAAATATAGTATTGAATCCTCTACTCTAGAAGCTTTGTTTGTTAGAGGTTGATCCAAAGAAAGAGGGAAAAAATCGAGAGTTTTTTCTAGATCTAAATCAAAGGGCAAAAAGAGAAAACTCAAGTGTTGGTACTGCAACAAGAGTGGTCATCTCAAGAAGGCCTGCTGGAAAATACAAGAATCCAAAAAGGAAGACTCCAAATCTGAGGCAAATTCAGTTGAAACTGATTCAGGTGTGGTTGATGAGGTGTTGTCCATTTGTAATGTTTTTGATTACAATGAAGAATGGCTATTAGATTCTGGTGTTTCACACCATGTTTGTCCTCATAAAGAATGATTTATTTCTTATCAAACAGTTAATGATGGTGTAGTTATTTTGGGAGATAATTCTTCATGTAAGACTGTTGGTTTTGGTAGTATTAAAATTAAAATGTTTGATGGAGCTATAAGAACACTAATGGATGTTAGACATGTGCCTGAATTAAAGAAAAAACTTAATATCTTTGGGAGTGTTGAATTCTTGTGGTCATAAGTTTACAGGTTTAAATGGGGTAATGAAAGTATCTAAGGGTGCTTTAGTGGTTATGAAGGCATTGAGAGTAGGAAACCTTTACAAACTGATTGGAAAAACTCAAGTTAATGAAACGACATTGGTATCTGAAGTGGCATCAGAATCCACTCGATTATGGCATCAACATCTTGGTCATATGAGTGAAAGAGGACTACATGTATTAGTGAATCGTAAATTACTTCCAAATCTGAAATCTTTAGATTTGATGTTTTGTAGACATTGTATATTTAGAAAGCAGTGTAGACAAAAATTCAAAGTAGGGATTCATGCAAGTAAAGGTGTGCTTGATTACATACATTCTGATGTATGGGGTCCATCGACCCCTACTATTTCCTATGGAGGAGCGGAATATTTTGTGTTGTTTGTGGATGATTTTTCAAGAAAGGTTTCAGTCTATATTTTAAAAAGAAAGACTGACGTGTTTGATACTTTCAAACGTTTTAAAGTTATGGTTGAAAAAAGAACTGGCAGGACGATCAAGTGCTTAAGAACAGATAATGGAGGTGAGTTAACTTCTTTAGAGTTTGAAAAATTTTGCAAAGAAGAAGGGATCGTAAGACATAAAACAAATGTATACACTCCTCAGCAAAAAGGCGTTGCAGAACGCATGAACATGACTCTTCTAGAGAGAGCAAGGTGCATGCTCCGTGATGATAATTTGGGTCAAGAGTTGTGGGTAGAAGCAGTTTCTACTGCTTGTTATTTAATAAACCAATCACCTTCAATCTCAATAAATTGTCAAATTCCGGAAGAGGTATGGACTGGTCATCCTTGTAGTTATTCAAATTGGAAAATTTTTGGTTGTGAAGCTTATGCACTTACTCCTAAAAATCAGCACTCTAAGTTAGACCCCAGATCAAAGAAGTGCATCTTTGTAGGATATGATAATGTGACGAAAGGTTATCGGTTGTGGGATCCTATTGCCCAAAAAATTGTCATTAGAAGAGATGTAATTTTTTATGAATCTTCTCTCACTAAAACAGAAAATGTCAAAGTTGATGTGGAACAAGAAAAGGTACAGGTATCGTCAAAACAACTAGTTCAGTTGAAGTTTCCATCTTCTAATGACTTAAAGAAACTAGAAGAAGTTTCTGGTGATAAAGAAGTCATAGAAGATGAAGAAATTGTGGAAACTCCACAACCTACACCACCTACACCACCTACACCAAGAAGATATACGAGGGAGAGAAATCCTCCTAAAAGGTATACAGATTTTGTTTCGTCTGTTGCTTTATTTACTGATGACGGAGAACCTTCTTGTTTTCAAGAAGCCATTGATTGTGTTGACAATGCTAAATGGAAGATGGCTATGGAAGAAGAAATGGATTCTCTGAACAAGAACGAGACATGGAATTTGGTTGAACTTCCCAAAGATAGGAAAGTTGTTGGATGTAAATGGGTCTTCAAGTTGAAGAAAGGTATTGATGGTAAGATTGAAAGATACAAAGCTAGATTGGTCGAAAAAGGGTATTCTCAGATGGAAGGTGTTGATTATCATGAGTTTTTTTCACCAGTTGTTAAGCTTGTATCTATTCGTATTGTGTTAGCACTTGTTGCATTGCTTGATTTGGAGTTAGAGGAATAAGGTGTTAAAACTGCTTTTTTACATGGAGATTTTTATGGAACAACCAGAGGGTTTTGTGCAGCATCGTAAAGGAAAATTAGTTTGCAAGCTCAAAAAATCATTGTATGGCCTGAAACAGTCACCCAGGCAATGGTACAAGAAGTTTGATTCTTTCATGGTGAGCCACGGTTATACTAGAAGTGAGTATGATCATTGTTTGTACTTCAAAAGGTTGGATGACATATTCATTATCTTAGTATTGTATGTTGATGATATGCTTATTGTGAGTAAAAGCATGAACGAGATTGACAGGTTGAAGGCTCAGATGGTTAGGGCATTTGATATGAAATATCTTGGAGCTGCAAAACAAATTTTGGGTATTGAAATACACATAGACAGAAGAAATGGTAAGCTTAGTTTTTCACAAGAGAAGTATGTTGAGAAAATACTTGCAAGATTCAGAATGAATAAGGTAAAACCTGTGAATGTTCCGTTAGCTTCCCATTTTAAGCTTTCTTCAGGTTTATGTCCTAGTAATGATGAAGAAAAGGATTATATGTCTCTTGTTCCATATGCCAATGCAGTAGGATGTTTAATGTATGCGATGGTGTGTACTATACCTGATATTTCACATGCAGTAGGTGTTGTCAGAAAATACATGGCAAATCCGGGAAAAGAACATTGGAATGTAGTGAAATGGGTGCTTCGTTATCTAAGAGGCACAACTGACTATTGTATCACTTTTAATAATAACAGTGATTCTATATGCGGTTTTGTTGATTCATATTTTGCAGGTGATTTGGACAAGAGAAGGTCTACTTCTAGATATGTTTTTACTCTTGCAGGTGGAGCTATAAGTTGCATGTCAAAGCTTCAAGAAATAGTTGCTTTATCCACTATG
The DNA here is from genome assembly GCA_027924585.1 of Larix kaempferi. Lineage (NCBI taxonomy): Eukaryota > Viridiplantae > Streptophyta > Pinopsida > Pinales > Pinaceae > Larix > Larix kaempferi. The sequence goes on from BSBM01000476.1 coordinate 20,460,111, forward strand.
GAGGCTGAATACATTGTTGCCTCACATGCTTGCAAAGAGGCGATTTGGCTTAAAGGTCTACTTGAAGAAATTGGAAAGTTGCAGAACAGTGTGCCTGTTTTCTGTGATAGCCAAAGTGCTATACATTTGGCTACAAATCCTGTTTATCATAGTAAGACTAAACATATTAATGTAAAGTATCATTTTGTAAGACAGGCCATTAGTGAAGGTGGAGTAGATCTGAAAAAGGTTCATACTCAAGAAAATTCTGCAGACATGCTTACAAAACCAGTGTTGTTAGAGAAGCTACGATGGTGTGTGGCTTCTCTTGGTTTGAAAAAGAAGTGATGAATAGTTTCCGACAAAGTATTAGATAATTTGTTGTCAAGGTGGAGATTGTTAAAATTGGGACAACTAATTAACAATAACAACAACTAAAATGGTTTGTCTAACCGTTGGTTGGTTGGCAGTTCCTCTAACCGGTGGTAGTTCTTCATATACGTAACTCCTTCACCTGTATATTTATATGTAATCTTGGAGAGGAGAGAATGTAACCGAGGAAAATAGGTGGATGAGGAATGCCTTGTATGCAATCTCTGTTATTGAAATGAATAAGATATCAATACTTTGCCGAGTGGATGTTTCCCCAAGTATTTGGGTTTTACCACGTTAAAATCTCTGTGTTAGTTATTTATTATTTATTATTATTATTATTTGTTATTCTTTTTACAAACTTAATACCAACAGAGGCATCTCAGCAAAGAGACTCAGATCCAGTTTCTCTCGGGCATGATATGACAGAACAAATCAAGAGTTTCCATCTTTGAACGTTATTTTCCAACAATGGCACTTTGCTGGCATCTAATACTCTCGAGTATATATGTGATGTTCCGAGGCACATTCTCCTTTGGTGAACTTGGACACTCAGAGATTTGTGATTTTCGTGTCACCTTTGGGTAATACCGGTTTGGCAAAATCACATCTTACTATTTTTCATCCTTTATCCGGGGTTTCCAAAGTCACTTTCAAGCCATGCGAAATGCATTGGATCAAAGCCATATTAACACTTGGTCGCTTTATTGATGCTTATGGTAACTTGGCGGTCTTTCAAGTCATTCGTTTGTGTTTCTCCTTGAATTACTTTTGTGGGCTGCCGATTGGACAAAGTGCTTGGGATTCGTTGGGTGAGACCTTGACAGCTGGGCTAACATTGTCTTGAATCTTGATATAAGATAAAAGACTCATAAATTCTATGCTTTTTCTTTTTATAAAAGATAGTGACGTAACATGGAAAGAGAGTGGGTTAAAACTATGGATAGCAATAAAGTCGAAAAAAAACCTTCCCTCTTTTTTTTTAATAAAATAACCAACACCTTTTTAAATATAAACCATTATTTAAAAACTATAAAAAATAGTTTAGAAATAATATAATTTTATATTTCTTATTTGTTTTTAAAAACTTGCTCGGTTTTAGAATGTTAAAGGGGAATTTGGTTTTTCCATCATCAAGAGACCAAAGAATTGTGGACAAAGCAAACATGGAATTTGACCATGACTCATAGAAAAATAGGTATATAGTAAAATAGGCATATAGTAGAGAAAAGTGAGGATAATCACAAGACTTTACTAAGTTGAAGATTTGATATGAAGAGAACTTACTAGGCTGACTAGAACACTCATAGCTTTGGAAAAATGTTGGTGGACTTTATAGCAACGAAAACAGGGGTGGCTCTTTACATACGCGTTGTCGGAATCTATTTTTTTTTATAGAGCAGATTCTGGTACCAACATTTGGTTGGGGATGGATTCCTCCATGCAAGGCTCCAAGAACCTGTAGACTAAGTCCCTTTTCCATTCCATCTCTGCAACTTGTAACAATAACATGTAGACTAAGTCCCTTTTCCATTCCATCTCTGCAACTTGTAACAATACTCTGCTTACCATTCACTGCTAACCAAAGGTTGCAATTCGTTTTGCCCTGCAAGCTCTGAAATGACCTTGCTCCACAACTAAGAATAAGAAACACAAGTGCTCCATTGGGATGGAGTGTTATTAACCATTTGAACTACTACACACCAAAATAAGCTGAAAAGGAAAATTGTTGAAAACAAACTGCATACTGAAACTAATCCATGTACTGCAACTTTCTTTGTTGAAAACGAAAAAGCAAAACAATTACTCTACTGCCGAAGATTGGAAGGAAATAAATGCTCTTGAGATGAACTTATTTATTTACAAATCCTACTTGCAACAAGATGAATGAGTTCCTCAAATGTAAGAAAATTTGCACCATAGCCATTTAAATACTTCATCAACTAACCAAATCTTTCTTCCAACTTCAAGTACATATACAATTGAAAGCTTTGAAAAACATGAAGAGTAATAATCTAACCGCTCATACTCACTTCCATGAAACTCTGCCCTTAAGAAATTAAAGATAGAAAATATATAGTTAAGCTTTGATTCCAAATAACTTGTCACAGAATCATAAAAATCACCAAAAATTGTATTTTTCTTGTTGCTGAAGATGAATAAGCTGCTTTCCTTTTTCCTGCCCAAGAATTTCTTGGATCTGCTGCTCAATAATTGATGAAGAAGAAAATTTTGTATATTGTTCCTTAAACTCCTTATTTCCTTCATTGCATCAAAGAACTTCAAATACACTTTTCTCCTGATAGAATCCTTGCTACCACATCACCTCTGAGGAAACAGACAAAAACTGCTTTTCTAGATCTTCCTTATCACTTTCTTCAAAATAGTCGAATAGAGGAGAATTGGTGGAAAATTTTGTGGGTGTTGATATAATTTTTTGCTCTTGTAAATCTTCTTCATACTTATAAAAAATAGGCATACCTTCATAATGGTTTTGAGCAGCACATTTATCACGGCCATGGCTATGAGACACATCTAATATTCAGTTCAAAGTATCGAAAGTCTGGTTGCTCTCAATTTGAAAGTCAAAGCAATTCAAAACTTTTTTCTTGTTCAATAGAAAGATTGGAATATAATTCACCTACAATCGGTTGGTGTTGATCATGGAATTCCCGATCTAGAACTTTAATGTCTTCATCATATTCATCATAAAGTGGAGCATTCTGGAATATTTCCAATGATAATGCTGAAAGTTTATGTTTTTCATCATTCAATAAATCTTTAAAAGCCTTTTGTGATATCATATCATCATGAAAACAACTATAAGCCTTTTTAGAGTCATTTGAACCACTACAGTAATTTCTTCATTACAAGGCTGATCGTCAACACAAAAATTCTTTCCAGTAGTTTGTTCAACAAAAAAATTGATCTAGACAAGGAGTTTTAATAACAAACTCTACATCATGATGATGACGTGGATCTTGAAAATTGTCAAATACCACTTGAATTTCATTCTTTTGAAATACAACTTCATGGATTTCATCAGTAAAACTTTCGAAACCATTATTGCTAAGGGATTTCTTAAGTTCAAATTGCTAGCAACAACCCTCCAAAAGGAGTTCCATAGGATAAATTCTCTTGCAATTAGCATAAAAGACAATACGAGAATCTTTTAATGACGAAATGCTAGACATAGGAAGAGATCGGTACCACTGTCTGGAATCTCCTTCCAAGGAGTACATAAACATTTTCAACAATCCATCTTCGTGATGAATATCGAACTGGTCCATGTATTGATGAAAATCAATCAGTGTTGTGCCGGATGGTCATGATCATCTCCTCTGAATCTTGAACATCATTTGGAAAACAAGGAACAATAGAGAAATCAAAAGGTGCAAACCTCGTGGCCAATATAGAAGCAAAATGCTTTGACATTCTGGAATTGTAAAGTCGCCTCTGGATTCTTTGGAGTTGCCTGGTAAACAAATCTGCAGTCAAACAAGTGTCCAATTCTTGGTCACCGTCAAGAAGAGGATATACTCAATATCAAAACCCTGGGGAGGATGAATTCATTCATTTGTTCCCTAGCAACGATGCCAAAAGATGTTAGTCCTAAAGTTTGCACTGACTGCTAAGCACAAAGTTTAGGGACCTCGAAATTGGAATTTGGATTGTAGGAGATTGGTTGTGCAAGGGGTCAAGAGATGGTTTACAAATTGAGAAAGCATAGGACCACCGAAAACATCAGATTTATATAAATAGCATGGATGATCAGACCAAGGAAAGAAATATATCAGTGATGATTCAGCTTCAAGACTGCTGAATAAAAACATAAGAAACAAGCAATTCAATCATATGTTAAGATAAAGTACCATGTTCAGAAAAAAATTCCAAACATAGATGGATGAACATTCAAACACAGTATTGAGCATTGATAAAGAAAACATCAATATGAAGGAATTCATTATTGTGACATTTTTAACAAAACCACAGAATATTCAAACTCAATGATCGTTAAACCTGGTTCATAAGATACAAGATCTCATATTCAGATTAACAAGACTCCATAAGTAATTACAGAGCATGGTCGTCAGACTTCAAAATGCAACTCTCGACTTCCTCACCATTCTCAGCATCTCGGATGGAACCCCATTACTTTCAAAATGATAATATTTTATAGAAAAAATACAAAGAACAAGCTCTTGCCAACGTTCGGGAATCTAGTTTATCTAAAAATAAATGACATCTAATTTTAATCACAAAAAATATGGAAAGACTCTGTTTAATTGCAAATTGATCCGTCGACTCCTAGACTCTAGTCCAAAGCCTGATAATCTGGGATTTGTTGTTGACCTTATGGATTTGCAATTTATCGATTGGTTGGAAACTTACCTGGAAGGATGCTAACAATACTACTATTCTTCTTTCGCTGTCGAGTGTGCACTCAAATTATGAAATGTTGGAAATTTTCTGCCACCTATCTTGCATTGCCTTCGAATCATAGCAACCTTTAACTGTTGATTTTCTATCATTTTCAAATGCCCGAGAAAGCGGAATCTAGGTGATAATTGATTGCCTGGAAATCTAGAACTGCCAAATCAATCCTCTGCTTGAAAATCTGATTCTTAAAATACTCTGCCACTTGTAGAAATAACCATATTTTCATAAATACTTTGATTGCCACCTAATACTCGGTCACCTAAGATTTTATTGAAAACGTGGAATTGATATTTTGATGCTAATCATCTTTATGAAAAACCTTGTAATCGGGATTGACTTAGAATAAACAAGTGTAATTTTTCAATATTTGCCACTTATGTTGTGTTTCTGCCTACCATCCATACCTTTAGAATTACGTCTCATCAGAAGTCCAACGATAATATTTGGCAGAAAATGCTCATTCATAACCTCAACATGAACCCAATCGCAACATGCCAAGTTTACTGCTTACCCAACGTTCCAAGTTTTGGAGAAAGAAAAGAGACAATGATGCCAGTTTTAGGGACTTTTCTAATTCGGGAAAATGCTTTTACTGGATGGAGAATTTCTTTCATACCATCGATCATGAGCATCAATCTCATAATGTTATCTCAGCTGCATTAAAAGCAATGACTAGTGGCAGCTTTACTTCTTCATTATTCACCTTAAATTCCTTTACTGATTTTTTAACATGATCTTATGAAATTTCTGTATTTTATTGATGTTGTATAATAGAGAACATCCAGAAAGCTCGATCTTTCCCAATAGATAAAATATGCTTCCCTTTACCATAATACATGTCCATCCAAGCAACCGATTTCAACTACATTAAGAGCTGGAGATGTCGATGTTGAGATTCAAATCCAGTTTCTCTCTGGGCATGATATGCCAGAACAAATCAAGAGTTTCCATCTTTGAACGTTATTTTCCAACAGTGGCACTTTGCTGGCATCTAATACTCTCGAGCATATATGTGATGTTCCCAGGAAGATTCTCCTTTGGTGAACTTGGACACTCAGAGATTTGTGATTTTCGTGTCACCTACGGGTAATACCGGTTTGGTAAAATCACATCTTACTATTTTTCATCCTTTATTGGGGTTTCCAAAGCCACTTTCAATCCATGCGATATACATTAGTTCAAAGCCATATTGACACTTGGTCGCTTTATCGATGCTTATGGTAATTTGGCGGTCTTTCTTAGCACTTGCTGTGAGTTCTGTTGCTTAGCACTTGCTGTGAGTGCTTTTACAACAGTCATTCATTGGTGTTTCTCCTTGAATTACTTTCGTGGGCTGCCGATTGGACAAAGTGCTTGGGATTCGTTGGGTAGAGACGTTGAAGGATGGGCTAACATTGTCTTAATATAAGACAAAAGACTCATAAATTTTATGCTTTTTCATTTTTTTATAAAAGATAGTGATTGTAATATGGAAAGATAGTAGGTAAAAATTATGGATAGCAACAAGAGCTACGAGGTGGCAATGTCTTCGACATTGCTTTAAGATGATAATTTAAAAAAAAAGAATTTTGAATGAAGCATAGAATTTTAACTACATATAATAAAATTGTTTAGTTGTTGTGAATAAAAGCTTTGAACTTGCATCCAATCATTATTCATGTATTATGTCAATAAAAACTAATGACATATCACAATCTCCATGTTGAAAGGTCTCTTGTAGAAACTTTATTGAGTTATTAGATTGTCAAATTGTTGAGATAACAAACACATAAGAAACAAGGAAATAAAAATTCACCAACTATGACATCTAGATATGCTCTATTGCCATCTAGAGTTATGATAAACATTTAGATTAGATAATTAAATATAGCATACTATGCCTTTAGTTATTAGTCTATCACCATCAAAATATGTGGTTGGTGTCAACTTCAATTGCAGTATAATGTATCCATTTTCTTTATTTGAAAATAAGGAGTGAGAGTCAATTTCGCTTTCTAAATAATTGTTTATACAAGGTCTTTCCACAATAAATAAATAATGCATTTTGCTAGTAAAACTTATACGAATTCTTTCTATAATATAAAAATACATTACATGACAAAATATTATAAAAAAATATCAATATCTATTAGCATTTCAATAGGAGATATATATATATATATATATATATATATGAAAGCTATCTTTAAAAATATATATAAACAATAATTATTAAAAACAAAAAAACCCAATTGTTGGAAACGATAGACTGCTTTGAAGGCTATTATAATCTTAGATGATTAGCAAATTGAGGAAAAAGCTAAGAGTTATGAATATTACTAATAAAAAATAAAATACATATAAATAAGTCAATTTATAAGCAAATATTTATTTCAGGTTTTGAAAATTCTCTAACACTCATCTATATTATAGTTAGAATTCATTTCTATCAACATTTAGTATAATGCAATTTAAAAGTAAAACATAATATTAGTTAGAATTCATCTCATGTTAAATATTAGATGAATATTAGCTTATTCGGAAGCTCCTCTTGTTGAACATTTAATTTTTGTTGTGTTATTAGCATGAGATGTATTTGGTATGGTTTTCAATAAGCATTGTGTTATTTGACATGTTATTAGATTTGTTTCATGCATTTTCAAATATAGTGTTAGCAATTAATTTTATGTTCATTGTCATTAATTAATGTTATGTTCATTGTCATTAAAGTTGAAATTATATGGAAGGACTTGGATATCAGCTTAGCAAAGACATCAGTGTTGAAGCATGAAAATGATTTTATGTTACACAGTGGCCATACAGTTATAACACAGATAATCATTGAAAAATACTATTTTTCTCTAAACAATATAAGGATTAAAAAAAATTCAACAAAACAATTAACATAATTATTAAACACATATCCACATACATTCATAGCAATGTTTATTTCTATTAAGAGTAAAGTTCAAATGATATGAAAAGATTTAAATTCTAAGTGACTAAACATATTTTGCACTTTAAATTTAGAAAGAAGGAATATCAAATGGGAAAATTGTTGAAAGAACTTTTCAAGAGTATTGATATGAAAGCCAAATTGTATTTGCTTTATAGATTTAGTCAACAACATGAATCTATGTTATGCACACTTCTGCAACAAAGTTCCAGAAATGCTAAAGAAGCGATTCAATGCACACAAGCAAAAGCTATTTAAACAACACATGGCATTTAGACCTGTTTCTTTTTTAACAAGGCAAAAATAAAACAGAAAAGAACTATGGCCGGAACAACAAGTGAAATTTTAAGACAGTGTTCATTCATGGAAAATACCCACCATTGTAGTTGCTTGCATGAAGATGGTAGAAACAACGTGTTGAGCAGCGATATATTGCAAAATTTATTTTCCACGGGTGGTGAAGAAAGCAGAAATGTGAAAAATGCAATAATTGTATTGCATTAAGAGAGCTACTGTGAACAAATATAAAAAAATATCATGGAAAGGGTTTCATTTTTTGGAAGCAATGACCGTAAACTGTTTTTAATATTGTGAACAATACTAATTAACATTTACAGGAAATGACATAGTAAAAATACTGAGAGATGTGACGGGCATATGCATATATGAAGTGCTAGGAATGTATTTAAAAAAGAGCTATACAACCAAAACCGGGAAAAAAGTTTGCACTATGAAAAAGTTGACAACTGAAAATTGGAAATTGTGTTGTATTTATCGAGCTTTATGTGATAGTGTTACCACCAAAGGGAGGTGTCAAGTACGTTGTCAACCAAAATAGCAGCAACAAAACTAAGCTATTGCTATAGAAGGTATTTAATACATTTAAGAGAGATATGTCTCAATAGTCTATTGCAGTAGAAAGTATGAGTGTTTCTTTGCTTTTGAATCAAACGAGAGCAAAAGAAATTGAAAAGGGTTGTACAAGTAACAAATAACAAAAAAATGGAAAGAGTTCTTCCTCTTTTTCTTTATTTTCTATACAAAATAGTTCAAAATTCACAAGCTATTTTCCTCGATGATGCTTCGAAGGGCTTTCGTCTGCAGTTTGTGCTCCAAACATGACAACACAAAAAAAGGGCAAACTTTCTTAGACCATGTACAAAAATTCATTTCGTAGTCATATATCATATCTCTGGACAGTGGATCAGCATTGTTTCCTGCAGATTGTAGATAGAATCGAATCAGATTAGCTAGAAAAATGGCGGTAAAAGATGTATCTGCAAAAAGAAAAAGGGAAATGCAATTTTGAATATGCATACTTACTGACTGCTTTGTCTAAGAAACCATAAAAGACATTACAAACTTGTCAATAAACAAATACAATATGAAAACTATTTTCACATACTACATGATTTCATTTCTATGAACTATTTTTTAAACATGTTTTCAGAACTTTGAAATGTATTGAAAAAGGAAAGATTACAAATTTAAATAATTTTTTTTTCTAGATTAAATAAATATTAACTGTGTAGAATAGAAATTGAATGGTGTCTTTGAACTTGTAAAGGTTTGGAAGAACCAAAAGCTTGAATCTGTTCATTTTTTTCAATTGTCACTAGAGCATGCATAGGAAGATTAATGCAAAGGTTAGAAAGCAATTCCATCAACAAATTATCAAATCCAAGCATAAAGTTCGATAATGCAATACCTTAAGACAAAATGCATAGGAAATGAAATTTGTAACTGATTCTTCTTTATTGTTTTCATAAGGAGCAAGATTCAATTACATATTGGTTTTCTCGTTGACAGGTCGGAGTGAGAAAAGACAAAAAAAATTCTAAATAAACGTTACTGGTGTGTGAAGGTCAAAGTCATTGTAGCAAAAAAAAAGCAGTAGAGAAGCTTGGATTTATGGAAAAAAATCTCAGAAAAAAACATTTTGGAAAGCCATCTTCAATTTTCAAATGCAAGATTGGGTAACTGTAATTGATATTGACTACATAAATGCAACATCTGTGAACATCTTGCCTGCAGACGTTGTAATAAAAAAAAGATTGGAAAAAATGGGCTTTAAAAAGCTAAAAGAAATTGAACCACTTTCAAAAAAATCCTTCTTGAATTTTGATGAGGCACATGAATTTTGACATCGAAATCAGGAACACTTGGGCATAATATAAGCAATATCATAACAAGGCTATAACTAGTGGCATTGGATACGTTTAACCCTAATAAGCAAACATGTATTCATATTAGTGATATGGTACATATCTTCCCTATTATATCTGTATGAGTTAAAGCTTACATAATACTATAATACCTCGTTACCCTTATTCACTCAATGGTATAGATGTATTCCCATAATAAATAGTACAATAAAAAGTGAATACTAATAATTATTAGCTTCTACCCAATAGAGTGCTAAACATAGAAGTGATTTTAATTACATTACCCATAAGCAATGGTAAAGCTATAACACAAAGGCACACTCATAACTATTCCTTTTCCATAATATAGAGATCATACCAGTAATCAAGATAGTAACATGTTAAATCATACATATGTATTAGTTATAAGTAAAAAACAAGGTTATCATCACAATACATAACATATATGGAATCAGGTACCTAGCTTGATTAAGCATGATGGTAAGTAGTGTTTCATTACTGTAATAAGCTCCATAACCATAAGTATTGATAAATATGGAGTTGTACTAACTTCTATAATATATGCTCTAAGTTGCATAATAACCTAAGCTATTCCCTTATATTGATGATCAAATATACACAAGGGAATAGCTATAATGAACAAGGAGCTTATCTAAGTTTTATATGTTATTGTGAAGTAACATGCTATAAAGCTCAGACATAGTAAGTAATCTACATAATTTAACAAGTCTCTGATTCCACTCTTATAATTTAACAACGCTCTAATTCGATCCCGATACATTACTTGTTAATAACATAAAAAATATTTTCACTTATTCTCTATAGGCTGCTTGGTCGCCCGTGTTCGGTTCCTGTGTTTTCAATGGCTTGCTTGGGACTTTTTATATCTTTTTGTATAGTTATACTCCAATTTATCTCCCCATTTTCCAAGGTGTATAGCACATATATATATACAACGTGCCGATCATCTCTTGAAATTCCGAATTCCACACTTATTGTGAGAGGCATAAAGAAGCATATTATTTTATTTTATTTCGAAACGCAGATTTAAAAGATTAAGGGAGGGCATCTCTTCCATATCACTAGACATAGCCCATTTAGATCCGGTTTTATTTGGGGATACAGATCCATGGCCCGTGGTAAAACCTATTCTAAGGCCATTGCTACGCGTAGATCCAGATTTCTCTGTTAAGAAAACAATCCCAAAGGAAATATATCCCTTTGTTTTGAGTGGCATAGCCCACTTATATATACTGGGAAAGTTGGCTTGACCCCATTCCAACTTGTGTATGTCATAAAGGCAGTTTTCTTGATTGAATTTAAATATCTTCTTTTAAGTTAGCTATAGATCTCTTTCCTAATACCAACATGAATTCAAGTTTTTATTGTTCTTATTCTGATCGCATATAACTAATACAATAAAGTTAAACTTATATATATGGTATCATATGTTGATCAATGTTTTTAGTCCAACTACTAGCTTTGAGTAAATCTCATGGCAACAATAAGCCTGAAGAGAATAAATAATCTATTACTGGACTAGCTTAAGCCCTATGAACAACTGGACTTTATGAGGACATACCGAGATAAACTTCCTGAAATGGGATTCTTACTATTATATCATATTGCAATAAATTGCCATAGTTGTTAGAGTCTCGGGCTTACCAGCAAGCTAATTTTTTGTCTAAATCATTCTCATAGAACGAAAAGAGATTGATTGAACTATCTTAGTTCAGCTAAGGCCAAGGCTTATGCAACTATAATCACTAATGTATGGGAAACACAAGTTTATCTCGGAACCTGACACCACAACATGGGTTGTTCCTTCACATGGGGAGAATTGGAGTCAACTATGATATCTGCAAAACTAGTGGTTGAATCCCCCTCCCTGAATCTATGCAAGTATCAAAACCAGTAGATCTATAGTTTCTGTTTTATTGTTTCTATGGACAAGTTCTACGACGATATGCCATGCTCATATAAATAAATTTTAAACTTAAATATGCCAGTAGAATATGTATTAAGTCCACATGCATTCAGAACTACCTAAATTCCATTGCCTTAGGTCCATTTTGATTAGCCTCCTTATTAGTAGAGCGTACATAAACAACTAGTTCTGACACTACAGCTTAAGACAACACAAAAGCTTTCACTCTATTTCAACTTGCATTCCGCACTAGAGCTCAGGAGCCAACTATGAGATCTGTAAGAAGTAGTTGTAGAATCCAACAACCCCATAATCTATGCAAGTGGAAAAAAAATATGGATTCTATGATTTTTGCTTATTGTATTGTATTTCGTCCTTGCCACAACTAGTGAAAGTCCCATTTAATTTAAAAGGTGGTTCATATTGCATATATTACTAATTTAAACAGAAACAACCAAAAGACATATTTTATTTAATTTTTTTTAGACTACATTAGAAGTTAAACTTATATATGCAATATCATATAGATATTTACTTTTTGTTGTTTCTACAAATAAATTAAACTTTTCTATATGTGATGCTCTTATATAGATATAGATCCAGGTTCCTGACAACAACATGTTTCCTTAACACGGTATGAACCAGAGCCATAAAATATGTAGCAAATGGTTGAACCCCATCCCAACAGAAAAAATAAAAGCAAGTAGAAAAACCATAGTCTATGGACCCCTATTTTATTTTTTGTTTTTATTCTATGGGAAGCTGAGGTGGAGCATCTTGTTTACAAGGAATTCCTTTTGGAACACTTTAAAGATGTTTCCATGGAAAACGATGCCCATAATAAGTGCATGAAAGGAACTGAATCTGGGCCAATATTATTTCATGCGCAAGCACTAAATCCATGAGGCCCTATTTGCCATAAGTTATGTATATTACCATCAACCATATGAAGATAAACATATCAAAGCAACACAATCAACAAGTATTTGCAAACAAGAAAATATTCAGAAGTCTTATTATTATTATTATTATTATTACTGAGCCCTTAGAACAAGTCGAAATATGCCGAAACATGCGTCCTTGAACCATGTTTTTTTATCTACGAATACAGTCAACAATCTAGGTACAAACTGTTGATGTAATTGTAACTTCGGAATGTATTTCACATATATGTATATTGTACTCCTATAGAGATGTTATTATTCCTCTATACGGAAGTGTCGTCATTTATATTGTAAGTTTTGTAACTTATACTTGATGGGTTATTAGACCACCTTGATGGGGTCGGCCCTGTATAAGTCATGTGGGTTAAAGGGTTATTAGACCACCCTATTGGGGGTCGGCCCCGTCATCATTATGCTATGTGGTTAAGTTGAGACCGACCTAGTAAATGTTATTAGGCAAGTCAAGTCATGTATAAATAGAGTGCCGGAGGCACTCTATTTGATCATTCACTTCTCACTCATACACTCATTGGAGAGTGGCGCACTATTGGAGGAGGAGAAGCTGCTTCTAGGAGTATATCTCTTATGCTTGGGTTTTGTATCATGGCTCTATCTATCTCTAAGGAAGTTGCGGGGTTTTTCACCTTCTTGGTTTTCCCCGGTGAAACTCTGTGTCTCTTGTGTGCTTGCATTATTGTGTCTATGATTGATATGCTGTAGATATGCTGTACATGTTGTTCTCTCAATTAATATCCTAGATCATATTGAAGTAAATTCTAAAAAACTAACATGCTATCATAGCTAGCCTGAAAGAAGGCATGGTATGGCATTTATGACACTTGTTGCACTTGCGAAGCTAGGGCTTGATATAGCAAAAACCAGTCATAGCACTTTTGCTATAAATTCATTTTGGCAAAGTTTCAGGATCTGAAAATCTTACAGCTCGAAGATAAGATATCCATGTACCTTGTATCCAAAGGAGAGCCTCTAATTCATTGTACTTTCATATTTATGATCTGTACAATATAGGGTTTCTACCTCTTCCAGATCTCAGTCATAAACAGGTGACCTAGGAAAAAAGGTCACAACTTGGGATAGGAAGCTCCACATGAAATTTAATAAAAAGTGATAGGTAGGGCACGGACTGTTCTTTCACAGGTCCAATTTTTAGAGGCTGAAATTGAACCAGTGACACGTGGCACTCCGTACAAGTTCGCTCTCCTATTTTATCCCATAAACAGGTTAGGTTTTGACACTTGGCCTAACTCTCTCTCAAAGAATCCATTTGAGGTCAGACCTGTGGGGTTGGAAAGATAACAGGTCAGGCTACCATAGGAAGAATTTTCAAACCCTGTAGATTTGAAATTTCGGAGTTACACTAGAAACAATCAGGTGCATATTTCTGTCAAAATAGAATTGGATTTTGAGCACCTTCATTCATGGCTCTGGGAATTTAGGGTTTCGGAGAATGTTGGAATTTTTTTGTATTGGAGACCACGGCTGGATGCTCCTCATCAAAATAGAAATTTAGAGACCAAGATAGAATTTTTTGGTTGGAAAGAAGGCCGGGCTTGATCAAACCCTAGTTCGGGACTTTGATCGAAAAAGTGAAAAATTAGGGCTTCTACAAAAGTTGGAATTTTTGAATTCTGTAACCATGGCTGGAAGCTCCTCAAGAAAATCAAATTTTAGAGCTTTGGATCAAACCTTTTGGTTGGGTGACGCTCTGGTAAAATAAAACCCTAATTCAGGGTCCTGCCCAATGGATCCGAAAATCTAAAAGGCAATTTTGAGGGGTGAAACGTTGCAGTTTTCAAATTCTGAGTATACCAGCTTGATCATCTCATCAAGGCACATCTTTCTATCTTTTCAGAAGTTTGAAATTCAAAGTTTTAATTTTTAGGGTTTCTCTGACAAACCCTAATCCAGCTCCAGATCCAGTTTCAGCAAATCAAAGTGGATTGGGTTAATCCTAGAAGAGAATGGATTGGTCACCTGCATAAGTGAAGAAGTTCCTGTTTGAGAGGGAGATGATGCTAAGACCTTACATAAGAAGATTACAAGCAATATCGACAAGTATGACTTATCCAGGTATGTTTCGAGATCTGTTCATGATTAAGTTTATGGTATGTTTGTCTTCATTAAGGTTAGTACAATTTTGATTAACTTTGTCGTATCACCTTAATAAAATTATGAATGCAGATATTCATTGATTAGGGTTTTGACACTTATGATTGTACTAATGCATTGTGGTGTTGTATGAGGATGATGTTGTCCGCTAATATGAAAGGTACATCTAGAAAGACAAATCAAGTTCTAGATCAAGAACATATGACCATGGTGACCTGAATACAAAAGACTCATCCATAGTCATGGATCACATAGAATCTCTACTTACAAGGTATGTATAATTTGGTTCCATAATGGTTAACTTATGAGATATGCAGGTCACTAGCACAAGTCATTTAAGAGAACAAGAAGACATCATGTGGGTATGTTAGACATAACCAGATAACATATTAATCTAGGTATGTTTTTCCTATATCAAGTTAGAATCCTACCTTGTGATAGGATCTCTTATATAAGTATACTTGGTATGATTGATAATGATTATTCATGAAGTTATAGGTTTGAGTAATCATGGGTTTAGGCATATTATGCTTCTTACTTTGATTGATGATATGACTAACCAGAAGAGTCCTATGGTCAAATAGGAATATGCATGAGTAAAAGAATTGTGATCAATTATCTGTGCATGAAATGATCTTGACCTTACATGTTTAATATTACTTAGAATCATAATGTTTTGATAGTATTAAGATTATACTAATGAATGTATGTATGAGACCTCCAGGATAACACAATGATGATACTAGTAAGTATGCATAGTGATCGAGGATGGATATAAGTTCAAAGACAGGTAATCCAGGAAGCAAATATCAAGAGGGAGCATACTCCAGTAGTTCCTGCAAGGAAGAAAATATTGAGAGGGAGTCCACCCTACAACCAAACAAAATAAGTATTTGAATTGTTATTTCTTGCATACTTGTTTGTTTAAATAATAGTGTTCAATTATGTATATGCTTATGTTCCTAGAATTAAGCTGTGTATTAGAATAATTGCATTAATGAACAGTATACTACTAATGTGCATGTGATGGGTAAGTGGCCTATGGCACTGTACAACATTCCATTGCTACTTATCTAGAATGAAACCTCTTTGCTGACATGTTGGGAGTTGTGCACACTCTTAACAATGTTCTGGTAGAGATTGGAAGGCATCTAGAAAGTTACGGGATATGGATAAATGTTGTATTGAAGCATTGACTAAAATAATTCCATGACAGTATGACATATTTCTTTATGTGTAAGAATTTGTTCTGAAAACTATGAGATGTTTCTAATCATGCAATTTAACTTGCTTTGTAGGAAAGATCGTATACCATCACCTACAAAAGAAGGACTACAACAATTGTTCCAGCAACAAAGCTATCTATTGAAGATATTGAAGTTCCCAGAATCCGGGATGAAGTAATGGAAGAATACCATGATCCGTCAATCATGACGAAAGATGTTTGGGATGTGGTCCCAAGACCAGATGGGAAGTCTGTTGTGACTTCCAAAGATCAAGCATGCTGCAGATGGCAACATAGAGAAATACAAAGCGATATATGTAGATCGTGGCTTCTCCCAGAAAGAGGGAATAGACTATGAAGAGATTTTTGCTCCTGTAGCCAGATACACTTCCATCAGATCAATACTTGCTCTGGCTGCAGTGATGAAATGGAAGATACACCAGATGGATGTCAAGACAGCTTTCTTGAATGGTGTAGTCGAGGAGGAAGTGTATGTAGAGTAGCCACTTGGTTTTGAGACACATGACAGGAATTCATATGTGTGCAAGTTGAAGAAAGCCTTGTATGGCTTGAAGCAAGCTCCTAGGACTTGGTATGGTAGGATAGACAGCTTTCTATCTAGTTTGGGATTTACCAAGAGTAAAGCGGATTCAAACCTTTACTACAAGGTTGAGGAAGGCAATCCAGTGATACTACTTTTGTATGTGGATGACCTGTTTGTTACAGGTGATGATAGATTGATTGCTGACACAAAGAGGAACCTTGCTGTTGAGTTCGAGATGAAGGACTTGGGGATGATGCACTATTTTCTAGGCATGGAGGTGTGGTAGAGTGCAGATGGAATTAACTTGGACAAGGGAAGTATGCAGTAGAGATCCTAAAGAGGTTCGGGATGATGGACTGCAAGGACATGGCCACAACTATGGCATCGAAACTGAAGCTTCTATGTGATGCTTCATCTGATCCGGTTGATGTCACTGTGTATCGTTAGATGATTGGGTCCTTGATGTACCTGACGAACACTAGACCAGATATTTGCTTTGCGGTGAAGACATTGAGCCAGTTCCTGACGGATCCCAGAGGTGTTCACCTAGTTGATGTAAAGCATATTCTGAGGTACCTGAAGGGTACAGTTGATTATGGGCTCAAGTATGATGCAAATCAAAAGGTTAACCTGGAGGGTTATGTTGATTCAGATTGGGCAGGCAGTGCTGCAGATAGGAAGAGCACTTCTGGTTGCTGCTTCAGTATGGGATCAGGTTTGATCTCTTGGTTTAAGTAGGACGCAGTCCTGCGTAGCATTGAGTACAGCCGAAGCAGAGTATGTTGCAGTTTGTTCGGCTAGTTGTGAGGCAGTATGGCTGAGGAAGCTATTGTATGATTTATTTGATCTCCCGTTGGGTGCTACTGGTATTTTTTGTGACAACCAGAGTTGTGTAAAGATGTTTGAGAACCCTGTGTTCCATGACAGGTTGAAGCACATTGAGATCAAATATCATTATATTAGGGATATGGTGCAGAGAGGATCAGTGAAGCTCCTGTATGTTGCGATGGATGAGCAGGTTGCGGATGTGTTAACGAAACTACTAGCCAGAGTGAAGTTCGAGTACTTTAGAGAGAGGCTTGGTGTTCTTCAGATTGATGACACTTCGAGGAAGAAGTGATGGACACATTTGCAGGAGCCATTCCAAGCATGGTGAGAGGAGGATCCTTCCTATGGCTGTGGATATAAGCGCTATGTGATGAGCATCAGGATGATGCTCCAGTTACTGCTCTGTATATGCATCATGTTGGATGTTGGATATGATCAGTTGGATCATTTATATGTATATGCATCATGTTGGATGCCTGTTATGATCAGTTGGATCATGTATATGTATATACATCATGTTGGATGCTTGTTATGATTAGTTGGATCATATATATGTATATGCATCATGTTGGATGCTTGTTATGATCAGGTGGATCATGTATTTGTATATGTATCAGGTGGATACATTGTATGATCAGTTGGATCATATATTTGTATATGTATCAGGTGGATACATGGTATGCATCAGGTTGATGCATTGTATGATCAGGTAGATCATGTATGACGATATGTATCAGGTGGATACATGGTATGCATCAGGTGGATGCATTGTATGATCAGGATGATGCTATGATGATGATCATAGATGATGAGCTTCAAGATGTTTCTCTAGATGATATGCATCAGGATGATGCTATGATGATGATCAGGATGATCATGTGATGATGTACATTAGGATGATGTATGGTGAGTATCAAGTTAATACTCTATGGTCGTGGACATGTTGTGCAGATAAGCATATAATAACGCCCTGGGATATTTGCAGACACTCTTGCTAGGTTTTTCCGATGGCATATAATAGCTCCCTGGGAGATCTGGCAAATGCTCTTGCTAGGTTTTGTTTGGAAGGACATATAATAGCGCCCTGGGAGATTTACAGATGCTCTTGCTAGGTTTTTTCGATGGCATATAATAGCTCCCTGGGAGATTTGGTAAATGCTCTTGCTAGGTTTTTTCCATGGCATATAATAACTCCCTGGGAGATCTTCCAGGTTGTGTTGGGCACGTAATCAGTCCTGGGATGCTCTTGCTAGGTTTTTCCGGTTGCATATAATTTCTCCCTAGAGATTTGCAGATACTCTTGCTAGGTTTTTCCTATGGCATATAATAGCTCCCTAGGAGATCTGTCAAATGATCTTGCTAGGTTTTGCTTGGTCACATGTAATAGCTCGCTAGGAGATCTTGCAGGTTGTGTTGGGCATGTAATCAGTCCTGAGATGCCCTTGCTAGGTTTTGTTGATGCACGTAATAAGTCCCGAGGATTCCACAGTATGGCCAGTGATGATGAAGACCTACAGCAGGTGGGCCTACATCTAGCATGAAAAAGGGATGGCTCTATAGAACTTCCTATGACGAGTAGATTGGAGATTGATTGAGATAGAAGTAGCAGTGACGATGACAATGATTCTATGACGATAATACAGTGACGATGATCCAGAGAAGAAGACTTATGCTAGCATATCTATGTCAAGAAATACCTTCCTAGTTAAGAGGGAGTGTTGATGTAATTGTAACTTCGGAATGTATTTCACATATATGTATATGTATTCCTATAGAGATGTTATTATTCCTCTATACGGAAGGGTCATCATTTATATTGTAAGTGTTGTAACTTATACTTAATGGGTTATTAGACCACCTTGATGGGGTCGGCCCTGTATAAGTCATGTGGGTTAAAGGGTTATTAGACCACCCTATTGGGGGTCGGCCCTATCAACATTATGCTATGTGGTTAAGTTGAGGCTGACCTAGTAAAGGTTATTAGGCAAGTCAAGTCATGTATAAATAGAGCGCGGGAGGCACTCTATTTATCATTCACTTCTCACTCATGCACTCATTGGAGAGTGGCGCACTATTAGAGGAGGAGAAGCTAATGCTAGGAGTATATCTCTTATGCTTGGGTTTTGTATCATGGCTCTATCTATCTCTGAGGAAGTTGCGGGGTTTTTCACCTTCTTGGTTTTCCCCGGTGAAACTCTATGTCTCTCTTGTGCTTGCATTATTGTGTCTATGATTGATATGCTGTAGATATGCTGTACATGTTGTTCTCTCAATTAAGATCCTAGATTAGATTTAAGTAAATTCTGAAAAACTAAAACGAACTACAAAAGGAACCAGCGTGCGTAATGTTGCACAGCGCCAAGGGCTATGAAATGACCTGGTCACAAATCCAGGTGTGAATTTGATTCAACAATGAGATGTGCACCTGATTAAATGGAGGTCAACCTCCATAGAAATTAAATGCTGGAACTTTATCACCACATTAGAAAACTATTATTTTCATAACAGTATAAAAGAAACAATTTGCTAAGCGAATTGTTCAAAAATAAAATCTATCTAATAATCGGTGCACCTATAAAACGAGTAAGTAAGGGAAACCCATCATGGAATGGATACAACACCAAAATCATTCAATCATCTAGACAAAGGATGGAGATTTGTAAATGTATGGATTAAGGGTTTTGAAGTATATTTCGCTGAATTTAGAGAGGAGAAGAACACCACATTTCAGCATAGACAAAGATCAGGATTTTAAACATCCATTTTTATAAATTTATAGAGAAATAATGGCCTCAGGCGAGACATCTAAATATAAATAGGGAAAACGTGGCAGAACAATGTAAGTTAGGTCACTACTAAATGAGTGATGGAAAAATTTATGTAATTGAAAACACTATGATATTTAAGTCGACACAATTTACAATTATAAACTACAGTATTTGGAATGAGACCATTTCAGACCCTCTTCAATAGATAATGATGTTCGACTTAACCAATGCCATATTTTTCAAGGAAAGGCACAAACATTGACATAGGTCCCAGAGATGACACAAATGGCAACAGAAGATGACATTTTCGAAATCCATGCAAATTGTACACTCTCCGAAGGAAAAATATGTAGAACAAACAACCTAAACGAAACCAGGATTAATGGGAAAGGGAAAAAGTCAAAACCTGTCAACTAAGGAGGAATCAGAACAAGAACCCAAAACCGAACAAATTTGGAGCCATCGATAGGGAACAAGGAAACAGAGGCAGTCAATAGAGCACAAATTTAAACAGATACCATACCTATGTTGTAAACAAAATATAAACATCTAAACATATACACTCTTCAAGATTGCAACAAACCCTGCCAAAAATTCAACCCATATCCATTTCGCATAAAAACCCAGCCCATGAACCATGGAAACATCCAAAGTATGCAATATTTCCAAAACCCTCCCTCAACCATCAGAAAAGACAAAGGAAAAAAGGGTTTCCTCTTACCTGGGCAAGCACTGATAAGCCTGAATAATAGGTATCCTAATAGCCTTTTTGCCATAGTAAAACACAGGATATGTTGAAAGAAATACACTTGTTTTGTGGGTTAATGATTTACTTTGATTATTTAATGAATATGTTTTTAGATTATTCTTTTTATGCTTAGAGGGCGTTTTTATAAACTAATACATGAAAATGAGTATGTTGGAGCAGGCGCGAGTACACTAAGGGACAACACGCAAATCTAGTTGAGAGACTAAAGGACCATGCAAGGCTCAACACCCTTTTTCCCCTGACTTATAGAGAATAAATCCTGCTCAACAGGATTGGCGATTAAAGCAAGTAGTTAGGTTAGAATTTGAGTCATATATATATGGACCTCTCGGGTAGCGAGGGGGGGCTGCTGCCATTTTGTAGAACCATCGTTTTACATTTTTATACTGCTGAGACAATTGTGTTACAGAATATTTCAAACCATGAAGTTACCATTTTGAATAAAGAAGACTGATGTTGCTTTCACACCTACGTTTATAAGTCTTTCTTACTCCTGAGTACGGGTTGGGGAGGGCCCCTCCAACACGTAAGTCAGGAGCTTTATTCTGTTTCAGGTATTTTTCCATTTATGCTGTGAATTGATTTACTTCTTATCATGTGTGAAGATACCTTGATGGCGTTGAATAGTATGGTTTTATTTCAGTTAAAAGATTTTTTCGTTCAACATATTTTCTATAGTTGATCAACGCTCATTCTGTAGTTCGATAGACCGCATTCTATAGTCCTGTAGCTGCGTTCTGCACACGCATATTTGGATGTGTGTTTTCATATATTTTCATATCGGTTCTCAAGAAATGATTCGGATCCATAAAGTTCATGCATATTTCTTTTGTTAGTCTTAGATCATAAAGGTTAATTATTTCAGTTCATTGATATAGTGTTAAATCCAAATAAATAAAGATTGGTTAATTCGTAGCATTAGATATTTGCATTCTGAATTTAGATTTTAGCATTCGAATATTTTTAGATCAGACTTCTAGTATTATGCATTTGATTTCTAGATTAGAATCCCAGCTTTCAGTCTTTCGTTCTTAGAATAAATTTGTCAAGCTTCAGCAATTTAATTCATAGTATAGAGTTATTGTTTCAACAATTTAATTCATAGTATAGATTTACTGTTTTCAGCATGGTTAAACTTCTTAACATAGGGACTCATCATTCATAGATTTACAACCTTTTTAGCTCACCTTATTCTTGATTAGATAAACATATGAGACCTATACCAACACCCCAAACACAACAAAGACTATCCTCTAGAGCACACATAGTGTTAGCACCTCTTAAGTTTGTACATCCCCTGGGTTGATAATTAAAGTAGGCTCCTAGTCTAGCTGCCCTCATTAGGCACCCATTCTAAGAGCTCACCACTTTTTGGCGCCATTGTCAGGGAGGTGCTTAATCTTTAGGAGACATCTTTGAGAAAAAAAAAAACAAACAGAAAAATATAAAATTTTACCATGAATGCCTAGACGACGGAGAGATAGATTTGGACACTTCCTACCTGCCCGTCCTATGAGCAACAATAGTTCTGATAACTTTCAATTTGAATTCCTTAACTCAGAAGAAGAAATTGATTCTAGCTACGACCCAAACCTAGATAACTTCTTTGCCAGCTCTAGCTCAAACACTACTATGGCAGAAGAGGATGAAGAACCTAGAGAATTGTTCACCTTTCCCATTAGTATACCCCTTGGAGATGCCAGGATGAAGAACATCAACCCTAATAATCTACCAAACTTCCATGGTTTAACGTCAGAAGACCCCGACACATTCCTATTTGAGTTTGAGGTAGTCTGCAGATCCTTTGATTACACTACTGATGCACAAAAGTTGAGGATTTTTCCTTCCACACTGAAGGATCTATCACTTAGGTGGTTCAAGAGCCTTGAAGGAAATAGTATTTTCAGCTGGGACCAAATGAAACAGGCATTTCTAGAAAAATATAGGGACTATTGCAAAGCAAAGGATACAAGAGATGAAATCTTTCGGATGCAACAAGGAGAAAGGGAATCATTAGAATATTATGCCCAAATATTTCAACTAGCTACAAACGAGCTAGTCATTGCACCTTAGATCCTGAATCACTAAAACTTTTTCTTCTTATAGGTGTAAAAGAAGAAAATTTTGAAGTCTTAAACCTTCTGGGGGATGGAGATATATTCCAAAAGACTTATGACCAAATATTACAAATCTTCAAAAACTACTCTAGATCTTGGAAAAGTAGAAATGGGACCAGGGATACACACACATTTACTGGAGGATCAACATCTTTGGGACCAAACCTTACAAAATTTGATTTAGGAAACCTACTAGATGACATGAAGACTGACATCTTACAATCTCTGGCCATGCAACTTGATGCACTTCAAATCAAGAAGAAACAGGATGAAATCAACCAAGCCTTGGCAGTCTTTTGTCCACGCTGCAGAAAAAAAAAACATGAGAAATGGTAGTGCACACTGAACACCATATAAATATGTGGTCTATGCACTGACGATCACTCCATTGATAAATTTCCTCTATTGCCCTCATGTAAAGATGCTATTCAAGATCCCACAACAGAAGGTGCAATAGAACAACTCTATTTTGTGAATCAAAGGAGGAATAATTTTGCTAGGCCTTACCAACCCAACAACCAACCTTACTACAATCAGGGAAGCAACCAGTAGAATTGTAACTCTGTACCAGCCCCATGGCCATCTCAGCAAAATCCAAATCAATGGCAACAAAACCAACCATATCAGTAGGCTTATTACCCACAATCCTACTCTCCATACCCCCCACCTTTTGCTCAGCCAACTACGAATTATGGAAATCCATACCCTTATTCATTGAATTGGAGAGCTCCATTGCAGCAACAACAACCACTCATCATGCCGCCACCACCAAATCAACCACCCCCCAGACCTCCACCAATTCCCGCCCAACCAATTCCCATCCTAACAACAACAGGCCACCACAAAAACAAGCCTACAATACTGAAATGGTATAGCTCCCAACCTACGTTGTAGATACGCTAGAGATAAATGAAATTAATTTGAGATCTGGAAAAATGTTGAAAAATACACATGCACTGAATGATCAAGAAGATGAGGCTCACGAACAAACAACACAACCTCATATTCAGCATCCGGATGAACCAATCCCTCAGGAATCCGACCACTCACACGAAATAGAAACCCTCCATTCCCTGAAAAACTTGTACGAAGTACCAAAGAAGAAGAGGAAAATGCAATTCTGAATGAATTGAAACACTTGAATATCCAAATTCCAATCCTACAGGCCATCAAAGATGTACCCATCTGCAACAAATTCATTAAAGGGAATTGTTTGAAAAGACCAAGAATAAGAAACCGAGACCCACCCACGATAAATGTAGTAGGACAATTGGCAGATTTAATGCTAGGTGTCCTTGTAAACCCAAAATATCTTGATCCAGACAGCCCAGTAGTCAACGTAATCATCAATAACAGATAGATAGAGATAAGCTTAATTGATTTAGGAGCTTCTATAATTGTGATGACCAAGGATACTATGATACACCTAGGACTCCAATCAATGGTCAGACCAACAACTACAGTACTCCAGCTAGCTGACACATCCATAGTGAGACCTGAAGGAATGCTCGAAGATATAATAATCAATATAGAATCTTGGGAAAACCCAGCTGATTTCATAGTCATCGAAGTAAAGAGTAAACTTAGCGGTTACCTGATCATACTAGGAAGACCTTGGCTGGCAACTGCAGATGCTTACATAGGATGCAAATCAAGTAACATGACAATCACCAGTGGACAAGCTAGGAAGAAAATCACCATTTATCCACCAGCTAGGAAATCTTCAGACCTAGAATATAAAACTAGACTGATAATTATAATGACACATCAAATCAAAACATACGACCTGTCCTTACAATTGATGCTGTGCTGCACTATCACTAAAAGCCATAGACGAAGATGGTCATTTAGATGGATTTATCCAAAATGCATCTTCTAACAATGATGTTCTTGAAGAATTTTTTGACACAGAGTAGCAACAAGAAGGTGAAAGTTCAAACCATAACTTAAATAAAATGTGGGTAGAAGTGCTATCTCTGGAAGAACAATCAGAAAAAGCAAAAACAGTGGATATTATGCCTGGAAAGACAGTTAACATTAATTCCAATCTGAAGCCATAGTAGGAAAAGCAGTTAATGAAGGTACTCTAAGAACAAAATAAAGCTTTTGCATGGACATATGCTGACATGAAGGGACTCCATCCTGATATCTGCAAACATTACATTTACATCAAAGAAGGCTCCATTCCTATCAGAAAACCACAAAGAAGGCTTAACCCAACATTAAAGGACATAGTTAAAGTAGAGCTACAGAAGTTATTAGATGCAGGGTTCATATATCCCATCTCTGATAGCGAATGGGTCTCACCCCTAGTTATAGTCCCTAAAAAAGGAGGCAAATGGAGAATTTGTGTGGACCACAGAGAGCTAAATAAAGCAACCAAGAAAGATCACTTTCCTCTCCCATTTATCAATCAGGTACTGGACACATTAGCTGGGAACACGTATTTCTCATTTTTGGATGGTTTCAGTGGGTACAACCAAATTCTAATACACCCAGCTAATCAAGACAAGACAACGTTTACATGCCCATGGGGCACTTATGCATATAGAGTACTACCCTTTGGGTTGTGCAATGCCCCAACAACATTTCAAAGGGCCATATTAAGTATATTCTTCGATTTTATAAATGATCAAATGGAAGTCTTCATGGATGATTTCACACCTTATGGCCACAAATTTGATCAGGAATTGA
Source organism: Larix kaempferi (assembly GCA_027924585.1). NCBI lineage: Eukaryota > Viridiplantae > Streptophyta > Pinopsida > Pinales > Pinaceae > Larix > Larix kaempferi. Next base: position 20,485,948 of record BSBM01000476.1, read on the forward strand.
ACCATATTGAATTAGTCTTAAAGAAATGTATTGAGATGAGCTTATGTTTGAGCAATGACAAATGCAGAGTGTTATTGGAAGAAGGCATCATTCTTGGGCACCATATATCACATAGGGGGATTGAGGTTGATCAAGCAAAAGTTTCAGTAATCAGAACGCTGCCACCACCTATCAAACAAAGGGATGTGAGAAGTTTCCTCGGGCAAACAGGATACTACAGGAGATTTATTGAAAATTGCAGTAGGATTGTTGCACCAATGTTTGCACTTCTCACAAAGGACACCGAATTCATATGGACAAAACATTGCATGACGACATTTGATAACCTTAAGGAGAACAAAATTACAGCTCCAGTACTCCAAGGAACAGATTGGGCACTTCCATTCCACATCCACTCAGATGCATTAGATAAGGCCATTGGATCTATCCTTGGACAAGAAAGAGACAAGAAGCCCCATGCTATATATTATATCAGTAAAAAATTGGCAGGGGCAGAATTAAATTATTATGTTACAGAGAAGGAATTTTTTGCTGTCATACATGCCATTAACAAGTTCAGGCACTACATAACAGGTTACCAAGTTTTTGTCCATACAGACTATTCAGCAATAAGGTATCTCACGAAAAAACCTAATACAAGTGCTCGAATCATTAGGTGGCTAATCCTCCTACAAGAGTTTGAAATCACAATTTTGGACAAGCCAGGCAAACACAATGTAGTGGTTGACTTTCTTTCTAGGCTCACCCATGGACAAGACAGTGAAGTGGTGACTGACAGTTTTCCAGATGAGCATCTTTTCACAATATCCACAAGGAGCCCCTGGTTTGTTGACATAGCAAACTATTTAGTGTCTAGAAAATTTCCAGCACACTACATCTACAAAGAAAAGAATAAAGTTATAAGACAAAGTGCCACTTACACATGGATAGAGGGAATGCTCTTCAAACAAGGACCAGATCAAATACTCAGAAGATGCATTAGAGAAGATGAAGTGCATGACATAATGCATGCCACTCACAATGAACCATGTGGAGGACACTATGCTGCAAAGAGGACAACCTATAAAATTTTGAAAATAGGGTATTATTGGCCAACACTCCACAAAGATGCTTATGAATATGTTTCACACTGTGATGACTGCCAAAGAATGGGGAAACCAACACAAAAAGAAGAAATGCCTCTCCATCCACAAATCTCCTTGGAGGCATTCAAAAAATGGGGATTTGATTTCGTTGGTCCAATAAACCCACAGTCAAAGTAGAAGAGCTACATCCTGGTATGCACTGACTACCTTACAAAGTGGACTGAGGTAGCAGCACTTGCTGCAGCAAATGAAACCAACGTGGCAAAATTCTTCACTGAGCAGATCTTTCACAGGTTTGGAGTACCAAGAGAACTAGTTTCTGATCAAGGCCCATGGTTTACATCAAATCTAATAGAAGACTTGCTTAAAAGAAACAATGTCAAGCAGAGACAGTCCTCGTCCTATCACCTTCAAACATGGTCAAACTGAGGTAACCAACAGAGAATTAGAAAGGATTTTGACAAAGAATGTCCAAATCCACGAAAGAGATTGGGCTGACAGACTAAGTGAGGTAGTTTGGGCTTATAATACCACATGGAAACAACAACAGGCTTCACGCCTTATGAACTAGTTTATGGAAAGCAAGTTATGTTTCCAATTGAATTTGAAATAAAGACATTAAGAATTGCAACATAGTTAAATATGGAACTTTCAAAAATCCAACAGGAATGCATACTACAATTAAACCAATTGGATGAACAGCGCCAGCAAGCACTTGCCCATACTGAAATCATCGAGCAACAAAGGAAGAAGTGGCATGACAAACACATAAAGGATAAAAATTTCAAGGAAGGTGACTGGGCACTACTCTATGACTCCAGGTTTCACACCTTCAAGGGAAAACTAACAACAAAATGGCTTGGAACTTACATTATTGAAACAATCTATGAAAATGGAGCTGTAAGGATTATTACAATTGATGAAGAAGAGTTTCGCATGATAGTAAATGGACATAGACTAAAACTTTACAAGAAGCCACAGTCAAAGGAGGAGTTCACACAGGTGCTCTACCAGCAACAACTAATGCTGATAGAGAACATAGAAAACCATTGAAAAACAGTTCATAAAAGAAAATGAAAAAAAGATAAAAAAGATAAAAAAAAAGGAGAAAAAAAGGAAAGAAGGAAAAAAAATGAAAAAAGAGAAATAAGAGAAAAAAATGAAAAAAGAGTAAAAATGAAAAAGAAAAAAAAGGAAAAAAAAGGAAAAAATGATAAATGATAAACAAAATGAAAAAAACCGAACTACAGAAATGATACAATCAAGGTAACCACAAGTAAAATTGCAGGCATGATACAACCCCATGAAGAACTAGCCAGCATCCTGCAGATAAATCAAATCAAGAGAGCCAGGTATCGATATTCAAGCAAGCCAGTCATGTATTCAAGTCAACCAACAAAGATATCAAGCACTAAAGAATTCAATCAAGCGAGCCTACCATCTATTCAAGCGAGCCTGCCATTATTCAAGCGAGCCTGCCATATATTCACACGAGCATGCCATACCATCAAGCGAGCTAGTACTACTGAAAACAAAAATGTAACTCAATGAAGGGCATCAGCACAAAGTCAAATCAGAAATGGGCACAAAAATCAAAACCAACCAGATGGATCATTTTCAAAGAAATGAAAGGAGAAAAATCAAACACGTGTAACTACAGACATGCCGAAAATAACTACACACATGGAAAAGATATACTACAGAATCTAGCGCACATGAAATCAGACCACATCAAGTACTCAGGTACGCTAAGCATACCAAGGTAATCTCTAAACTTATTTGTTTTATTTTTGAGGTCAAATCATCATCCCACAAAACGGTTATTTTTGAAGCCGAGGATAGCTTCCATGTTCATTCAGCGACATGGTTCAGAATGACCTCAAGAAATCATGATTACCACCTAAGTCATGTCAGCGAATGATAAACTCAAATCCGGCTACCGTATTCCCCAATTATCATAGCAAAAGGGGCAATGTACAATGATGAAATGAAATGCCCAATGATCAGAGCAAAAGGGGAAATGTGCAATGATGAAATGAAATGTAGGGCTCGATTATGGTAAAGAATGCGTAAGGTGGCAAGTACATGCCAAATGATCGGGATAAGTAGAGTAAAACAGTTAAATAAGGTGGCATAATCTACGAAAAGACCCAATTTTGCAAATACAAGCTTTCCAGAATAAGGAAAACTGAAGTTGCGTTGGCACTTTGCAGCAAGCTTCTTTCGAACCTGCGAATCAATCCTGGCCAGTGAGGTAAGTCAGCCACACCCAAACGTTTTGTTTTGTTGATTATAGTAGAAAATCCAAGGATGACAAAAGGGTTCAAAATGAATGAACCAGATGATCACCGAGCCATTTATGAAAACCCAAGGGTTATATCTATCCTTCGTAAAGTGGGTTGGATGCCCTTCATATTCGGGCTGAGAGGATTTGACATAGAGGTGGCTTTGGAGTTTGAAAGAAACTTAAAGCACATCAAAGAAGAGCAGTTCGTCACCAGGGTTAGAGGACTTCGTATCAGGTTGGATGAGGAAGCCATTGAAAAGTACACAGGGCTACCCATGGGTCTAGATTGGGCCAAGGAAGACAGGGAAGCCAACCAGAGTCCAAAGGAAGTTTTCTTTGGACCTAAAGAGGCTTATGAACAAGATAAAAATGGAGTTAAGAGGGTCACTATGCCAGCACCTTGGGATGAAGTAGCTGTAGTCATTCAAAAGTATGTGACATGTACAGGGAGACTGAGCTACGTCCCTCTCTTCCATTTTTGAATTCTGGATCTCCTGAGGCACAAGAGCCACATCACGCCAAACAACAACATAAGCATTCCTTACTATCTTCTCCTGTCATTGGGGGAAATGAGCAATAAAGTTGTTGAAGGAAAAGAGGATGCGTTAGCCCACCATGGGCTAATCAAGTTGATAATTCATGAGGAGTTAACAGTTCAGGTCCCAGCCCTTTCATGGGAGGAATTCGTGGTAATCTCAGCCGAGGATGTACAGAGGATGAAGGGTACACCTACTGTCAGCATACCCCTAGGTTCCGGGCAAAAAGACAAGACCGCTTCTACATCAGGAGCTAAAAGATAAATCAACCTGGACAGTGTGGCTGGTACCCTGATAAAAATTAAACATTCAAGATATAGCTCCTGCCAAAAGGATTCAGGGGCCTCCACCAGTGAACAAGGACCAAAGCGACGGAGAAAAAGGTTCACACAGCCACCAAAAATCAAGCATACAGAGGAGGTACAAAAGGATCCCTGCCCCACTGTTCAAAATCTGTCTGATGATGAAGATATCGATATAGATCAGGAGGATTCGACTTCACCAAAAAAATCAACTACCCCTGAAGAGCAGACTACACCAGGAGAACGGAATGCACCAGAAGGAAAAGCTGCTTCCAATGGGACCCTACCGATCAACATGAGAATCCTGGGGTCAGTGACCAGCTAGCTAAAGCACGAGCAGAACTAGAAAAACTCAGAGGGCAGTGGGCAGCATACAATATTGAAGCAAGGACGCATAAGAGCTAGCCAATTTCTCCACTGTTTGTGCACGAAAAGACACAAATTTTGAAAATGCAACACGTGGGAGAGTTAAAACGGGTTGAACAACAAAATTCGGCACTACAGGAGAAATTGGTCCAGGCACAAGAAGAGTTGGCTCGAAAGGATTAGAATATTCTCCAGCTGGAGGACACCTTGGCAACCACTATGAAAATCTATGATAGACTACTAGGACTCAGACCACCCTCATAAATCTATGCAGTCTATCTACAAGAGAAGTGGGGAAAATTCCAAGTCCAAAGGTTAAAGCAGGAGCTCCTGTTAGAAATAAACACCCAAAGAGAATTTGTGGACACATCTCTACGCTCCACAGAGTTGGAGAAGGATTTGCTTTGTGAATTTTTCTTACACAATTTCGTAGTTCCAGGCTTTCCCAACTGGTCACCAAATCCCTACATGGGCAATTTCCAGTTGAGGGAATTGTGTTCATGGACAAACAACGAGATCGAGAGGGCACAAGATGCCCATCTTTACCTTTCAGAGAAGTGGCAGAGTTCACTATGGATCAGGGCAGAGGCGACTCACCCTGAGAGATTAATTCAGGACCACAGAAACCTCACCATTGATGAGGAAATAATCCCTATTCTCCTTGAAAAGCAGCAGGAGGCCATGGCACACTTTGATGTTACTCTCCAGTGCACATACAAAGAGGTTCAGGAGGCCATTGGTGAAAGATGGGGCAGAATAACAAATGATCTAAAGAGGAAGGAGCCTCACTCCCCTCTCAGGTTGGAGGCTGCTCTTTTCAAAGCTAAGCTATACAAAGAATCATTGATCAGGAATCAGCTCAGCTGGATTGGCATGAAGCTAAATCCCCCATTTTTCCTTCCCTTAGTTATTAAAGAGCAGATTAATGAGGAAGAAGATAAAAGAGCTTGGGCTAAGGATGACCAGAGCATGGGTTACTACAGGCAGGAAGGGACCCCCAGAGTAGTCGCATGGGATATCAGGAAGTTGTTGAAGAACTAAATATGTCACCCAAGGATGGGTGAATCCTTCAAGCATGGGGGAGATGATAAGCTTGAATAATAGGGACCCTAATAGCCTTTTTGCCACAGTAAAACACAGGATATGTTGAAAGAAATACACTTGTTTTGTGGGTTAATGATTTACTTTGATTATTAATGAAGATGTTTTTAGATTATTCTTTTTATGCTTAGAGGGCGTTTTTATAAACTAATACATGAAAACGAGTATGTTGGAGCAGGCGCAGGTACACTAAGGGACAACATGCAAATCTAGTTGAGAGACTAAAGGTGTTAGAAAAACAGGATCGCAGAGCAATAACAATAAACAAAAATGCAAATATAATCACACATACACATTACAAGAGAGACACAGATATATCGTGGTTCACCCAACTTGGGCTACGTCCACACTGAATTTGCTAGTCCTTATTATTATTACCGTCCATCAAGGTGAATGGATACAACCTGCAGCACAACCGCTGCACTTCCTCTTCACTGTTTCACAGTCTCTCTCCTGATCTCAAAGATATTTACAATGCATAAAACCTAATACATCAACAACCCTAGCCGTATTACAATGTCTTTCTTTTATAAGGGAAATACAATGGGAAAATACCACGGGATACCCAAAACCATGGGCCCACAAAACAGCTGGCGAAAACAGCCCCAAAAATTTTCTTCGGGGGTGTTGCCCCCGAACCCCCATTTCTCAGGGGACCGCTGGCCCCCGGACCCCTCAGCCAGGGGGGATGGTCCCCCCTGGAACCCCGTGGGGGGGCGATGCCCCCCCACACCCCCCCGCTGGGGTGAGTGTACAGTCCACCTACATATCATATAGAACTGGGGTACAAACACGACTGATACAATATCATCTATGAGACTAGAAGATCTGGCTCCACAACCAACAATCTCCCACTTGGAGACTGATCACAACAACTCCACTGCTGCTGGACTTGGACTTGGCAAATTTCTCCTCTTCACCTTCATGCTAGAAGGTCAACTGAAACCGAGCACGAACTCAGTTTCTCTCTGGTCACTACCTTTGTGAACATGTCTGCAGGATTCTGGCGAGTATGTATCTTTTCCAGCTTTAACATTTCATCTTCCAAAACAGAGCGTATGAAATGGTACTTGAGCTGTATATGTTTAGTCCTGGAATGGAATGCTGAGTTCTATGCAAGATGAATGGCACTCTGGCTGTCACTATAAAATCTTCTATCCTTCTACTTCTTACCCACTTCCTCCATAAACCTCTGCAACCAAATCATCTCTTTACTAGCCTCTGTAATGGCAACATACTCTGCTTCTGTTGTTGAAAGTGCAACAACCTTCTGTAGTTTCAAAATCCAGCTTACTGTTGTTCCACCTACAGTAAACACATACCCTGTGGTACTCCTCCTTCTATCCTTGTCACCTACCATATCTGCATCAACATATCCCTGTAGAACAGTGTCTGAACCTCCAAAACATAATGCCTTAGTGGTAGTACCTCTCAAATACCTGAGAATCCACTATACTGCCTTCCAATGTTCTTTACCTGGATTGTTCATATATCTGCTCACAACTCCCACTGCATGTGCAATATCTGGTCTTGTGCACACCATGGCATACATCAAGCTGCCAACTGTTGATTGATAGGGAACCTTGGACATGTAATCTGTCTCTTCTTGTGTCTTGGGACACATTTCCTTACTTAGACTAAAAAGGCTAGCCAAAGGTGTACTTACAGGTTTTGCATTCTGCATTCTGAACCTCTCCAACACCTTTTGTATGTACTCACTTTGAGACAATGCCAATTTGCGATTTTTTCTGTCTCTCATTATTCTCATACCAAGGATTTGCTTTGCAGCACCCAAATCCTTCATCGCAAATGAATTAGCTAGCTTCCTTTTGAGTACATTTATATCCTGCATGTCAGACCCTGCAACAAGCATGTCATCCACATACAATAACAAGATAATATATCTTCCATTGTCTAGCTTCTTGAAATAAACACAGTGATCAGAATGACATCTACTATAACCTTGTTCTGTCATAAACCTGTCAAACTTTAGATACCACTGCCTTGGAGCTTGCTTCAAGCCATACAAGCTCTTTTTCAACCTGCATACCAGATCCTCCTTACCTTTGACCTCATACCCTTGTGGCTGCTGCATATATATTTCTTCCTCCAAATCCCCATGGAGGAAAGCTATTTTTACGTCTAATTGTTCAAGATGCAAATCTTCTACCGCCACTACACTTAAGATAGTCCTAATTGAAGTCATCTTTACAACAGGAGAAAATATTTCATCAAAATCTATACCTTTCTTCTGTGCAAACCCCTTTACAACAAGTCTGGCCTTGTACCGCTTCTTACCTCCTTCTTCTTCCTTCAACCTGTAAATCCATTTGTTTTGCAATGCTCTTTTACCAGCAGGCAACTTAACCAAATCCCAAGTCTGGTTTCCTACCAATGAGTCCATCTCCTCATTCATGCCTTGCTCCCACTTCTTTCTAGTTTCCACCTGCATTGCTTCTTCATAACATTCTGGTTCACCAGAATCAGTCATCAATAAATAATACATTGAAGGAGAGTATCGTTCAGGGAGTCTACTTAACCTGGTAGATCTTCTTACAGTTGTAGGAGTTTCAGGTACTTGCTGCTGCTCTTGATTTTCTGGCACCTTCGGAACTTCATTTTCTTTAACTTCATCAAGCACTATGTACTCTGTGCTTTCCTTTTCCTGTTTCTTTCCCTGCAACTGATCTTTATACATGACCTTTTCATTGAATATCACATCTCTACTCCTGATGATTTTGTTATTTTCATAATCCCATAAACGATAACCAAATTCATCAACCCCATATCCAATAAAGGTACATTTCTTGGATTTAGCTTCAAGCTTTGTTCTATTTTCTTTATCAATATGGACAAATTCTTCACAACCAAACGTTCTCAGAAATGAGTAGTTTACCTTTTTATTTGTCCATGCTTCCTCTGGAATACCACCATCCAAAGCACTTGAAGGTCCTCTGTTTATTAAATAAACAGCAGTATTTACAGCATCCGCCCAAAACTGTAAGGGCAAGCCTGCATGCAGTCTCATACACCTTGCACGCTCCATGATTGTTCTGTTCATCCTTTCTGACACACCATTTTCCTGTGGTGTTCCTGGGACTGTCTTCTCTCTACGAATCCCATGGTATGAACAGTAACTATCAAAGTCCTTGCCGCAGTACTCACCTCCATTATCAGATCTGAGACACTTCAATCTTTTTCCTGTCTCATTCTCAACCAAAGCTTTCCACTTCTTAAAAGTAGCAAACACATCAGATTTCTGTCTAATGCAATAAACCCAAGTTTTTCTAGTTGCATCATCAATAAATTTAACATAATAATGAGAGCCACCAAGAGATCTTACCTGAGCCGGTCCCCATACATCTGTATGCACAAGCTCTAATTTTTCATTCTTCTTCTGTTTCCCAACCCTGAGAAATCTGACTCTCTTCTGTTTTCCATAAACACAGTTTTCACAGAATTCCAAACTTACCTACTTCAAATCCAGCAGCAACTTCCTTGAGTGGAGAATCTGCATCCCCTTCTCACTCATGTGGCCAAGCCTATGATGCCACAATGCTGTATCTGTTCCCGTGGAAGCTAAAAAGATAGAATGGTTAGTATTATGAGGACATAAATACAACGTACCTACTCTGTCTCCTTTTGCTATCACCATTGATCCTTTAGTGATCTTCCACCACTTTTCTCCGAACGTAGATAGACAGCCGCCATCTCCCAACTGCCCTGTTGAGATCAGATTTCTTTTCATAGCAGGAATATGCCTAACATCTTTCAACAACCAATCAGTTCCATTCTTAACTTTTATCCATACCTTACCCATTCCAACAATTTTACATGGCTCATCATCACCCAATAAAACATGTCCAAAATCGCCAGGAACATACTCATGAAAGTATTTCCTATGGGGTGTAGCATGACATGAAGCTCCTGAATCTACTACCCAATAATCACTAGTATTATCTAATGCAAGAATCAAAGCATCTTGTAACACATCACCTGCTACATTTGCTTCCTGGGTAGTTTCCTTCTGTGCATCTCCTTTCTTCTTTAGAGATTTGCAGTCTTTCTTCAGATGTCCTTTCTTTCCACAGTTCCAACACTCTATCTTTCCCAGTCTGGACTTGGATCTGCCCGTTTTAGACTTTCCACGATTACCTTGGCTCTTTCCTCTCTCCTTTTGTCTTCCTCTGCTCTCCATGGTCAACGCATTACCTGATGTCTCACCTGTGCTTTTTCTTCGCATTTCCTCGCTAAGAATAACACCAATAACATCATCAAATTTCAAGGTGTTTGAACCAGAGACAGAGTTACTTACAGCCATGACCAAGCTATTCCAGCTTTCTGGCAATGAACACAAGATTAGAAGAGCCCTAACCTCATCATCAAAGTTCACACTTACAGAACTTAGCTAATTTGTAACCGTATTAAACTCATTTAAATAATCAATAACAGATCCACCTTCAGACATCTTCATATTAAATAAACGCTTCATTAGAAATACCTTGTTCGAAGCCGAGGGTTTTTCATACAGCTTACCCAATGCTTTCATCAAACCCTCTGTTGTCATTTCTTTTGAGATATTGAAAGACACCGACGAAGCCAGGCTCAACCGTATTGTTCCCAGAGCCTTTCTGTCAAGGACCACCCATTCTTCGTCCTTCATAGTCGTCGGCTTCTTTGCTTTTCCTCCCAACGGTAGGAATAGATCCTTCTGGTATAGATAGTCCTCCATTTGCATCTTCCATAACCCGAAGTTTTGGTCGTTAAACTTCTCGACCTTAAACTTTCCTTCTTCTGCCATTGCTCCCACTCGAACCAGAAACCCTAGCTTCCTGTGGGTTTATCTGCCAAATAGACCTTTGGCTCTGATACCAATTGTTAGAAAAACAGGATCGCAGAGCAATAATAATAAACAGAAATGCAAATATAATCACACATACACATTACAAGAGAGACACAGATATATCGTGGTTCACCCAACTTGGGCTACGTCCACACTGAATTTGCTAGTCCTTATTATTATTACCGTCCAACAAGGTGAAGGGATACAACCTGCAGCACAACCGCTGCACTTCCTCTTCACTGTTTCACAGTCTCTCTCCTGATCTCAAAGATCTTTACAATGCATAAAACCTAATACATCAACAACCCTAGTCCTATTACAATGTCTTTCTTTTATAAGGGAAATACAATGGGAAAATACCACGGGATACCCAAAACCATGGGCCCCCAAAACAACTGCCAAAAACAGGCCCAAAAATTTTCTTCGGGGGTGTTGCCCCCAAACCCCCATTTCTCGGGGGACCGCTGGCCCCCGGACCCCCCAGCCAGGGGGGATGGTCCCCCCTGGAACCCCGTGGGGGGGAGATGCCCCCCCACACCCCCCCGCTGGGGTGAGTGTACAGTCCACCTACATATCATATAGAACTGGGGTACAAACACGGCTGATACAATATCATCTATGAGACTAGAAGATCTGGCTCCACAACCAACAAAAGGACCATGCAAGGCTCAGCGCCCTTTTTCCCCTGACTTATAGAGAAGAAATCCTGTTCAACGGGATCGGAGATTAAAGCAAGTAGTTAGGTTAGAATTTGAGGCATATATATATGTACCTCTCAGGTAGCGAGGGGGGGTTGCTGCCATTTTGTAGAACCATCGTTTTACGTTTTTATACTGTTGAGACAATTGTGTTACAGACTATTTCAGAACCATGAAGTTACCATTTTGAATAAAGAAGACTGATGTTTCTTTCACACCTACGTTTATAAGTCTTTCTTACTCCCGAGTACGGGTTGGGGAGGGCCCCTCCAACACGTAAGTCAGGAGCTTTATTTTGTTTCAGGTATTTTTCCATTTATGTTGTGAATTAATTTACTTCTTATCGTGTGTGAAGATACCTTGATGGTCTTGAATAGTATGGTTTTATTTCAGTTAAAAGATTATTTTCGTTCAACATATTTTCTGTAGTTGATCAATGCTCATTCTGTAGTTCGATAGATCGCATTCTATAGTCCTGTAGCTGCATTCTGTGCACGCATATTTGGATGTGTGTTTTCATATATTTTCATATCGGTTCTAAGGCAATGATTTGGATCCAGAAAGCTCATGCATATTTCTTTTGTTAGACTTAGATCATAAAGGTTAATTATTTCAGCTCATTGATTTAGTGTTAAATCCAAATAAATAAAGATTGGTTAATTCATAGCATTAGATATTTGCATTCTGAATTTAGTTTTTAGCATTCGAATATTTTTAGATCAGACTTCTAGTATTATGCACTTGATTTACAACATTTGATTTCTAGACGAGAATCCCATCTTTTAGTCTTTCATTCTTAGAATAAATTTGTCAAGCTTCAGCAATTTAATTCATAGTATAGAGTTACTGTTTTAGCAATTTAATTCATAGTATAGATTTACTGTTTTCAGCATGGTTAAACTTCTTAACATAGGGACTCATCATTCATAGATTTACAACCTTTTTATCTCACCTTATTCTTGATTAGATAAACATATCATACCTATACCAACACCCCAAACACAACAAAGACTATCATCTAGAGCACATATAGTGTTAGCACCTCTTAAGTTTGTACGTCCCCTAGGTTGATAATTAAAGTAGGCTCCTGGTCTAGCTACCCTCATTAGGAACCCATTCTAAGAGTTCACCAGGCATGCCGAAGACAAAACTAGTGAAAACGCAGACAAAGTTCTTTGTCGACGGAAATTACAAACTGCCAAACCGATGAGTGACAGACACAAAGTAACAGCCACAGGAAGATAGAGTGGTGTTGGCAGGCGGTTTGATGAGGATGTGTCGCGGTACTGCTAACGCCGTGACACGTTGGATGAAGGCGCAAAAGGAGTATTTGGTGCCAAATTATACCACAGTTGGCGGGTTTTCGGTCACTTGGACCATGTATTTTGTAATATTGAGTCAAGTATACCACAGTTGGTGGGTTTTGGGTCATGTATTTTGTAATATCGAGTCAATTGTACCGCGGTATGCAGGTTTTTGGGTCATTAGACCAAGTCAGTTAGTCGATTGTCCATAAGTGTCGGTTAGGTAAGTGGACAAGTATTGTAATTGGTGGAAGCCTATAAATAGTTGAGAATTGTAAGTGTTAGGGGGAGAGTTGATAGGAGTGGATAGAAGTCGATGGATAAGAGCTAGAGATAGAGCTATATGCAGAGATTGACAGAGATAATGCGGGTGTTGCAAAAAGGTTTACGTATTTCTTTTGGTTTGCCACAGTAATATAAGGATGATGATTTGGTGCAATCTGTGTGTAATGTTTCTCAATGCCTATGTTATTGACTGTTCTTAATACAGTTATCTGTTTTATGTTGCTATAATGTGAATGCCGCAATAATGTGTTATCTGTCTATGTGAAAATGCTGCGATTAAAGTAATGTGCAATATCTGTTTTTGGTAATGTTAAATGCTGTGATGTGCTAGAACTTCATGATGAATAATTGGAATTGTTGTTATTATCATACTTCCGCAACATGCTTCCTCCCTCGGCGGAAACATGGTTCTCTCTGCTCTTCCAGGACGCCTCGGGCGAGACCTCATCCGCTCTGCAGGTGTTGCTGGGTGGGCTCAAACCTGCCGAGGCCAGTGCCTAGGGATATTGCGGTGTGTGTCGACAGTTGGTGGACCCCTGTCGACTGTGAGGCTGCGACTTGGTCAACAAATGGTTCTGTTGCCAGGACCGTGTGCAGAGTAAGAGGAGGCCATGTTGTGGCACTCGACGAAGCCGGAGATACAGAGCTAGTTTGATCAGAGACTACGGGAATTTGCTGAAAAGGAAAGTCGGAACACGCGACGAACGGTAGATCATTGGTTGGGAATATATATTCACGACGGTCTGCATGAGTGGTTCTTCTCCGAATTTCCAGTTGTTTTGTATGAGTGGTTGTCAAAGCTGACCTTCCAGAAGAGAAATTTACAAGGTGGTGAACCGATGACTTGGACCCCGGAGTTGATCCAGTGTAATGTCCCCAGTTTGACCCCATGACATTAACATTATAAATGATGTAATATTGTTATGAAATCATGGTGAGGAGCTCAAGGCCAAGGCCCCGCCATCGATTTAGTGATGCATAAGGTTTACATGCTAGCCAGGCACATTGAAATTGTAAATATGCATTTTAATAAATACCCACAACTAGCTATGCAATGCAACAAGAGATGGGGGCATGATTTTACAAGGAACTGTGAGGGAAAACATTCAAACCCTTGAGCCACTCAAGTCAAGCCAAGTGTCAATGAGAGAACCCATCAAACCCTCAACTACCCATGTTGACTTTTGTACCCAATCATTGTTTTCTCCCAAGAGTTGGTTGAGGTAGTTAATGCCTTGGGGAATGGGAGGTATGGCTGTCCAAATTTGGGTATGGGAAAGCCACCCTACATGGGAAAATGCATTTTGCTTCTTGGGCAAGAAAAGATCCATGAATTGCTCCCCAAGACATTACCCATCAACTAGTCTTCCTCTCTCACGAGTTTGGAACCACCTGGGCGTTTTCCTCCATGGTTTTTCTGTGATTACTTCTTTCTCAGCTGAGGGAAGGGCGTTTTTGTGTTGTATACCAGTGGGGAAGAAGAGGAATGGAACGGGGGTTCCATAGAGATCGTTTTTGTTGTTAAATGCTGAGAGAGTTGGGGAGAAAACGTTTTTCCTCCCTGTGGATGCATTTCCCTTCCCACAGCTCGTTTTGGGTGAACCACGATTTGGGGAAAATCTATGGCCATCTTGTTTGTGAATTCCATTGCTGGAAATGTGTATCCCTGCCCCATGTCTGTGCTTGCTGTATGAGAGAATAGTATGTTGGGTATGGGTTATGGGTATCCATGGCTTTGGCTTGAGCTTGAGTGTAAGCCTCCAGGGTTCAAGTGTAGCCTGATAAACCCAGTTGGACTGGCTTGGCTAAGAGGAAATGGTTAATGGGCTGTGTGTGAGCTGGAATGTTCCCTTTCCTTGTGAGAATCATGCCCAGCTCGGGGGTGGCCTTCAGACGGACTCAGTATAAGCTGTCGAAGAGCCTATGGTTGGGTGGAATGTTGCAGCAACATAGCTAGTTGCTTGGTACAATTGCACAATGAATATAAGTGCTTTCTATCCGATGTATTTACTTCTGCAATGCATCAATTTGATGACTATTTTGATATGCTGGATGGGCATGAATTGTGTGTGTGGATTAGTTTTAAATTCCACTATGCATATTGCCTAATTTGTATCTGCACACTAATGTTTAAATTCTCATGATTCTAATTAGTGGGCTGAGTTCTATGAAATGCCCAGAGTTTAGTGCAATGGTCCCTTCCTTGCATTGCGTCAGCAGGTGGGAACATTACATTTTGGTATCAGAGTTGCCGGTTGCAGCATTGGGCCTTTATGGGCTACCTATAATAGTTGCAGAGGTAAGTATGCTTCCTGCTCAGCACTGATAGTTAAGAAAAATTTCAAAATTTTTCAAATTTTCAAAATTTTTCTAAGCTTCTATGAGTTCTGCCCGAAATTTGTGGAAGGAATTCTCTTCCGAAAATGCGGAAGGAATTCTCTTCCGAAACTGCGGAAGGATTCCGCGAGTTGTTCTGCAACGCGGAAGAGTTTAGGAAGTTGTCCCGAAACTGCGGAAGGATTCCGCGAGTTGTTCCGCAACGCGAAAGAGTTCGAGAAGTTGTTCTGAAACTGCGGAAGGATTCCGCGAGTTGTTCTGCAACGCGGAAGAATTCAACGAACTGCTCCGAAACAACAGAAAATTTTTCTAAGTGTTCGGCGTCGAAAGGAAATTTTCGGAAGGAATTCTCTTCTGAAATTGCGGAAGGAATTCTCTTCTGAAATTGCGGAAGGGTTCCGCGAATCGCCCGAAGCTGCGGAAAGAATTCCCGAATGTCTTCCGAAATTGCGGAAGGGTTTCGCGAGTCATTCCGCAATTGCGGAAGCATTCGGCGAATTGCTCCGCAAGTGTGGAAGCATTCGGCGAATCGCTCCGCATATGCGGAAGCACTCGACGAATTGCTCTGCAACTGCGGGAGCACTCGGAAAATCGCCCCACAATTGCGGAAGCGTTCACCGAACCTCCCCGCAATTGCGGAAGGCTTCAGCAAACCGCCCTGCAATTGCGGAAGCCTTCAGCAAACCGCCCCGAAACCGCGGAAGAGTTCGGCGAATTGCTCCGCAACTGCGGAAGCATTCACCGAATTGCTCCACAATTGCGGAAGCGTTCGGCAAATCGCCCAATGCTGCGGAGAGATTTCTAAAAAAAAAAAAATGAGGGCGTTGTCCTCGACCCGCCCTGCAGTGGCGAGCCACAAGGGGGCAAGCCCCCTTGAACCCCATTCTTCCCCGGAGAAAGTCATTGAAAGTGTGAAATGCACTCTTGGGATTAGGAGCACATATTGCATAAAGGATGGAATTCTCAGCAAGAGAAATTGGTTGTGATATCTATTATGGAAGATGAAAGGGAAAATGCCTCACCTTAAACTATTTCTATTTATAGCATAAGAATTGCATGGTTGGAAAATAACAAGAATGAATGATTGCACATATGTATATGTTGAATTGTTAATTCATGATAATATCATAGCTAATGATTGCTTGTATGCTTGGTAGGGAAGCCAAGGAAAGGATTAGCTATGATGTGGATGAGGAACTCCATGATGGAATGGGGAATTGAGAAGAATTCCTTAACTCCTCTCTTGCTATTTTATTTATATTCTGAAAAATTATGGCATAGGGATGCTGGAAATGCGAGAGGATAGATAGATGAAGTGAATATGTACTAGATGGCATATTGCACAAGTGCATGTGAAAATGTTTTTGCATGTATATGATATTGCATATTGGTAAAAAGTGAGGATTTACATGTGCAATGAGCCACTTAAGATCAAATGATGGTGGTTGCTAATAATTAAGTTGTGTACGTATTGGTTGTAGGACCAGAGACAACCGAAGCATGGCTAAAGGATGTGGATGATGATTGTTGCATACAACCTCATGAAGAGAGGATGGTGCAAAAAATCCATGATCATGATGTTGGCAAAAGGACCGAGTAGCCTTGGTAAGAGGTCGACTGATCAGGTAACATCAAGCGATATTAATAACAGCCATGCAGGTAAGGGTTAACGATGCTTAATAGCATGAATGTTGAAAGAGGATGTGGTGAGTCTCTTCAACTAAGCTTAAACTAAGGTGATTCAGTTTGCATTGAGTACCTGAATGTGAATGTTAACCTACCAAGTATGGTCAGGTGCGGGTAGGTGAAGGCAGGGAGCCTTACACCCTATAATTTCTAGAAACCTCAATACATTCATATGAATTCATATCATGCCATTTGTGAATATTGGTTGTGAGTTTAACAACCAAAGCAACTGAGGACTTATGGACCTATCATGGTTAGGCCATAGTATGTTTGAATGCATAGTATTCATGAAATCATGCAAGATGGCATTGTGGAGATGTGCATTGATATATTCGGTAAATGTTGTAAATATGCGTGCATATGTAGGTGCACATGTTGAAATGCATTGTGTGAATGCACAGGTGTGACATATATATGTTAAATACAGTTAGATAATAGATGAAATGGTGGACCAGTGTTAATACTGAGGCCATTTCCTGAGTTGCTGTGAATGCAAGAGAATGATTGCATGTGGAAGGTAGACATGTTGATGGGCTACCAAAGTGCTCTGTTGGAATGACAGAGTTGGATAAAAAGAATATGGATATGAAGTAATGAGTATTTACAGTTTATTTAAATTGCATGGATAGAGTATCTGTGTCTTGCAATTTTATTGTGATAATGATGCATATATAGAAATGTATATATATTTCATTGCATTTCAAATGTTAAGCAACTGAAGGTGTTTGAATTATTGAGTATTATAATTCTGAAATCACTTCAGTGAATGTTATGGCAATAAATGATTATGTGCATAGATACTCACAACGTCTTTGGCTAATTGAAGTATCAGTTTTCAGGTAGAAAAGTCTTGCGTATGGAAATGAGGATAAGTCCATAGTAAAGACCGAGATCTACCATGTGCAGAAGCCAAAGGTTATGAGAAGATTCTCATGGTTGTAAATTTATGCATGAAACAAATCTGAAAATTGTCTGGTTTAAGTTTATGAGAATAGTCTCATAGTTGCAAATCTAATTTCTGTAGGAAAACAGAGCTACAAATTTCAGGTTTGAGAATTTGCTTATAATTGCTAATGATTGTTTGTCTTATATAGAATTGTGTCAGGAGGACATGTTGTAGGTGGATGTTCAGGTATGGTAGCAAGGGTGCAACCATAATGGACAGAGTGATACCACTTACGAGATCCAAACAATATGAGGAGGGCCTCATTGCTAAGCAAATCCATTTATGTAGGAGACAAAATTATAAATCCATATTGAATTCAAATTATTAAAGCTATTGATTGGTTATGGAAAATCATATTTGAAGCTTATTGCTAAATGTTGATGACTGTTTGGCTATTGATAAAGTGTGCCAGGATGACACATTGCAGGAAGACCATGTGTGATGGCCTGCAAAATCCAAACTAGATGGGAAGGATCCCATGCTTTGGAAATGGGTTTAGGGTGAAACGCCATTGTAAAGGTTGATAATGTCTCAGCCGAACTGCATGTTGGTAAAGCATGTGAGTGAGACAGTAAATTATTCCAAGGAGGCATGTGTGGGTTATGGCATGTGAAAATATTGGGGTGGCAAACCGAAGGACTGTTAAGTCAGAGAAGGGAGCCCCCATTCTTCGCAAATGAAGAAAATATACATCTGTGAAACGAATGAGTATTCGGTAACCCTAACTAAGGATATACATGTCTGGTTATTAGATTTAATATGCAGAGCATGTTTTATTATTTCATTATTGTTCCAGACTGCTTGAGTATGACTAAGGCCTACATGGCTCACATTGGAAAGGGATGCATACTTTTCGGGTGATGGGTTATGTTAGGGTTTCAATATTGACTACACCCTAAGGGAATGGATGCATTCCTGCTGTTTCAATACTTGATAGTGAATGTTATGAAATATGGTTACAATTTTAGAGCAGCAATACTGATGAGTCTGCTTATCCTTCTTGTGCTATCATCTTACACAGATGCAATTTGGTGTTGCACGTAAGAGCTAAAGTGAAGAAAGGTTGCTCAAGAGGACTGTATGGACAATGGTAACCTTTCTACTCTCACACTAAAAGACACTAGAAGAGATGGATAGGCCCGAGGAGCTGTGTTGCAGAAAAGGGGTATCATCCTTGTGTAGTGTGAGTGGGTATTGTGGGGCCATGCTAGTCTGCAGTCAAGTGAGTCACCTATGGAGTTCCGGGAGGGAACCACTGGTTGCATAAGAAAAAGAGCCACGTAATCATATTATGTTGTTCATGTTGCCTGATAAACCCAGTCGATGTACTGGCTTGGCAATGGTTGATCGTATGCCTGATAAAACCAGTCGGTGTACTGGCTTGGCATTGGTTATTTGGGAGTTGTGGCGAAAGGTTGCTGGATGCCTGATAAACCCAGTCGGTGTACTAGCTTGGCATGTTGTTAAATTAATGCTTGACAAACCCAGTCGGTGTACTGGCTTGGCATTGGTTATTTTCATGTTGTGGAGGTATTGGTTATTTGTGTGTTGTTTCCTGACAAACCCAGTCGGAGAACTGGCTTGGAAATGATTGTCGTATGCTTGATAAACCCAGTCGGCGTACTGGATTAGCATACTGATTTTTGAAATGCTTGATAAACCCAATCGGCGTACTGGCTTAGCATACTGATTTTTTTGAAATGCTTGATAAACCCAGTCGGCGTACTGGCTTAGCATACTGATTTTTTGGAAATGCTTGATAAACCCAGTCGGTGTACTGGCTTAGCATACTGATTTTTGGGATGCCTGATAAACCCAGTCGGTGCACTGGCTTGTCATTGCCTATTCGGATGACGTTGTGGAGCAGCATGTGTGTTGGTCAAGCATCCACCCCACAGGTGATCCAAGGCTTGTAAAGCAGAGAAGAAAACCTGTGGAGTAACGAGGAGAAACGCACAATACAGATAAGTATTCATTTTCATTTATATCTTGTTTGGAATAATGAAGACTTCAGGTATAAGTCTTATGACAACCAAGCTAATGCACTGTTGTTTCTTTATTGGAAACCTTGGCCATTACAGGAAGCAAGGACCCTGAAAGAGCTATAAATGCTCGGCAAATCCAGAGAGTAACTGGTTGGAGCTATAAATGCTTGGTAAAGCCAGAGAGTAACTAGTTAGAGCTATAAATGCTTGGTAAAGTCAGAGAGTAACTGGTTGGAGCTATGAATTCTTGGTAAAGCCAGAGAGTAACTGGTTGGGTGCTATAACATTCTTGGTAAATTCAGAGAATAGTTGGTGGGAACATTAACCACTTGATGTTGTGGAGCAGCCGGCGTGTTGGCCAAACATTCCCTTAAACAATTGATAAAAAACAGTCAATGTACTGGCCTGGCATTGCCTGTTCGAATGGTTGTGGAGTAGCCTGCGTGCTGGCCCAACATTCATTGTTGTATCCACGGGAAATCCAATGCTTGGAAAGCGAAGAAGGATCCTGTGGGATAAAGTGAAGACATCCAATAAAGATAAGTATTTGGTTATCTTGCAACTCTTGCTTATGAATATACATGTGTATATGATTTAATTATGATTTCTTAAATTATCATTTGGAGATAAACCCTATGAAAATACACTAAACGTGTGAATTGACTCAATGTTTTAGTGTAGGTATTGCTGGAAGCAAGGACTATGAAAGCATCTGGAGGATGCATGTGGACATATGACTGTCCTAAAGAGCTCAGTATGAGCAGTAATGAAAGATGGTGCTAGTGGAATTGTGTGGGTCCTAGCATCCAAAGGTTCTATAAGCAACAACGAGGAAGGGTTCCCTAGTTGAAAGGCATTGGATAGACCTTAGACACTAAAGTGTCAAAGCCAAGAAAGGGAAAGTCAAGCAATCACCTTGAAGTGAAAGAGGCTAAGGAGCATAGAACCACCAGTGATGGTGTGGCTCCGGATTGGAACAAGACTAAGAGGGGGAAAACTCTTACTCTTCTCTTTCCTTTTGACTGATGCATCTCAGAAATAAAGGATTGTTGAGCGCATGTCATAAATGAAAACAAATTGTGTTTAATTGCTTGAATGAATTGTGATTGCTGAAATGGTTATTTTCCGGTGAAAGGATGAACATGAATGAGTTCATGTGTATGTGGGAAAGCATGAAATGTGTGGAAGTCTCATGAGTAAAGCATGGACATTCCATGTCATTTGGGCAAATAATTGACTAATTTTAACATTGTGTTATGCTTGTCCTAACAGGAATTGCCATGATGAGTCTCACAGGTGAGAAATTGAAAGCCATTGATTACAGCTATTACTAGCCAAGTGTTGCTGGTGAGAAAAGAGAGAGCCATTTGTGCACCATGATCATGGAAGCAGACCATAAGCTATTTGTTTTGGTTGGAAGTCTTCCTCAGATAGTTGTCGGGACAACAAGAAAGATGGCATCCATGAAATTCCATACTTGTAGATCAGCTGGAAGGTGAATAACGGAAAGGGATTGTTGAAGGGAAATGCCCACCTGCAGAACTGGAAGATCAAGCCAGCAAGAGCAGCTTGTGGAAGCCAAAGGACTTGGTCCTGAAAGCTCAAAGTAAATGGATGAAACGCAGGGCAGACCTGTGACATCTTGTGAATTTTGAATCATGTGTAAAGTGGGTATATAGTCCGAAGTATTGGAACACCGAGGACGGTGTTATTCCAAGGGGAGGGGAATGTAATGTCCCCAGTTTGACCCCATGACATTAACATTATCAATGATGTAATATTGTTATGAAATCATGGTGAGGAGCTCAAGGCCAAGGCCCCGCCATCGATTTAGTGATGCATAAGGTTTACATGCTAGCCAGGCACATTGAAATTGTAAATATGCATTTTAATAAATACCCACAACTAGCTATGCAATGCAACAAGAGATGGGGGCATGATTTTACAAGGAATTGGGAGGGAAAACATTCAAACCCTTGAGCCACACAAGTCAAGCCAAGTGTCAATGAGAGAACCCATCAAACCCTCAACTACCCATGTTGACTTTTGTACCCAATCATTGTTTTCTCCCAAGAGTTGGTTGAGGTAGTTAATGCCTTGGGGAATGGGAGGTATGGCTGTCCAAATTTGGGTATGGGCAAGCCACCCTACATGGGAAAACGCATTTTGCTTCTTGGGCAAGAAAAGAGCCATGAATTGCTCCCCAAGACATTACCCATCAACTAGTCTTCCTCCCTCACGAGTTTGGAACCACCTGGGCGTTTTCCTCCATGGTTTTTCTGTGATTACTTCTTTCTTAGTTGAGGGAAGGGCGTTTTTGTGTTGTATACCAGTGGGGAAGAAGAGGAATGGAACGGGGGTTCCATAGAGACCGTTTTTGTTGTTAAATGCTGAGAGAGTTGGGGAGAAAACGTTTTTCCTCCCTGTGGATGCATTTCCCTTCCCACAGCTCGTTTTGGGTGAACCACGATTTGGGGAAAATCTATGGCCATCTTGTTTGTGAATTCCATTGCTGGAAATTTGTATCCCTGCCCCATGTCTGTGCTTGCGGTGTGAGAGAAGAGTATGTTGGGTATGGGTTATGGGTATCCATGGCTTTGGCTTGAGCTTGAGTGTAAGCCTCCAGGGTTCAAGTGTAGCCTGATAAACCCAGTTGGACTGGCTTGGCTGAGAGGAAATGGTTAATGGGCTATGTGTGAGCTGGAATGTTCCCTTTCCTTGTGAGAATCATGCCCAGCTCGGGGGTGGCCTTCGGACGGGCTCAGTATAAGCTGTCGAAGAGTCTATGGCTGGGTGGAACATTGCAGCAACACAGCTAGTTGCTTGGTACAATTGCACAATGAAGATAAGTGCTTTCTGTCTATGTATTTACTTCTGCAATGCATCAATTTGATGACTGTTTTGATATGCTGGATGGGCATGAATTGTGTGTGTGGATTAGTTTTAAATTTCGCTGTGCATATTGCCTAATTTGTATCTGCACACTAATGTTTAAATTTTCATGATTCTAATTAGTGGGCTGAGTTCTATGAAATGCCCAGAGTTTAGTGCCATGTTCCCTTCCTTGCATTGGGTCAGCAGGTGGGAACATTACATCCAGGAGCTATAGGAAGTTGATAATAAGGAATCGCGGGGTGTTGAAGTTTGGCTTGATAGCATTTTGGAAGGATATATCCCTGAATTTAAAGTCGACACGAAGAAATCCTATAGTGAAGCTGAAAGATACTTCTTTGACGGACCGAGGGGAACATTTCTGCTATCACTCCAACTATCGATTAAGATCCTAATATGTGAGAAAGGTATATTAAAGATGCACCTTGATCAATAAGCATCCTAGTGGACAGAGGCCGTGGGTATCGCGACTGTCGAGGGGCGGATGAAGAAATGGTAAAGGGGTAGATGGGTGCAGACCATAAGGAGACCATGAGCGAAGCCGGGGAAGAAAGTGGCCTTACGAGGGGAGGAGCAAGGTTCCGACAGGAAAAGAGGCAAAGGATAGGAGAAGGTTCTGCTGCGATCGGACTACAAGACCGTGAAGGAAGTCCACATGGGACGAAGCGACCTCACAGTCCTGACAGGGACAACCAGGCTACGCCCAGGATAGAGGCAGGACTAAACCCCGACACAAACATACCCACCCCTCCGCTCACTAACTCTCAACCAGCAAGAAATAATACTTCGACACTGTCAAGTTCGTCAATACCGCAGAAGTTAATTGGTAGTAGCGCAGCGACACGAGTAAGGAAGCCCAAGATGGCGAGCGATGATGCTAAGTTACCGTTGTTCCATGGCAGTGCGACAGACAACCCAGAACAGTATTGGTTTTTGTGTGAAGCAGTCTGGACTATGAAACAGATCATCGATGACGATGTTAAGAAAGGATAGTTGGCCACGACTCTGAGAGGTCGTGCATTAGATTGTTCATGAATTTTTTCTTAGTACAAAAACCAGTACAGAACTCAGTGCAGCAACCAGTACATAACTCAGTGCAGCAACCAGTACAGAACCATTCCCCGCTACAACCGCCGAACGCTAATCCTAATGTAAATCAACCAGGGAACCTACAGCAAAACCAAACATAGGGTGCCAATATTGCGACTATTTCTGCAGAACCACGACCACAAGATGCTTCGGTGGCTATTGTCACTCGTGGAGGCAAGACGACTGGGGAAGATGGTTTTCGACCACTCATTCGCTTGGTTGGTCAGAAGACGGTAAATTTCGACATTGATGAGGAGCGGGAGACGTTCCTGGAAGCACGTAGCACTTTGGAGAAAGATCATGGTAAGGCTGTTATTTGCGATATGCCCTGTGTCTTTGATGCCACATCAGACGCCGATCGACCACCACCCGGGATATTGCAGAAATTCCTTGAAAGATGTCTATCATTGGCACGAGACCCGGCTGCCCTGGTTGAGATTCAGGGATGGTTGCAGTGACTTCCGAAAGGATGACAGGAGTCAGCCGTAAACTCCTTACAGCGTAGGAAGACTGGCAAGGAAATGCGAATGAATATTCAGATTGGTGATTGTGTTGTTGACTCTATGATTCTTGATCTTGGTTCGAATGTTAATATCTTAGCCAAGCAGTCATGGAAGAAAATGGGGATTCCCCCACTAAGTTAGTCTCCTGTGCAGCTCTAGTTGGCTAACTATGTGAAGGTTACACCGATTGGGCGGGTTCCGCGGCTCATGATTGATATTGAGGGCATAAAGACTTATGTTGATTTCGACGTCATTGGGGTAGTTGATTGAGGAAGCTCCTATCCTGCACTATTGGGGATAGGATGGGCTAACGATAGTGGAGCTGTAATCAACTTCAAGAAGTGCATGATGACTTTTGAGAATCACGATTTTCGAGTCATCGCTCTGTTGGATCCGGCTGAAGGACGCCGATATGTTGAGCCTGTCAAAAATGACGATCACATTGGCTGGGATCATGCATTTAATATTTTCGAGGACTATATTCATCCCACGATCCACGGTGAGCTAGAGTGGCACAGCGAGATTTCTGCATCTTCCAACTCTGATGATGCATTAGAGCACTAGCAGAACCGGATGCATGAAGTACCGTTTCGCAAATGTGGCTTAGTTACGCAATCCTTATGTCGGGTTGCGACAGAAACAGTCACACTGCCTATCTATGACGGGTTTCCTGACATCACTAACTTTTTGGAGGAATTTGAAGAACGGGTCTCAGAACCCCAGCGATTGTTGGCCTTGGAGGAAGCACTGACGGTTGCTCCAGCATGCTGGTGGGCGACACATAAGAAATTTATTAAAGATTGATCACAGTGTTGAAGGTTGATAATGGTTCGATTTGGAAATACTGAGGTTTATCACACCGGAAAGTATGATGGTCGAACTGATCTCAGTGATCATGTGATGTAGTGCCAACGATTGTGGGTAGCGCGACCCAGAGATGAGTGGATTCATGCTTTTGTCCATACTTTGGAGGAGATACCGCGCTTGTGGTACACTGTAGCCGAGTTACGCCATGACATTAGAAGATGGGGGGAGTTGACGATCTGTTTCACTCATACCTTAACATTTGCGGATGCCAACCCTGATGTCCATAACGCTTGCAGCTCATCCGCGATGTGATATTTCAGGTTGTTCCGGTGACCTGCCCTGTTAACCCGCACACCCACAGTCAGATGAAGTCTCTCATGGAGTGCTTCAACGTCAATGGAGGGCCAGAGGACGATGATGATCTTCGGAATATCAACATTCCTGAATCTGAAGGAAGTCGCGATGTGGTACCACCTGTTGCGCCCAGTAATCCGTTCAATCATCCGTTGCAGCTTCGCAAAACGAATATCGGAACTGAGGCTACTCCCAAGTTTACTAATGTTGGGGATTATTGGGATGACGAGATGATGAGTAAGGTTACCGAGTTATTGCATGAGTTTCAGGACGTGTTTCCCATGAAGTTTTCCGAAATGAAGGGAATCTTGGGTGATTTAGGAGATATGAGGATTCCATTGAAACCAGACGCTAAGCCAGTCCGACATCGACATTATCAGATAAATCTGCGACATAAATAAAAGGTCAAGGCGTAACTTGATCGGATGCTAGATGCTGGTATCATTGAACCTGTGGAAGAGTCAGAATGGATCAGTCCCGTGGTGGTGCAGGACAAGAAAATAGGCGAAGTGAGTATTTGTGTCGATTTGCGTAAGTTGAACGATTCCTACTTGCATTACCCCTTTCCGACCCCGTTTACTGATGAAGTACTTGAAGGAGTGGCTGGCCAGGAGATGTACTCTTTCATTGATGGACTCTCTGGCTACCATCAGATTGGCATTTCCAAGGAAGATCGCCATAAGACAACTTTTGTTACTGAATGGGGTTGCTTTCAGTACACGGTCATGCCCTTTGGTCTGAAGAATGCACCTGCAATATTTTCCCGGGTTGTTATTTCCACATTCAAAGATTTTATTCAGAAGTTTCTGCAGGTATATATGGATGATTGGACTGTTTATGGATTGATTCGTGATCATTTGGCCAATCTACGATTGATGCTTGAGCGATGCCGACAGTACCAGATATCGCTGAACTTGAAGAAATGTATATTTTGTGCACCTTTTGGCATACTGCTGGGTCATATTGGGTGTAAGCAGGGATTGTTGGTTGATCCAGCCAAAATTGCGCTTATTTTGGGGTTGCAACTGCCGACCACTGTTAAGCAGTTGTACGCCACCTTGGGTCATACAGGATATTATCGCAAGTTTATGAGGGGTTATGCTGTGATTACAGCCCCTATGGAGAAGTTGTTGAAAAAGGATGCGGCATTCCAGTGGAACTTGGAATGCCAGGCTAGTTTTGAAACGCTCAAGGCGAAGATGGCGTCGGCACCGATCTTGGTCTTTCCGTATTGGAGAAAGGAATTCCATGTCCATGTTGATGCTTCATCGGTTACTTTAGGGGTTGTATTGGCTCCACTAGGAGAAGGCGACATTGATCATCCCATTGCTTTTGCCAGTCAGAAGCTGTCCTCTATAGAACGTAATTACACTACCACAGAACGCGAAGGTTTGGCCATGGTTTATGCGCTACAAAAATTCAGGCACTATTTGTTGGGTGGCCACTTTAAAATGTTCACTGATCATTCTGCATTGAAATACTTGGTCAATAAGCCTGTGTTGGGGGGAAAGATCTACCGGTGGCTACTGTTCTTTCAGGAGTTTGATTTTGAGGTTGTGAAGCCGGGGCGATTGAATGCTGGACTAGATCATTTGTCACGGATTGATACAAGGGAGGAACCGACTAATATCAACGATGGGTTGCCGAATGCCCAACTATTTCACGTTGCCGCTGCTAATCACTACTTCAATGACATCCTTCAGTTTCTGGTGACCGGCACCGTGCCCGAGGACTTCACTACTGCTCAGAAGAAGCAATTAGTCATCAAGGCTGCTGAATTTCAACTGATCATGGGTGAGTTGTATAAATTGGGTGTTGATGAGATATTGCACAGATGTGTCTTGCCACATAAGCAGGCATAGATATTGGCTGAAGCACATGGCGGAGTCGCAGGAGGACATTATGGCGGTCGGGAGACTGCCCAGAAGGTATTGCGTGCAGGGATTTGGTGGCCCACATTATATAACGATGCGACAGACTATGCACGGTCTTGTGATGTTTGTCAACGAACTGGCAAACCGTCCAAACGAGATGAGATGCTGTTACTACCTCAATTAACACTACAACCGTTTGAGAAATGGGTTGTGGATTTTGTAGGACCGATCAATTCACCAGGGAAATGTACAGGTGCATGGTATATTATCACAGCGACAGAGTATTTGACCCGATGGGTGGAAGCGACACCTGTAGTTGATTGTTTTGTAGCAACGACTGCCCAGTTTTTGTTTGATCACATTATCACTCGGTTCAGCCGCCCCAAGATTTTGCTGAGTGATCAAGGCAGCCATTTTCTCAATCGCACTATCAGCGCATTGAAGGAGGAATTGCAGATTCAACACAAGAAGAGTACACCCTATCACTTATAGGCGAATGGGATGGTAGAGGCGTTTAATAAATTATTGGAGCATGCATTAAAAAAAGTGTGCAATGAAAACCACGACGACTGGGATTTGAAAGTTCTAGCGGTGTTGTGGGCTTATCGCACCACATGTAAAAGGTTGACTGGTCAGACACCTTTCAAGCTAGTATATGGGAAGGAAGAAATTATGCCCATGGAGTACATTGTTCCGAGTTTACGGATTGCGGCTGTTACAAGCATGGATGATGTTGCAGCATTAGACGAGCGTCTAACACAATTTGTGGAAATTGAAGAAGGTCGATTTATTGTTGGCTTTCATCAAGGAGTGGAGAAGGATCGCCAGAAGGCATGGCATGATCGCCACATAAAAAACAAGCAGTTTCAGCAAGGTGACTTGGTGCTATTGTACAATAATAAGTTTATGAAACATCCAGGCAAGTTGCAGATGCATTGGCTGGGTCCCTACCGCATCAATAGTATTACTTCAGAGTAGTGGTTCAGTTGCAGCGATTGGATGGGGGAATGCTCCCCAAGTTGGTAAATGGTCACAGGTTGAAGCCCTATCGCGTGGGCTTTGAGCAGTGTGATGTCTGAGTTGCATTGGGTGAAAAAAGAAATGAATGCGTGAAGATGATGATTGTTGCAGGTTGATTGATGGCAGATGATGCACCAACAGTGGATGGCATGCGCAAGCGGGAGAGGCTTGTGCCTCCAGTCAGAGACTCATGACAGTGTTGCACTCAAGCTTGCTGATGGATTTTGTACGACGAATTTGGGAGAGTACAACGAAGTGGTGTGATTACTGGTCACCCTCTCCACACATGATTGCCCCTGCCTAATTTCACTGAGTTCACACATGACGACGGTATGTTTTGCACGATGGGTTGGGACGATCAGCAGGGTTGTTCACGTGGTGGCACGAGGGATCTTTGTTGGCACCATGGTCGCCCCCCCCCCCCACTATGGTAGTTGTCCGGCTCATACACACAGATGAGAAGTATCGGGGCATCATTCCCCCCGTCGTGACAGAGGAGGATCCGACTATAAGTACCCAAGGAGGTTGGTAGTTCGCCATCCAGAATTTGTTTCGACCAAGAGTGGTTATGCTGTTTGATCCCTGTGCGAGGTGAGTTGTGAGGAATTCCAAGGAGGTTGTGGAAATGCTTCACTTTGTTTCCCATGGTAGCACCCCAGGGGCCCTGCGAGCCCAAACGACAAGTGTCCCTGAGCATCTTGATACCGTGGGTGCACTTACGCTGTGTATGCCCGAGCCGGTGCCAAGGCGACTGCGGTACGCGTCGACAATGAGATGGACCCCTGGCCGGTCCTGCATGATTCAGTATGCAGTAGTTGTTCGAAGGTTTGTGTTGTTTTTTATCAGGATGCTGGTTGGGGCGGTAGCTCCCCGAGTTCAGTCAACGAAGGGCGCTAGCGCGAAATAGATGTGCCAGAGTCATCCGCCGTTCTCAACCCTTGGTACTGTTCGTCCTCTTTTCTTTTCAGTCTGCACTATTCCATGCGACTGGAAGATGAGTTCGCGATGTCCCTAACAGCAAGTCGAGGGTTGCCTATTCTCGTGGAGGGCTTACAGAATTGGTAGCCGAGGATCTGTACAGCCGAAAGAAGGAGACAACAATTCATGATCCAGATAGCAAGAACAAATGCAGTTGACGTGGCTTGAGGGCGAGCCACAAGATTGTGTTGGGGGCCTGTTGGCAGGTGGTTTGATGAGGAAAGATCATGGTACTACTGACACCGCGACACATTGGATGAAGGCGCGAAAGGAGTATCTTGGGCCAAAGGATACCGCTCTTGGTGGGTTTTGGGTCACTTGGACCATGTATTTTGTAATATTGAGTCAAGTATACCGCAGTTGGTGGGTTTTGGGTCATGTATTTTGTAATATCGAGTCAATTGTACTGCGGTATGCGGGTTTTTGGGTCATTAGACCAAGTTAGTTAGTCGATTGTCCATAAGTGTCGATTAGGTAAGTGGACAAGTATTGTAATTGGCAGAAGCCTATAAATAGTCGAGAATTGTAAGTGTTAGGGGGAGAGTCGATAGGAGGGGATAGAAGTTGATGGATAAGAGCTAGAGATAGAGCTATATGCGGAGATTGACAGAGATAACGCGGGTGTTATGCAGAGATTTATGTACTACTTTTGGTTTGCCACAATAATATAAGGATGATGATTTGGTGCAATCTGTGTGTAATGTTGCTCGATGCCTATGTTATTGCTTGTTCTTAATGCAGTTATCTATTTTTCTATTGCTATAATGTGAATGCCGCAATAATGTGTTATCTGTTTATGTGAAAATGCTGCGATTAAAGTAATGTGCGATCTCTATTTTTGGTAATGTTAAATGCTGCGATGTGCTAGAACTTCATGATGAATACTTGGAATTGATTTTAGTATCATACTGCCGCAACGTGCCTCCTCCCTCGGCGGAAACATGGTTCCGTTTGCTCTTCCTGGACAACTCGGGTGAGACGTCATCTGCTCTGCGGGTGTTGCTGGGTGGGCTCAAACCTGCCCGGGTTGGTGCCCAGGGAGATTGCGGTGTGTGTCGATAGTTGGTGGACCCCTGTCGACTGTGAAGTCACGACTTGGTCAACAAATGGTTCCGTTGTCGAGACCGTGTGCAGAGTAAGAGGAGGCCATGTTGTGGCACCCGACGAAGCTGGAGATACAGAGCTGGTTTTATCAGAGACTGCGGGAATTTGCTGAAAAGGAAAGTCAGAACACGCGACTAACGGTAGATCACTGGTTGGGAAGATATATTCATGATGGTCCGCACGAGTGGTTCTTCTCCGAATTCCCGGTTGTTCTGTATGAGTGGTTGTCAAAGCTGACCTTCCAGAAGAGAAATTTCCAAGGTAGTGAACTAACGACTTGGACCCCAGAGTTGATCCAGGAGCTGCAGGAAGTCGATAATAAGGCATCGTGGGCTGTCGAAGTTTGGCTTGATAGCATTTTGGAAGGATATATCACTGAATTTGTGGTCGACACAAAGAAATCCTATAGCGAAGCTGAAAGATACTTCTTTGATGGACCGAGGGGAAGGTTTCTGCTATTGCTCCAACTGTCGATTAAGATGCTAATCTGCAAGAAAGGTATATTAAAGATGCACCTTGATCAATAAGCATCCTGGTGGGCGAAGGCCGTGGGTATCGTGACTGTCAGGGGGCGGTCGAAGGAATGGTAAAAGGATAGATGGGTGCAGACCATGAGGAGACTGTGAGCGAAGCCGAGGAAGAAAGTGGCCTTACGAGGGGAGGAGCAAGGTTCTGACAGGAAAAGAGTTAGAGGATAGGAGAAGGTCCTGCTAGAATTGGACTGCAAGACCGTGAAGGAAGGCCACACGGGACGAAGCGACCTCACAGTCCTGACAGGGACAACCAGGCTATGCCCAGGATAGAGGCAGGACCAAACCCCGACACAAACATACCCACCCCTCCGCTCACTGACTCTCAACCAGCAAGAAATAATACTTCGACACCATCAAGTTCGTCAATACTGCAGAAGTTAATTGGTAGTAGCGCAGCGACAGGAGGAAGGAAGCCCAAGATGGTGGGTGATGATGCTAAGCTACTGTTGTTCCATGGCAGTGCGACAGACAACCTAGAACAATATTGGTTTTTGTGTGAAGCGGTCTGGACTGTGAAACATATCATTGATGACGATGTTAAGAAAGGAAAATTGGCCATGACTCTGTGAGGTCATGCATTAGATTGTTCATGAAGTTTGTCTTAGTCCCTACAGGGGCCCCAGATAAGTCATTGAATGAGATTCAGGATGGGCTGATTGCTGAATTTAGATAGCCTAAGTCGGAGGCCCAGTATATTACTGAATTGAAGGAAATTAAGCAGTATCCCAATGAGACAGTGTGGGATTTCGACCAACAATTCAAGACACTGATGGAAAAGGTTAGTTTTGATATAAGCGTTGTCCAACATAAAGAATGGTTCATTGCAGCATTGTTACCCCACATTCGACTGTCGCTGATGCAGCAAAACATGTCGACCCTAGCGAAGCTCTAGAGATTGCAATGCGATTGGAGGCGTCGCCGATTGGAGATAATGCAGCTGGGATGTCGTAGATTCAGACGCAGCTTGCCAACCTGAATATACAGTTGCAAGATTTAAAGAAGAACAAGGAACAACGCGATGAGGTATGTTGTACGCAATGTCGACGAAAGGGACATACGAAAGATGATTGCCTGGATTTTCGTAATTATTTGATCTCCGGTGCGCCCAATCCATTGAATGGCGGAAGTATGCTGTGGTGTCGCATTTGTTCGGTGTTTGGGCAAGGTCATGATAGTTTCCCGTATATGCAGAAAATGGTGACAACCCCACGAAATCTCTACTGCACATTTTGCAAATCAGTGGGTCATGACGACAAGGATTGCCGTGCATATGGGTTGCTACAAGAAAGGATGTGCGATGTATTCTACGTCAAGGACGATTAGCGTGCGGTGCAACAACCATAGATGCAACCGTAGGTAGCTCAACCAATACCACAACAGTAGATGCAGTTTGTAACGCAGCTGCAGCAAACGTAGTAGTTCGTACCGCAATATACACTGGTGAACCCTTCGCAGCCTCAGTACGTGCAACCAACACAGTATGTACCACAAGGGCGAGGGATGCCACCAGCACCCATGTAGTAGCAGTTTAACCAACCTTAGTATTAGCAGCAGGGTGGCTATCGGGGAGGCTACAGGGGTGGACGCGGTGGTGGATTTGGTCATGGAGGAGGAGGTCGAGGTGGTCGTGGACCTGTTCAATGTTACCACTGTGCGGTGTGGGGACATTATCAGCGCAACTGCCCACTGCTATAGAATCGGTGTATGTTTTGTTTTGGTAATGATCATACAGTCAAGAATATTCCACAGTTGATTACAAGATGGCAGGCTGGGAACACTCCGTAGCTACAGAAATCGATACAACAATCGGTACAGAACTTGGTGCAGCAACCAGTACAGAACCAGCCCCCGCGACCACCGCCGAACGCTAATCCTAACGTAAATCAACCAGGGAACTTGCAGCAGAACCAAACACAGGGTGCCAATATTGCGACTATTTCTGCAGAACCGCGACCACAAGATGCTTCGGTGGCTGTTGTCACTCGTGGAGGCAAGACGACTGGGAAAGATGGTTCACGACCACTCATTCGCTTGGCTGGTCAGAAGACGGTAAATTTCGACATTGATGTGGAGCAGGAGACGTTCCTGGAAGCACGTTGCACTTTGGAGAAAGATCATGGTAAGGCTGTTATTTGCGATATGCAGCCTATCTTTGATGCCACATCAGACACTGATCGACCACCGCCAGGGATATTGCAGAAGTTCCTTGAAAGTTGTCTCTCATTGGCATGAGACCCGGCTGCCCTGGTTGAGATTGAGGGATGGTTGTAGTGACTTCCGAAAGGACGGTAGGATTCAACCGTAAAATCCTTACATCGAAGGAAGACTGGCAAGGAAATGCGAATGAATATTCAGATTGGCGATTATGATGTTGACTCTGTGATTCTTGATCTTGGTTCGGATGTTAACATCTTAACCAAGCAGTCATGGTAGAAAATGGGGAGTCCCCCATTGAGCTGGTCTCCTGTGCAACTCCGGTTGGCTAACCATGCGAAGGTTAGACTGATTGGGCGGATTCCGCGGCTCACAATTGATATTGAGGGCATGAAGACTTATGCTGATTTCGACGTCATTGAGGTAGTTGATGGAGGAAGCTCCTATCCTGCGTTATTGGGGATAGGATGGGCTAACGATAGTGGAGCTGTAATCAACTTCAAGAAGCGCATGATGAATTTTGAGAATCACGATTTCCGAGTCATCGCTCTGTTGGATCCGGCTGAAGGACGCCAATATGTTGAGCCTGTCAAAAATGATGATCACACTGGCTGGGATCATGCATTTAATATTTCTGAGGACTATATTATCCCACGATCCACGATGAGCTAGAGTGGCGCAGTGAGAGTTCTGCGTCTTCCGACTCTGATGATGCATTAGAGCACTGGTAGAGCCAGATGCATGAAGTACCGTTTCTCAATTGTGGCTTAGTTATGCAATCCTTATGTCGGGTTGCGACAGAAACAGTCACACTGCCTATCTATGATGGGTTTCCTGACCTCACTAACTTTTTGGCGGAATTTGAAGAACGGGTCTCAGAACCCCAGCGATTGCTGGCCTTGGAGGAAGCATTGAATGCTACTCTAGTACGCTGGTGGGCGACGCATAAGAAATTTATTAAAGATTGGTCACAGTGTCGAAGGTTGATAATGGTTCGATTTGGCAATACTGAGGTTTATCACACCGGCAAGTATGATGGTCGAACTGATCCCAGTGATCATGTGATGGAGTGCCAACGATTGTGGGTAGCGCGAACCAGAGATGAGTGGGTTCATGCTTTTGTCCATACTTCGGAAGAGATACCGCGCTCGTGGTACACTGCAGCCGAGTTGCGCCATGACGTTACAACATGGGGGTAGTAGACGATCTGTTTCATTCATACCTTCACATTTGCGGATGCCAACCCTGATGTCCATAACGCCCCGCAACTCATCCGCGATGTGATATTTCAGGTTGTTCCGGTGACCTGCCCTGTTGACCCGCACATACACAGTCAGATGTAGTCTCTGATGGAGTGATTCAACATCAGTGGAGGGCCAGAGGACAATGATGATCCCTGAAATATTAACATTCCCGAAATAAAGGAAGTCACGATGTGCTATCACCTGTTGCGCCCAGTAATCCGTTCAATCATCTGTTGTAGCTTCGCAAAACGAATATCGGCACTGAGGCTACTCCCAAGTTTGCTAATGTTGGGGATTATTGGCATGATGAGATGATGAGTAAGGTTAGTGAGTTATTGCATGAGTTTCAGGACGTGTTTCCCACGAAGTTTTCCGAAATGAAGGGAATCTTGGGTGATTTAGGAGAGATGAGGATTCCATTGAAACCAGACGCTAAGCCAGTCCGACAATGACCTTATTGGCTAAATCCACGACATAAAGAAAAGGTCAAGGCAGAACTTGATCGGATGCTGGATGCTGGTATCATCGAACCTGTGGAAGAGTCAGAATGGATCAATCCTATGGTGGTGCAGGACAAGAAAACAGGCGAAGTGCGTATTTGTGTCGATTTGTGGAAGTTGAACAATGTCTGCTTGCATGACCCCTTTCCGACACCGTTTACTGATGAAGTACTTGAAGGAGTGGGTGGCCATGAGATGTTCTCTTTCACTGATGGATTCTCTGGCTACCATCAGATTCGCATTTCCAAGGAAGATCTTCATAAGATAACTGTTGTTACTGAATGGGGTTGCTTTCAGTACATGGTCATGCCCTTTGGTCTGAAGAATGCACCTGCGATATTTTCCCGGTTCGTTGTTGTCGCATTCAAAGATTTTATTCATAAGTTTTTGCAGGTATATATGGATGATTGGACTGTTTATGGATTGATTCGCGATCATTTGTCCAATCTACGATTGATGCTTGAGCGATGCCGACAACACCAGATATCACTGAACTTGAAGAAATGTATATTTTGTGCACCTTTTGGCATACTGCTGGGTCATATTGTGTGTAAGCAGGGATTGTTGGTTGATCCAACCAAAATTGCGCTTATTTTGGGGTTGCAACCGCCGACCACTGTTAAGCAGTTACACGCCACCTTGGCTCATACAGGATATTATCGCAAGTTTATCAGGGGTTATGTTGCGATTATGACCCCTATGAAGAAGTTGTTGAAAAAGGATGTGGCATTCTAGTGGAACCCGAAATGCCAGGCTAGTTTTGAAATGCTCAAGGCGAGGATGGTGTCGGCACCTATCTTGGTCTTTCTGGACTAGAGTAAGGAATTCCACATCCATGTTGATGCTTCATCGGTTGCATTAGGGGTTGTATTGGCTCAACCAGGCGAAGGCGACATTGATCATCCCATTGCTTTTGCCAGTCGGAAGCTGTCTTCTGCAGAACGCAACTACACTACCACCGAACGCGAAGGTCTGGCCATGGTTTATGCGCTGTAGAAATTCAGGCATTATTTGTTGGCCAATTTAAAATGTTCACTAATCATTCGGCTTTGAAATACTTGGTCAATAAGCCTGTGTTGGGGGGGAAGATATGTCGGTGGCTACTGTTGTTTCAGGAGTTTAATTTTGAGGTTGTTGTGAAGCTGGGGTGGTTGAATGCTGGACCAGATCATTTGTCACAGATTGATACAGGGGAGGAACCGACTAATATCGACGATGGGTTGCCGGATGCCCAACTATTTCACGTTGCCGCTGCTGATCACTACTTTGATGACATCCTTCAGTTTCTGGTGACCGGCACCGCGCCCGAGGACTTCACTACTGCTTAGAAGAAGCAATTGATCGTCAAGGCTGCTAACTTTCAACTGATCGCTGGAGAGTTGTATAAATTGGGTGTTGATGAGATATTGTGTCGATGTGTCTTGCCACATGAGCAGGCGCAGATATTGGCTGAAGCACATGGCGGAGTCGCAGGAGGACATTATGGCGGTCGGGTGACTGCCCGGAAGGTATTGCGTGCAGGGCTTTGGTGGCCCACATTACATAACGATGCGACAGACTATGCGCAGTCTTGTGATGTTTGTCAACGAACTGGAATATTGTCCAGATGAGATGAGATGCTATTACTACCTCAATTAACACTACAACCGTTTGAGAAATGGGCTATGGATTTTGTAGGACCGATCAATCTAGCAGGGAAACGTACAGGTGCGTGGTATATTATCATAGCGACAGAGTATTTGACCCAATGGGCGGTCACCTATAGTTGATTGTTCTGCATCAATGACTGCCCGGTTCTTGTTTGATCACATTATCACTCGGTTCGGCTGCACCAAGATTTTGCTGAGTGATCAAGGAAGCCATTTTCTCAATCACACTACCAGCGCATTGACGGAGGAATTGCAGATTCAGCACAAGAAGAGTACACCCTATCACCCACAGGCGAATGGGACGGTAGAGGCGTTTAATAAAGTATTGGAGCATGCATTAACAAAAGTGTGGAATGCAAACCGCGACGATTGGGATTTGAAAGTTCCAGCGGTGTTGTGGGCTTATCGCACCACATGTAAAAGGTTGACTGGTCAGACACCTTTCAAGCTGGTATATGGGAAGGAAGCAATTATGGCTATGGAGTACATTGTTCTGAGTTTACGGATCGCGGCTTTTACAAGCATGGATGATGTTGCAGCATTAGACGAGCATCTAGCACAATTGGTGGAACTCGAAGAAGATCGATTTATCGCTGGCTTTCATCAAGGAGTGGAGAAGGATCGCCAGAAGGCATGGCATGATCGCCACATCAAAAACAAGCAGTTTCAGCAAGGTGAGTTGGTGCTATTGTATGACAGTAAGTTTATGAAACATCCAGGCAAGTTGTAGATGCATTGGCTGGGTCCCTACCACATCAATAGTATTACTTCAGGAGGAGCGGTTCAGTTGCAACGATTGGATGGGGGGAATGCTCCCCAAGCTGGTAAATGGTCATAGATTGAAGCCCTATCGCGTGGGATTCGAGCAGTGCGATGTCTGAGTCGCATTGGGTGAAAAAAAAATGAATGCGTGAAGATGATGATTGTTGCAGGTTGATTGATGGTAGATGATGCAACAACAGCAGACGACATGTGCAAGCGAGAGAGGCTTGTGCCGCCAGTCAGAGACTCATGACGGTGTTTCACTCAGGCTTGCTAACGGATTTTGTATGATGAATTTGGGAGAGTACAATGAAGTGGTGTGATTATTGGTCACCCTCTCCACACATGATTGCCCCTGCCTAATTTCACTGAGTTGACACATGACGACGGTATGTTTTGCACGATGGGCTGGGACGATCAACAGGGTTGTTCATGTTGTGGCACAAGGGATCCTTGTTGGCAGCATGGTCGAGCCCCCCCACTATTGAAGTTGGCCGACTCATACACACAGATGAGAAGTACCGGGGCATCATTCCCCCCGTTGTGACAGAGGAGGATCCGGCTATAAGTACCCAAGGAGGTTGGTAGTTCGCCATCCAAAATTTGTTTCGACCAAGAGTGGTTATGCTGTTTGATCCCTATGCGAGGTGAGTTGTGAGGAATTCCAAGGAGGCTGTGGAAATGCTTCGCTTTGTTTCCCATGGTAGCACCCCAGGGGCCCTGTGAGCCCGAACAACGAGTGTCCCTCAGCATCTTAATACCGTAGGTGCACTTATGCTGTGTATGCCTGGGCCGGTGCCAGGGTGACTGCGGTACGCATCGACAGTGAGATGGACCCCTAGCTTGTCCCGCATGATTCAGTATGCAGTAGTTGTTCCAAAGGTTGTGCTATTTTTTATCAGGATGCTGGTTGGGATGGTAGCTCCCTTACTTCAATCAACGATGGGCGCTGGCACGAAACAGATGTGTCAGAGTCGTCCTCCGTTCTCAACCCTTGGTACTGGTCGTCCTCTTTTCTTTTCAATCTGCACTATTCCATGCGGCTGGAGGATGAGTTCGCGATGTCCCTGACAACAAGTCGAGGGTTTCCTATTCTCGTGGAGGGCTAACAGAATTGGTAGCCGAGGATCTGTACAGCCGAAAGAAGGAGACAACAATTCGTGATCCAGACAGCAAGAATAGATGCAGTTGACGTGGCTCGAGGGTGAGCCACAAGATTGTGTTGGGGGCCTGTTGGCAGGTGGTTTGATGAGGATGTGTTGCGGTACTATTGACGCCGCGACACATTGGATGAAGGCGCGAAAGGAGTATTTGGTGCCAACGTATACCGCAGTTGGCGGGTTTTGGGTCACGTGGACCATGTATTTTGTAATATTGAGTCAAGTATACCGCAGTTGGAGGGTTTTGGGTCATGTATTTTGTAATATCGAGTCAATTGTACTGCGGTATGCGGGTTTTTGGGTCATTAGACCAAGTGAGTTAGTCAATTGTCCATAAGTGTCGGTTAGGTAAGTGGACAAGTATTGTAATTGGCGGAAGCCTATAAATAGTCGAGAATTGTAAGTGTTAGGGGGAGAGTCGATATGAGTGGATAGAAGTCGATGGATACGAGCTAGAGATAGAGCTATATGCGGAGATTGACAGAGATAATGCGGGTGTTGCAGAAAGGTTTATGTACTGCTTTTGGTTTGCCACAGTAATATAAGGATGATGATTTGGTGCAATCTGTGTGTAATGTTGCTCGATGCCTATGTTATTGCCTATTCTTAATACAGTTATCTGTTTTCTGTTGCTATAATTTGAATGCTGTAATAATATGTTATTTGTCTATGTGAAAATGTTGCAATTAAAGTAATGTGCGATCTCTGTTTTTGGTAATGTTAAATGCTGCAATGTGCTAGAACTTCATGATGAATAATTGGAATTGTTGTTAGTATCATACTACCGCAACGTGCCTCCTCCCTCGGTGGAAACATGGTTCCGTCTGCTCTTCGTGGACACCTCGGGTGAGACCTCATCCGCTCTACGGGTGTTGCTGGGTGGGCTCAAACCTGCCCGGGCCGGTGCCCAAGGAGATTGCGATGTGTGTCAACAGTTGGTGGACCCTTGTCGACTGTGAGGTCGCAACTTGGTCAACAAGCAGATGTCCTGCCAAAGGCACCTTGTAATATCCTTGGAAATATTTAACTAAGATATTAACTCAAGTTCAGAATTTTAAACAAATTTACTTGTCCATTATTTTATTTATCAATTCACCTAACGGAGCAGGATGTCAGTGACGGGTAAGGAGACTTGAAACTGAGTTTGGTAAGATGAACTTTCAGTTCTGGAATTTATATGGGACAATGTGCAACAGCAACTTAGACAGTGGTAAATTGGATCCTTTGTACAAAGCACGGAGACCATTTATGTTTCAGACATCAGCTACCGCTAAAGCCTACCACAATGCTTCCTGGGTACATCCGCATATACAAACTAGATCGGGAAGGCTAACTGGGTTTATAGCAGTCAATGGGTTTCTGGTTATGCTCAGAATAATAAATGATAAGTCTTGGAATAGTTTGCAGAGAATTGGGGCTTTTGGTCTCTTCCGGGATTGTGGAGCTAGTCTTTTTCTTAACTTTCCAAGAAAGGTCAAAAGGAATTAAAAATCTGATTTTTTGGACTGATATGGATATTGGGATGTGTCAAGGACCTGCTCCAACTGATGGATCAACAAAAGAGTGCATAGAATGAATTTTATGGGCAAAATGGAAAAACTAGTCAATTTTTGGTATTAAACTAGCTAGTCTTGGATTTTTAACTGCAAAATGACTTGAAGGAATTAAACCTTATATTTTGTGCTATAATGCTGCTCTGATATAATAATTTTCAACATATATAAGATAAATATGGATGCAGAACACTTCTTTTCTTATTAATAAATTTTCTTCCCAAAGTACATGCCTCACAGGCTAATTTCTCATTACAATAGTGGGAGAAATGAAGAGAAGAATGAGAGTTTTACTGTGGATCTGCTCCCAAGCTATGATTAGGTCACCAATAGGTCATGTGACTATCATGGGCTGCATTCTGAACTTCTAGACTTGATAGGGGCGCATTCACTGAGCCAACCCTCTCCTTTAGGGAAAGCTCCTCCCACTTTAGCTGTGAATGGTAGCAGAATGTAAGAAGAGAAGGGGGATCATGTGTGGATCTGATCTATGGACATGTGACTCTCTGATATGCTGCAAAACATGGCAGGCTGAACTTCTTGGAGATTCTGGGCGCCACTCATGAGAACTAGCTCCTCCTTCTGGCAATTTTCCTTCAAATCTAGCTGCTAGTCCACCGTAGAATTGTCCTCCTCTTCAAGATGACTGTAGATCTTCCTGGCTGGAATAAGATGAATGTTATAGGCTGCAATACATGTATTGGACCTGCACAACACTCCTGGATAAATCACAAAGTCTTGGGGCACATCACCCAAGCAAACTCACTGAGGCACAACACTCAGCTAGAGAGGCTCAGAGCTCTCACACAAAAATTCTCAAATGATCAAAAGTCCTTTATTGGAGTTGGTTGGCTTCTTTTATAAACTTTATGATGACCTGCTGAGTAAGTTACTTAGCTTTGGTGACTTGTGAGAATAGGTTGCCACTTGCCCATCCTACTCCAAGTCATGAGGGCGCCTTTCTTGAGGAGAATAGCAACTTCTGAGCTTTCAAAACTTTCTTTCCTTCACCTCCTTCACTAAATTTGGGCAAGTGCGCTTTAGGTAGATTTTCTGGTTGTTTCTATTTCCTTTCAGAAAGCTTTTCTAAATCTTTCCACTTTCTTTAATTTCCTCTTTCCTGCTTTTGTCTAATTTTGCTAGCTTTTGTCAGTGCCCTTTCTAGGTTCATCTTGCCAACTTGTCTCCACTAGATTCCTTAGTTTTTCTGAGACTTTACCACTTAGGAAAGTTGGGCTCACTTACCAATTCGAATTTCCTAGCCTTGTCAACATCAACTTGCCACCAATTAAATTAGTAATGATGCATTTATTAATTAAAATCAATCCAACTCTGAATATAATTAATTATTTAATAATTAATTAATTCATATAGTATTCTGCCTCAACATTTATCTCCATTAATTAATGATAACTCCATTAGTTTCCTTAGATCCTTAGTTTGGGTATTAATATCTTTCGGGGTCCACCTTATCCATTTAATACCCAAATACAACCTTAGGCATCTTTCATAAGACAGTTTCCATGCTTGCTCATTAATTAAATAATTGCTGCCTAGGTGAGTTAGGCCAAAATTACCTCATGGACCATAGCAAAATTTGGGGACATGACACACCTCCAATGAAGTGAGATAGCACAGATTGCCACCGACCAACACACCAGAAGCAGAATACAACCACAGTTGCAAAAAAACACCAGCATCCACAAAAGACGCCTGGAACAAATTTTTTACCCCGAATTAAGTAAAAATGGAAAAAAACCCCTGCACGGAGAACCCACTTTCCCAGAAACCCATAAACGGAAAATGCCATTACGCATCGTAGTACAGGGCTCCATCACGAAAACATTAAAAAAATTCACCACCCTTAAGAAGAACCCATCCACGACACCTCCAAAACCGGGACATATGAAGGAAAGCATGGAGTGAAATGAAACCAGTAGCCTCTCAAGATTCATATCAGTTGACAATGACGCTGAACCAAAAAGCAGGATCCACGGACTCAGCAACATGAAAACCATCCCTCGGTCAACTAAACAACACCAAATGCAACCCCACCTCCCAGTACACAATGCATACCACACCGGAAAAATAAAAAACCA
This sequence comes from Larix kaempferi, assembly GCA_027924585.1. Lineage (NCBI taxonomy): Eukaryota > Viridiplantae > Streptophyta > Pinopsida > Pinales > Pinaceae > Larix > Larix kaempferi. The sequence goes on from BSBM01000476.1 coordinate 20,527,984, forward strand.
TACGAAGACTGGGACTAGCATTCAATGGCAACGACTACCACATTTAAACCAGTGAATGTACTCAACCAAGAGGGTTGATCCCATGCAGACCGCACCTCATTCCCCGCACGATGCACTTGGACGAAAGACAAACCAAAGAGCCCATACCTCGGCAATAAAGACAGGAAAAGCTGATGACACCCCGCCATCAAGGCCTGGGGCACACAGCCCCAGGCCATACGTCATGGCGCATGACTCAAACCACAGCCGCAGAAAAATCCGAAAATAAAAACACCAAAAAATACCTGAAAAATATAACCTTACACTTTACCTTCTACTCTGCCAACTGTCTGCCCTTCCAATGCCTGCTTAATATCCCCGATCGAAAAATAAATGTCGGGGACATAATAAAGTAAAAAATAACTTCTCTCTTTTTTAATAAAATAACCAACACCTTTTTAAATATAAAACATTATTTAAAAACTATAAAAAAATAGTTTAAAAATAATATAATTTTAATTTTTTTTTTAAATTGCTTGGTTTTAGAATGTTAAAGGGGAATTTGTTTTTTCCAAACATGATCAAGAGACCAAAGAATTGAGGAAAAAACAAACATGGAATTTGACCATGACTCATAGAAAAATATGCATAGGGTAGAGAAAAGTGAGGATAATCACAAGACTTTACCAAGTTGAATATTTGACATGAAGAGAACTGACTAGGCTGACTAGAACACTCATAGCTTTGGCAAAATTCTAGTGGACTTTACGGCAACGAAAACTTGGGTGGCTCCTTATATACGTGCTACCGGAATCTAAATTTTTTTGATGGAGCAGATTCTAGTACCAACATCTGGCTCTGGCTGGGGATGGAGTTCTCCCTGCGAGGCTCCAAGAACCTGCAGACTGAGTGCCTTTTCCATTCCATCTCTGCAACTTGTAACAATACTTTGCTTACCATTCACTGCTAACCAAAGGCTGCAATTTGTTTTTTCCTGCAAGCTCTGAAATGACCCTGCTCCACAACTGAGAATAAGAAGCACCAGTGTTCCATTGGGCTAGATTCTTATTAACCATTTGAACTAATACACACCAAAATAAGCTAAAAAAGAAAACTGCTAAAAACAAACTGCATACTTAAACTAATCCATGTACTGCAAGTTTGTTTGTTGAAAACAAAAAATCCAAACAAATGCTCTACTGATGAAGATTGGAAGGAAATAAATGCTCTTGAGACGAGATTATTTATTATTTATGTACAAATCCTACTTGCAACCGTATGACCGAGTTCCTCAAGTGTAAGAAAATTTGCACCATAACCATTTAAATATTTCATCAACTAACCAAAGCTTTCTTCCAACTTCGAGTACATATACAAGTGAAAGCTTTGAAAAACATGAAGAGTAATAATCTAACAACTCATACTCACTTCCATGAAACTCTGCCCTTAAGAAATTAAGGATAGAAAAATAGAAAATTTATAGTTTAGCTCTGATTCCAAATAACTTGCCACGGAATCATAAAAATCACCAAAAATTACATTTTCCTATTGCAGAAGATGAATAAGCTTCTTTCCTTTTTCCTGCCCAAGAATTTCTTGGATCTGCTGCTCAATAATTGATGAAGAATAAAATTTTGTAAATTGTTCCTGAAAATCCTTATTTCCTTCATTGATTCGAAGAAGTTCAACTACACTTTTCTCCTGACAGAATTCTTGCTGCCACATAACCTCTGAGGTGAAATGGAAAAAAACTGCTTTTCTAAATCTTCCTTATCGCTTTCTTCAAAATAGTCAAATAAAGGAGAACTGGTGGAAAATTAAGTGGGTGCTGATATAAATTTTTGCTCTTCTAAATCCTCTTCATACTTATCAAAAATAGGAATACCTTCATAATGGTTTTGAGCAGCAAAGTTATCACGGCCATGGCTATTAGACACATCTAATATTATGTTCAAAGTATCTACAGTCTGGTTGCTATCAATTTGAGAGTCAAAGCAATTCAAAACTTTTTCTTGTTCAATAGAAATATTGGAATATAATTTACCTACAATTGGTTGCTGCTGATCGTGGAATTCCCAATCTAGAACTTCAATGTCTTCATCATATTCATCATAAAGTGGAGCATTCTAAAAAATTTCCAATGATGATGTTGAAGGTTCATGTTTTTCTTCATTCAATAAATCCTGAAAAGCCTTGTGTGACATCATATCATCACGAAAAACACTAGAATATTTTTTAAGTCATTTGAACCAAACGCTTCTACAGCAATTTCTTCATTACAAGGTTGATCTTCAACACAAAAATGGTTTCCAGTAGTTTGTTCAACAAAAAATTGATCTTGACAAGGAGTTTTAATAACAAACTCTGCATGATGATGATGAATCGGATCTTGAAAACTGTCAAATACCACTTGAATTTCATTCTTTTGAAATGCAACTTCATGGATTTCATCAGTAAAACTTTCCAAACCATTATTGCTAAGGGATTTCTCAAGTTCTAATTGCTCGCAACAGCCCTCCAAAAGGATATCAACATGATAAATTCTATTGCAATAAGAATAAAAGACAACATGAAAATATTTTAATAACGAAATGCTAGAGAAGGAAGAGATCGGTACCACTCTCTAGCATCTCCTTCCAAGGAGTACAAAAACATTTTCAACAATACATCCTCGTGATGAATATCGAACTGGTCCGTGTATTAATGAAAATCAATCAAGTGTTGTGCCAGATGGTCATGATCATCTCCTCTAAATCTTGGAAGGAAGTCTCCCCATTCATCCATAGTAGGCACATCATCTGGAAAACCAAGAATAATAGAGAAATAAAAAGTTTCAAACCTCGTGGCCAATATAGTAGCACAAGATTTTGACATTCTTGAATTGTAAAGTCGCCTCTGGATTCTTTGGAGTTTCCCGATGAACAAATCTGCAGTCAAACAAGTGTCCACTTCTTGTTCACCATGATCTACTCAATATCAAAACCCCAGGGAGATGACTTCGTTCCTCCATTCCCCGGCAACGACACCAAAAGATGTTAGTCCTAAAGTTTGCACTGACTGCTAAGCACAAAGGTTAGGCACCTCGAAATTGGAATTTGGATTGTAGGAGATTGGTTGTGCAAGGGGTCAAGAGATGGTTTACAAACTGAGAAAGCATAGGACCATTGCAAACATCATATTTCTGTAAATAACATGGATGATCAGACTGAGGAAATAAATATATCAGTGATGATTGAGGTTTAAGACTGTTGATTAATAACATAAGGAACAAACAGTTCAATCATATGTTAAGATAAAGTAACATGTTCAGAAAAACATTCCAAACATAGATGGATGAAAATTCAACCACAGTGTTGAGCATTCATAAAGAAAACATCAATATGAAGGAATTCATTACTGTGACAATTTTAACAAAACCACAGAATATTCAAACTCAATGATCACTAAACCTGGTTCATAAAATACAAGATCTCATATTCAGATTAACAAGACTCCATTAGAAATTACAGAGCATGGTCTTGAGACTTCAGAATGCAACTCTAGATTTCCTCACCACTCTCATCCTCTCGGATGGAACCCCCTTTACATTCAAAATGATAAGATTTTATAGAGAAACTACAGATAACAAGCTCTTGTCATCATTTGGGAATCTAGTTTATCTAAAAATAAATGACATCTCAGTTTAATCACAAAAAATCTGCAAAGACTTTGTTAAATTGCCAACTGATCCGTCGACTCCTAGTCCAAAGCCTGATAATCTGGGATTTGTTGTTGACCTTCTGGATTTGCAATTCACCAATTGGTTGGCAACTTACCTAGAAGGATGCTAACAATACTAATATTCTTCTTTTGTTGTCGAGTGTGTCTCAAATTTTGAAATGCTTGCCTTCGAATCATAACAACCTTTAACTACTAATTTTCTATCATTTATAAATGCCTCAGAAAGCTGAATCTAGGTGCTAATTGGTTTCCTGGAAATCTAGAACTGCTAGAACTGCCAGATCAATCCTCTGCTTGAAAATCTGATCCTTACAATGCTCTGCCACTTGTAGAAATAACCATCTTTTCATAAATACTTTGATTGCCACCTAATACTCGGTCACCTAAGATGTTATTGAAAACCTGGGATTGATATTTTGATGCTAATCATATTTATGAAAAACCTTGTCATCGGGATTGACTGAGAATAAACAAGTGTAATTTTTCAATATTTGCCACTTATGTTCTGTTTCTGCTACCATCCATACCTTTAGAATCATGTATCATCAGAAGTCCAACGATAATATTTGGCAGAAAATGCTCATTCATAACCTCAACATGAACCCAATCGCAACCTGCCAAGTTCACTGCTTTGACCTTGCTTACCCAACGTTGAGAGAAAGAAAAGAGACAATGATGCAAGTTTTAGGGACTTTGCTAATTCGGGAAAATGATTTACTGAATGCAGAATTTCTTTCATACCATCAATCATGAGCATCAATTTCAAAATGTTGTCTCAGCTGCATTAAAAGCAATGACTAGTGGCAGCTTTACTTCTTCATTATTCACCTTAAATTCCTTCACTGATTTTTTAACATGATCTTATGAAATTTCTCTATTTTATTGATGTTGTATAATAGAGAACATCCAGAAAGCTCGATCTTTCCCAATAGATAAAATATGCTTCCCTTTACCATAATATATGTCCATCCAAGCAACCGATTTCAACTACATTAAGAGCTAGAGATGTCGATGTTGAGAACAATGAGGCATCTGAGCAAAGAGATTCAGATCCAGTTTCTCTCTGGGTATGATATGCCAAAACAAATCAAGAGTTTCCATCTTTGAACGTTATTTTCCAACAATGGCACTTTGTTGGCATCTAATACTCGCGAGCATATATGCGATGTTCCCAGGAACATTCTCCTTTGGTGAACTTGGACACTCAGAGATTTGTGATTTTCGTGTCACCTATGGGTAATACCAGTTTGGCAAAATCACATCTTAGTATTTTTCATCCTTTATCTGGGGTTTCCAAAGCCACTTTCAAGCCATGAGAAATGCATTGAATCAAAGCCATATTGACACTTGGTCGCTTTATTGATGCTTATGGTAACCTGGTGGTCTTTCTTAGCACCTGTTGTGAGTGCTTTTACAGCAGTCATTCATTGGTGTTTCTCCTTGAATTAATTTTGTGGGCTGTCGATTGGACAAAGTTCTTGGGATTCCTTGGGTAGGGACATAACATGGAAAGAGAGTCGGTAAAAACTAGGGATAGCAATAAAGTAAAAAAAATTCTCCCTTTTTTTATAAAATAACCAACACTTTTTTAAATATAAAACATTATTTAAAAAATATAAAAAAATAGTTTATAAATAATATAATTTTATATTTATTATTTGTTTCTAAAAACTTGCTTGGCTTTAGAATGTTAAAGGGGAATTTGTTTTTTCCAAACATGATCAAGGGACCAAATAATTGAGGACAAAGAAAACATAGAATTTGACCATGACTTATAGAAAAATAGGCATATGGTAGAGAAAAGTGAGCATAATCACAAGACTTTACCAAGTTGAAGATTTGACATGAAGAGAATTGACCACGATGACTAGAACACTCATAGCTTTGGCAAAATGCTAGTGGGCTTTATGGAAGCGAAAACTGGGGTGGCTCTTTACATGCGCACTGCCTGAATATAAATAATTTTGATGGAGAAGATTCTGGTACCAACAATCCCAATGAGTAAATGGGCGATGAATTGAAAATTCGTAGCTTAATATAACATACTACTAATATAGATGCATCGTAGCTTAATATAACATACTACAGACATAGATGCATCTTAATTCATTTTGTAGTCTATTTTTTTTTCTTAAATTTGCGGAAAAGTTTCTAAAATAAATTTATGTTGATATTAAATGAAACAAAGATTTCATTCAATACCCCTTAAGCATGATCATAGCTTAAAAATGCCATGGTTAGAAAAGAAATACACCATATTCTTGATTGTCAAAACCAAACTAGGCGGGTGTTCTCAAATATTGATGAGTTTACTGTTGAGAGTGGACTCTTCACATTGGAGGGTGTGATCATTATTAGTGGGGGCGCAGAGCTTGGTACACTTCCATCTTCCATCGCTGCCACCATTTTATGTTGAGTGACTCCATCGTTACACTCCTCTGCTATATTGGAGGGTGCAGTCTCCAAGAGAGGAGGGGCACCACACTTGAAGGAGGGCACATTCATTTACAAGCGGGTTGACTATTGTAAGTTGTTATATCATGTTTAGAGGGTCTGCACTTTATGTTTATTAATTCCTAATTCCTATCTTTATCTAAATCTTAAATCTATTATATGTCTATCTTAATCTAAAGCCTATTTTTATTTATGCAGGAGCCTTGCTCGAATAAATCTGTGTTTATCGTGGTTCCTTGTTTTCTCTTAATATGTAATGTTGGTTCTTGGGTTTACTTAAAATTCAAATCTTAGTTGGCCCATATCAAAAGTATTTAGGGTTGACTCAGACCATGTGTCTCTCATGGATTTATTAAGCTGATCAATATACTACCATTTCCCACAGTGTGTGCAAGATTCCAACACTTCACACATCCAATAGCGCTGAGAAGAGGAGGGTTTGACTGCTATATTCTATAAAATTGAGATTTTCTGAGTCCATTATCTTTTTGTATTGTTGCTTCATTGGACCAAACATGGCATTCACCTACAGGTCTGTTCATGTGGTTTAAATTTGAATGTGGTCAGATTTGAGGAGAGAGCCAACTATAATAAAAATGGTGGATGTGGTCAAGGAGGAGGAGGTTTCAGAGGAGGCCATGGTGGAGGAAGAACTGGACCCATCAAATGTTATAACTATGAGGAGGTGAAATTCCATCCATATAAATCTTCTTTCACCTTCAGTAATGGGTCTTTCACATTCTCATTTTCATTCCCATAACTCTGTTGTATTTTCTAGTTATTTTGTAGTTTGAAGAATCAATAGGATAAGTGTTTTAAATACTAGGAGGTAGACACTATCATCTATTCATGGATATGGGATCAGGCGCATTCAAATGTTGAGATCGAAGGACCGTGATAACTCTAGTAAGTGAAGAGTAAGTAGAGTTGAGGGGTCACACATGTCGATCTAGTTTCTCTTCAGTAGGATTAAAAAACAATATCCTTTAACTAACATTTCAAAAATACATAAAATAGTGTTGGTCAAGGTGATAAGGAAAAATAATATCCATTTTAATTACTAAATGAACAAGTTGTAGACTGAAGGAAGGCATAGACCCTACAATTGTGTTGGAAATATTGTATTTATGAGTTGTTAGCGTATCTGATATGCACTGGCTCTGTCAGACTCTCAGTCAGTCATTTTGTCAGTCTGCAATGTCAGACAGTAAGTCAGTTTGCAGCCAATCCGGCTCATGGCAAGTTAGTATTTATGTAACCGCGTTTGTTTTTCGCAGGCTCATAACTTCTTACGTAGAATTTATTACAGTCTTTAATGAAACCCTGTAGCTTCCAGGAGAAGCCAAATCAAGTTTGTGTATAAATGAAAGTCACTCTCAGAGATAGAGATAGAGATGTATGTGAGAGAAGAAGAGAAAAATGAGGAGAAACTCATCCCGTGAAATGTATGAAGAGCCCAAGCTCTGTAAAATTGTGAAAGATTGAAGTAAAACTCATCTCTCCGTAAGTGCGACAAAGTTACTTTGTTTTACAGTAGTAATATATATGTCTTTAGTTATATGTATTCATTCTCAATAATGTTGGTTTATGCATCCCGCACATCTACTTCATATTGACTTGCGTAAATGTTGTTTACATTTACAGTTTGTAAATCAAATCAAGATTTCAAGTATTTCATAGTGGTAAATGTCCTAGTTTAACGTGCAATAACTTCAACATATGATTCGGTTCTTAAGTTTTAGCATGAAATATATTTATACAAAATTTGTTTAAGATTGGGTTATGCGCAGCTAAATAGGTATGCGAAGTTAACTTGTGTGCAATTAACCTTCGTAAAGTTAAAAGAAGTTTGCAAAAGTAAATTTGTGTGAAGCGCGAAGTTCATACAAGTCAAGTTCTGCAAGGTTAGAGAATTGCGCAACAAAGTTCACCTGTGCAATAGAAAGTAGAAATGCACAGGTAATCTCTGTGCAGTAAAAAGTAGAAATGCACAATTAACCTGCACGCAATAAAAAGTGGAAATGCGCAGGTAATTTTCGCACAGCTAATTTGTGAAGTAAAGTGTTAAACAAAAATAGGGAAAGAAAATTAGAGCAAAGTATTTTCTAAGTGAAGTACAACTCTAAAGCAAAGAAAAAAAAAGATATTCATTTACTACGCAGGTCAAATCTTTTACCTGTGCGGTGTGCTTTTGTTATAGGTCAAACTTGCACCTCTCTGTCCGTGATCACCTTGAGCTGTTGATCACACAAAAGGACAACTTGGCTGGAGGATCATGTTGACCCTAGATGATACTTTGACTTACTCCATTTTCTGACATTATTGGAAAAACCATAAAAATATCATTCTGAGATATGAGCGCTACTCTACTCAAAGAGACTAGAGCCCATACGCTACTCCAGTGCATAATACTAGCACTCAAATCCTTATGAGCGCTACTCCTTCTCAGCATAGTAGTGCTCAGCATTTAAAAATCGATGAGCGCTAGTTGGTAAGCACTAAAGTAGCGCCCTATACGCTACTTCACTGAATAATAGTAGCATACATATCAAAAGATGATTAAAAAATAATTAATTTTCACGAGGAGGATTAGTTGCTGGTAGTTTCCCAACTTACCCAACTTCCTCCATAACCATACATCGACCTGAACTACTTCTCTAATCCTATAAATACAAGGAAGACTAAAGAGAAAGGTTAGATGGATTAATGGAGAAACTTAGAAACATAGAGATCTAAAGAAGAAGCTTGCATTGGAGGAGTTGATGCTGAAGATATCCAAGCCAGAGAAGAGCAAGAACCCATAATCAAGCTGCAGGAGCTTGCCATAAAGTCAGGTATACTTGTACATCAATTTACTTTTGACAATAAAGGTGGAAGTGTCTTTCTTGTTCCAACTTGAATGTTTTCTGAAATAACATCTTAATTTGGATCTGTTTTGGTCAATATTGAATGTTAAACATTGTTTTTGTTTCTTTCAAGCTTTATATATTGTCCAAGATACGCTGAGAAAGGTGTTTGTCTTGCAGGTTTACTGAACAGAAGGTGGATTTGAGGGCTGAGCGAGGGATCAAACAAAAGCTAGGATCGAATGCCGGTTAAAAGGTATGTTCTCAAGGTCCAAAACTCATTTCTTTTCATAAACATTTCTGCAATACATTTAATACACTTACCTGTCACCCCATCCAAGTTGATAGCATTAGTTTCCTTGCTATAGGGTAGATTTGCCCGCCAACAGACTGGCGACTCCGCTGGGGATAGTTGAGTTTTTGCTCTAGGAAACGTTTTCTTGTTTGTCTTCCCAGAATTGTTTTAACTCCTTTGATGTGTTGAGAAACCCTGTAGGTATCCATTGCCTGTTTTTCTCTGCTTCCATCAGTCTTTTCGTATCTTTCAAAGTCAGTTTTTAAACTTTTGAGATATGAGCGCTACTTTGTTGTACATACAGTAGCGCCCATATGCTACTGTGCTATACATACAGTAGCTCCCATCTCTACAGGGGCACGAGTTTCCCTACTGCACAGTAGGGTACGTTTCCTGAAGCTCTCTGTTAGTAGTCTGCTTGAGTTTTTATCCTTTTGGTGGTTTGCTGACTTTGCTTTTAGGTCTCCTTGACTGGTGTATGAGGTTTTTAACTTTTGTTTAAGTCATAGAACCTTTCTTTGAGTCTTTTTTCCATCTTTTGAATAGCTTGTTTACTTATGGAACGTTTGGATTGTTTATAACTTTTTGGAAGACTAGGTTGTGTTTTGTGGTGAGCACTTCCACTTTTTTAGGCCCTGACTGTATGTTGTTGGTTTACAAACCTGCATACTTTTGTATCTGCTGTTTGTGGCAACGTTTGTCTGCTCTTTACTCATCCTATCCTTTATTTTAGGGTTTGGTCCGTTTTAGAGCCTCTAGGGTGTCTTCCGAACTTGTTGATTTCCAATCTTCCTAGACTTATTGTTTTTTCTGGTTTCAAGTGTATTTAAAGTGCTTTAGGCTGATTCATTTCTCAGTTCTTTGTGTTAGTAGGGTAGTTGGCAGCTTGCTTGTCTACTTTTTGCTTGGCATAGTGGTCTTGCTAGTGTTATATGCTTTAGGTTTGTCCTCTTGTATCTATCTCCTTTGTTTTGTCCCACTTTGTTTCCGAGTTTTGAGGCTTTTTCTTTGGAAAAAACCTGTAGATCAAGTCTTTTTTGAGCTAGTGCCTTGACAGCTATAAGCTTAAGAACCATTTTTAGCCATACTTACACATTGCACACAAGTCTTATTTTGCTTTCCATGTTTATAGCTCTTTTTCGTTTATGATAAAAGAAAAAGCAAAAAAATTTGGTAGTTTAAGTTTAATAAGGCTTATTTTTGTTACAAGATAGCATAGGTTATTTTTGTACAATTTCAAAAAAGAAAACAAAAAGAGATTGAAGTAGATTTGCTCAGATTTTTAGTTTGGAAAAAAAAAAGTAAATGAAAAAATAAAAAAGAGCTTTGTTGTAGAAAGTTTGAATTTATGCACTTCTGTTTTCTTGTTGCAACCACGCCACACAAAAGCACTACCTTTTGAGTAATAACAACCCTAAATTTTTTTAATAAAATGAAATAGAAACAATTTTTCTTTTTTAGGGATACACTACACCAACTAGTCTTGGTTAGGATATTGAGTTTAAATCACCTTAAACCACTCAAGATCACACATTACGCAAAAATCGTAGTTCGACTATCACAGGTAAATCCATTTCACTCAAATCTTGCCTGGGATCTATGCAGTAGGTCATTGCGAGATCAGATTGTTGGGAATACTCCTCCTACTTTCTGTTTCGAGCATACGCCAGGATTGGATCGCGTATGGGGACTCTTTAGAGTTTCGGGCTTAGTTACCCTGCCCACGCCTTCTGATTCGACCAGTGACTGTTCCCCCAGGAGTTTTCGGTGTTGTGGTATCCTTAGTATCTGACTTTAGGTTCATACATAGGTGACAGTAGAGGGTATATCTGCTGTACCTAAGACAGACGTGGGAGGAAATCCCTTACAGGTCTTTGGGAGGGCGGTTGGGTGATTCCAGCGCTTGCACCCTTAGTCATTGTATTGTGGACCCCGGGTAACTGTCTTTCTTCCTTCATTGATCTGTTCTGGGCCCTCATCATCCCAGACTCTTCTCCAAAAGGCATCCTGTTTGCCTGGTTTTCATACTTAGGACTTTTTAGTTGGCGTGCTGTTTCCCCCTAGTTGTAGTGGCCACTAGGTTCTAGTTTGTTATTTTATATATATAATCACAGAGAATCAAGAACTTCGTCGATCAAGAAGGTTTCAAAACCTTCCACCAGTTAGAACAAAACCTTTACAGCCAGCTAGACGACAGCGGGTAAACCCCGATGTTTCTTCAGAAACCATTCCTGAAACAGAATTTCCTGAGGAAATTCTTACAACAAAAAATCCTGAAATAGGAATTACTGAGGAATTACCACTTGAAGTTGAGTTTCTTGAAGAACAAACAACAATAGAAAACCCTGAAATAGAGGTTCCTGAGGAACCACAACCAGGTACCCCAGATCAGTGACACTTTAGTTCAGTTGAGGTTGAAGATCTTACTTCTGCAGAGTATAGCACTCCTTTCAATCCTCCTTTGACCAATACTAGAATTCCGCTTCTGTCACCTGTTGGTTTCCAGCAGCCCCATTACAGTGCATACAATTCTTTTCCCGGACATCTGATGTCTACTCTAGGAGGTGAACAGGGAGTTCCCCAAACTCCCACCTTAGGTATGAACACTAACACAGTAAATCCTTCTTTTACTGCTACGCCGAGTTAGGCACAAACAACCTCTATGTCTACTCCGTCTTTCAGTTTTAATACTGGTACATTAGGTATGCCAAGTTCAACAACGATGGCATCTATCCCTACACCTACTGTTGGACCTAGCAGTACAACCAATTTAACACCACCTCCTGCTTTTCAACCGTTATATCAGATACCTAGTACCTGGATTTCCACACCTACTGTAGGACCAAGTGCTTCTGCAACCGTGCCGGTCATGAGTACCATGACTGCACTGTCTACATCAGCTACCACTGGTTTCAATACCTTTGTAGGCCCCAACATGAATCAATGTAATATGCCTGCAGGTAATGTCCCTTTTTCCTTATTTTCAGGGGGAGGGGGTAATATTTTTAACCAGCAATATAGCGAGGCTAACACCCAACCACAGTGGACGAATCCATAGAGCACTAATCCACTTTCATATGGGTGGGGAAATTTCAATAATCCTTTCGTACAACAACAGATGGCAAGGGGCAACCCCTACCAACAAGTAGCTGGGGGCAACCCCTATCAACAGATGGTAGGTGGAAACCCCTATCAGCATATGGCCGGGGGAAACCCTTATCAACAGATGGTTGGGGGCAACCCCTACCAGCAGACGGCTGGGGGAAACCCCTACCAGCAGTTCATGGGTCAAACTATGGGTGGTTCCCCTTTTTCGACCCCAGCTTATCAAGTACCGTCTTACCGGCCTCGTTTACCATTTCTCGCAACTTTAAATTTGCTAGATCTTTCCAAACTAACCAACGATCCAGTGTATCATAATGCTACATGGCCATCAGTTCCTACCAAGTTACCTTCAGACATTCCAAAGTTTGAAGGCAAAGCAGGTGAAGACCCTGGTGACCATGTCAGTACTTTCCACTTATGGTGTTCCTCGAATTCATTAAACAAAGAGTCTATTAGATTGAGACTGTTCCAAATGACTTTAACTGGTGCTGCAGCCAAATGGTACATTGAATTACCTGCAGCTACATTCTCTAATTTTGGGGATCTTGCAACTGTCTTTTTGAATCACTTCTAGCTTCCTGTTCGGTATGATGCCGGAACAGACCTTTTGTTTACATTTAGGCAAAATAAAGCCACTCATTTATCTGACCACATTCAGGAGTGGCGAAGACGGAAGAGGCTCATTAAGGCCAACATACCTCCAGAATTCCTTCTTGAGTGGTATTTGAAATCACTCCTTCCTTATATTTCTAAGAAAGTAGCTACATCTGGAGTATCTAACGAGGAAGAAGCCATCCTATGGACCCAATAGTTAGATCTCGTTTATGCACAATCTGGGTTATTGTATGAGATTATACCCGATGCACCGCGATCGAATACCGATCTGAGTAGACCTAAACCTGGACCACATGCTGATGGCATAGTGGGTTCAGTTGACTTTGTAGCTTTCGAAGCATTGACCAAACAGGTTCATGCCTTATCTTTCAAACAATTGACTGCAGATGTTTCTTCCGTCACAACCTCTCCTTCTACTTCTGAGCCTGTCAACCAGGTTTAGAATAATCAAAAGGGCCCTCGACAGCCCAATAACAAAAAGAAGGGCAAGAAAGGGGAGGGGAATCAATAAAAGCCCAAAAAAGAGAATGCCGAAGAGGGTAACAAAGAAGAAAAGAAGGTTAAGTTCCCTTGTAAACTTTGCAAGCAGAACCACCTTACTCACCAATGCCCTCTGCTTGAAGAAGCCCGGAAGCTCTTAAGAGAAAAAAAGCCTGTCATCTTGAAAGATCCATTCCCTAAAGGGCAGAGCTCAACTTCTAGCACCTCCAACATTGGGGGCACTACACATGCTACGGTTGATCAAACTTTTATTAACATGGTTAATTTGGATGCACTCTTACAAACTAGAGCCAGGAACTATACCCCGGACACACAGAAAAAGGATAAAGAGATTCCAGAATCCTCCACTCCACTCCACATACCTGTGGACCCAATGCCCAAGATCATGAAAGGTGTCTTGAAATGGGCATCGCAAAATCCCAACACTCGGGCCGCTTCCAACTACAACGTGGTTGAATATTTAGCCCAGACCCCTTGTGCCATGTCTACTTTAGAAGTCTTGCAAAGTTGTCCTTTACAACGGAATGCACTTCTGGCAGCTATTGGAAGTATGGAATCCTCTAACATGTCTGCGCGATTTGATATGCTGATGTCAAATATCGGTTTCCCTATCACGTTGCCCTTCATATTGAAGTCGTTCATGGTCCAATGACCATCAGACGAGCTGTAGTAGATGAGGGCGCGTCGACTTGCGTAATGTCAATTTCCTGTTGGAAAGATTTAGGTTCTCCCGAGTTAGCCCCTTCTAACACACTGCTTACTGCATTTGATGGCAGAACTTTCCGTCCACATGGGGTTTTTCCATCATTTGATGTCACATTGGCCGGTAAGACAGTTGTTGTAGAAGTAGAAGTTCTGGACGCTCCGCTTGATTACAATATGTTATTGGGCAGGAGTTGGACATATGCCATGCGAGCCATTGCATCGGCAGTTTTTCAAGTTGTTATGTTCCCATTTGAAGGTAAGATTGTTACAGTCGATCAAATTTCTTTCACTCAGAGAAACAACCAGACTTCTTCAGAAACCACAGTTCCTTTGATTGATCAAACCACCCCGGTTGGTGAGAGTTTAGGAGCAGGACTGTATGGGTCATTAATCGACACTTTTGACCTACCAGCTCCTACCTTATTCATTGGTACTGAGGGATGTTCATCGTCTGAAACTTCCATGGTTAGTTTAACAATTGATTCTGGGTTTCTCCCATCTAATACAAACCCCTCCGTGCCCATCCCTGTTGTAGAAGTTACCCACCTGTATTCTTATCAAACTGCAACAGAACATGTGTTGAATCCATCGGTGTCTGTTGATTCAAATATATATTGTGCTATTACTCAGTCACCAGACCCGATCCACTCTCTTGACAGTTCCGATACTACTTTACCTTCTGAGGAGGAAATATTAGAAGCCATGACCGACCTGGACCATCCTCGTGAACACATAGATCCCTGGTCCTTCTTGTTTCCTTTGCTTAACTTGATAGAGAGAGGTGAGTTTTGTCCAACAACCAGTGGAAATACTAATTTCATGTCTACTTCACAAGTTAGTTTTGTTGAAGAGAACAGACTAAATACCTTGCTAGTCAACATTTCTACTAGGGCCACCGGAAACATTTTTGTTGAAACGGGATGTTATCTTGATGAGATCATTCCGTATACTAATCTTTTCCATGACTTCCATGACATCTTTGCTCGACCTCACGAAGAGGATCCAGTAATTGACCCTACCTGAAAAAGTATTACGCTTAGGCTGACGTAATTTTTCTTGTAACATAGCTGTATATTTTTGTAAAGCTAGTTTTTGTTATGCTTGTTAGGTAATCTTATGTGTGTTTTTCGTTTCGTGTACCAGATGTCAACCGAACATTTCTTAGTATTTGCTGATGGCGCCAGTCGCCACACTTGTCAGTTGGCCGCAGCAGCTTGGGTCATTTATTCACCCGCTGGCCAACTTGTCTCTTCGCGGGGGGTTTGTTTGGGTCCTACCACGAATAACGTGGCTGAATACAGTGTAGTTATAGAACTTCTCCGAGATGCTCTCAGTCATGGAATTTCACATTTGGAGGTAAGACTTGGCTCACAATTAATTGTATTTCAGTTAACAGGTGTCTATGAGATTAGGGATCCTGGATTGCTACGTCAGTTTCTACGAGTTAGACTTTTGGAAAGACAATTTGATTCTATTATATATGAACACATTCCAAGAATTTTAAACACAGTAGTTGATTCATTAGCAAACTATGTGTTAGACATGCATTTGAACCATACACTTTCATAAACAACATTGCACACATAAAATTAAAACACATATTCATGTAAATAACCGATACTGTATATAGCTGATACTGTATCAAAAAATATATGAGTTTTGGGTCACAAGTCTGTTGGTTGTGGAGCCAGATCTTCTAGTCTCATAGATGATATTGTATCAGCCGTGTTTGTACCCTAGTTCTATATGATATGTAGGTGGACTGTACACTCACCCCAGCGGGGGGGTGTGGGGGGGCATCGCCCCCCCACGGGGTTCCAGGGGGGACCATCCCCCTTGGCTGGGGGGTCCGGGGGTTCGGGGGCAACGCCCCCGAAGGAAATTTTTGGGGCTGTTTTCGCCAGCTGTTTTGCGGGCCCATGGTTTTGGGTATCCCGTGGTATTTTCCCATTGTATTTCCCTTATAAAAGAAGGACATTGTAATACGGCTAGGATTGATGTATTAGGTTTTATGCATTGTAAAGATCTTTGAGATCTGGAGAGAGACTGTGAAACAGAGAAGAGGAAGTGCAGCGGTTGTGCGGCAGGTTGTATCCCTTCATCTTGCTGGACGGTAATAATAATAAGGACTGGCAAATTCAGTGTGGACGTAGCCCAAGTTGGGTGAACCACGATATATCTGTGTCTCTCTTGTAATGTGTATGTGTGATTATATTTGCATTTCTGTTTATTGTTATTGCTCTGCGATCCTGTTTTTCTAACAATTGGTATCAGAGCCAAAGGTCTATTTGGCAGATAAACCCGCAGGAAGCTAGGGTTTCTGGTTCGAGTGGGAGCAATGGCAGAAGAAGGAAAGTTTAAGGTCGAGAAGTTTAACGGCCAAAACTTCGGGTTATGGAAGATGCAAATGGAGGACTATCTGTACCAGAAGGATCTATTCTTACCGTTGGGAGGAAAAGCAAAGCAGCCGACAACTATGAAGGATGAAGAATGGGTGGTTCTTGACAGAAAGGCTCTGGGAACAATACGGTTGAGCCTGGCTTCGTCGGTGGCTTTCAATATCTCAAAAGAAACGACAACAGAGGGTTTGATGAAAGCATTGGGTAAGCTGTATGAAAAACCCTCGGCTTCCAACAAGGTATTTCTAATGAAGCGTTTATTTAATATGAAGATGTCTGAAGGTGGATCTGTTACTGATCATTTAAATGAGTTTAATACGGTTACAAATCAGCTAAGTTCTGTAAGTGTGAACTTTGATGATGAGGTTAGGGCTCTTCTAATCTTGTGTTCATTGCCAGAAAGCTGGAATAGCTTGGTCATGGCTGTAAGTAACTCTGTCTCTGGTTCAAACACCTTGAAATTTGATGATGTTATTGGTGTTATTCTTAGCGAGGAAATGCGAAGAAAAAGCACAGGTGAGACATCAGGTAATGCGTTGACCATGGAAAGCAGAGGAAGACAAAAGGAGAGAGGAAAGAGCCAAGGTAATCGTGGAAAGTTTAAAACGGGCAGATCCAAGTCCAGACTGGGAAAGATAGAGTGCTGGAACTGTGGAAAGAAAGGACATCTGAAGAAAGACTGCAAATCTCTAAAGAAGAAAGGAGATGCACAGAAGGAGACTACCCAGGAAGCAAATGTAGCAGGTGATGTGTTACAAGATGCTTTGATTCTTGCATTAGATAATACTAGTGATTATTGGGTAGTAGATTCAAGAGCTTCATGTCATGCTACACCCCATAGGAAATACTTTCATGAGTATGTTCCTGGCGATTTTGGACATGTTTTATTGGGTGATGATGAGCCATGTAAAATTGTTGGAATGGGTAAGGTATGGATAAAAGTTAAGAATGGAACTGATTGGTTGTTGAAAGATGTTAGGCATATTCCTTCTATGAAAAGAAATTTGATCTCAACAGGGCAGTTGGGAGATGGCGGCTGTCTATCTACGTTTGGAGAAAAGTGGTGGAAGATCACTAAAGGATCAATGGTGATAGAAAAAGGAGACAGAGTAGGTACATTGTATTTATGTCCTCATAATACTGACCATTCTATCTCTTTAGCTTCCACAGGAACAGATACAGCATTGTGGCATCATAGGCTTGGCCACATGAGTGAGAAGGGGATGCAGATTCTCCACTCAAGGAAGTTGCTGCCGGATTTGAAGCAGGTAAGTTTGGAATTCTGTGAAAACTGTGTTTATGGAAAACAGAAGAGAGTCAGATTTCTCAGGGTTGGGAAACAGAAGAAGAATGAAAAATTAGAGCTTGTGCATACAGATGTATGGGGACCGGATCAGGTACAATCTCTTGGTGGCTCTCATTATTATGTTACATTTATTGATGATGCAACTAGAAAAACTTGGGTTTATTGCATTAGACAGAAATCTGATGTGTTTGCTACTTTTAAGAAGTGGAAAGCTTTGGTTGAGAATGAGACAGGAAAAAGATTGAAGTGTCTCAGATCTGATAATGGAGGTGAGTACTGCGGCAAGGAATTTGATAGTTACTGTTCATACCATGGGATTCGTAGAGAGAAGACAGTCCCAGGAACACCACAGGAAAATGGTGTGTCAGAAAGAATGAACAGAACGATCATGGAGCGTGCAAGGTGTATGAGACTGCATGCAGGCTTGCCCTTACAGTTTTGGGAGGATGCTGTAAATACTGCTGTTTATTTAATAAACAGAGGACCTTCAAGTGCTTTGGATGGTGGTATTCCAGAGGAAGCATGGACAGATAAAAAGGTAAACTACTCATTTCTGAGAACGTTTGGTTGTGAAGCATTTGTCCATATTGATAAGGAAAATAGAACAAAGCTTGAAGCTAAATCCAAGAAATGTACCTTTATTGGATATGGGGTTGATGAATTTGGTTATCGTTTATGGGATTATGAAAATAACAAAATCATCAGGAGCAGAGATGTGATATTCAATGAAAAGGTCATGTATAAAGATCAGTTGCAGGGAAAGAAACAGGAAAAGGAAAGCACAGAGTACATAGTGCTTGATGAAGTTAAAGAAAATGAAGTTCCGAAGGTGCCAGAAAATCAAGAGCAGCAGCAAGTACCTGAAACTCCTGCAACTGTAAGAAGATCTACCAGGTTAAGTAGACTCCCTGAACGATACTCTCCTTCAATGTATTATTTATTGATGACTGATTCTGGTGAACCAGAATGTTATGAAGAAGCAATGCAGGTGGAAACTAGAAAGAAGTGGGAGCAAGGCATGAATGAGGAGATGGACTCATTGGTAGGAAACCAGACTTGGGATTTGGTTAAGTTGCCTGCTGGTAAAAGAGCATTGCAAAACAAATGGATTTACAGGTTGAAGGAAGAAGAAGGAGGTAAGAAGCGGTACAAGGCCAGACTTGTTGTAAAGGGGTTTGCACAGAAGAAAGGTATAGATTTTGATGAAATATTTTCTCCTGTTGTAAAGATGACTTCAATTAGGACTATCTTAAGTGTAGTGGCGGTAGAAGATTTGCATCTTGAACAATTAGATGTAAAAACAGCTTTTCTCCATGGGGATTTGGAGGAAGAAATATATATGCAGCAGCCACAAGGGTATGAGGTCAAAGGTAAGGAGGATCTAGTATGCAAGTTGAAAAAGAGTTTGTATGGCTTGAAGCAAGCTCCAAGGCAGTGGTATCTAAAGTTTGACAGGTTTATGACAGAACAAGGTTATAGTAGATGTCATTCTGATCACTGCGTTTATTTCAAGAAGCTAGACAATGAAAGATATATTATCTTGTTATTGTATGTGGATGACATGCTTGTTGCAGGGTCTGACATGCAGGATATAAATGTACTCAAAAGTAAGCTAGCTAATTCATTTGCGATGAAGGATTTGGGTGCTGCAAAGCAAATCCTTGGTATGAGAATAATGAGAGACAGGAAAAATCGCAAATTGACATTGTCTCAAAGTGAGTACATACAAAAGGTGTTGGAGAGGTTCAGAATGCAGAATGCAAAACCTGTAAGTACACCTTTGGCTAGCCATTTCAACCTAAGTAAGGAAATGTGTCCCAAGACACAAGAAGAGACAGATTACATGTCCAAGGTTCCCTATCAATTAGCAGTTGGCAGCTTGATGTATGCCATGGTGTGCACAAGACCAGATATTGCACATGCAGTGGGAGTTGTGAGCAGATATATGAACAATCCAGGTAAAGAACATTGGAAGGCAGTACAGTGGATTCTCAGGTATTTGAGAGGTACTACCACTGAGGCATTATGTTTTGGAGGTTCAGACACTGTTCTACAGGGATATGTTGATGCAGATATGGCAGGTGACAAGGATAGCAGGAGGAGTACCACAAGGTATGTGTTTACTGTAGGTGGAACAGCAGTAAGCTGGATTTCAAAACTACAGAAGGTTGTTGCACTTTCAACAACAGAAGCAGAGTATGTTGCCATTACAGAGGCTAGTAAAGAGATGATTTGGTTGCAGAGGTTTATGGAGGAAGTGGGTAAGAAGCAGAAGGATAGAAGACTGTATAGTGACAGCCAGAGTGCCATTCACCTTGCAAAGAACTCAGCATTCCATTCCAGGACTAAACATATACAGCTCAAGTACCATTTCATACGCTCTGTTCTGGAAGATGAACTGTTAAAGTTGGAAAAGATACATACTAGCCAGAATCCTGCAGACATGTTCACAAAGGTAGTGACCAGAGAGAAACTGAGTTCGTGCTCGGTTTCAGTTGGCCTTCTAGCATGAAGGTGAAGAAGAGAAATTTGCCAAGTCCAAGTCCAGCAAGTGCAGCAGCGGTGGAGTTGTTGTGATCAGTCTCCAAGTGGGAGATTGTTGGTTGTGGAGCCAGATCTTCTAGTCTCATAGATGATATTGTATCAGCCATGTTTGTACCCCAGTTCTATATGATATGTAGGTGGACTGTACACTCACCCCAGCGGGGGGGTGTGGTGGGGCATCGCCCCCCCACGGGGTTCCAGGGGGGACCATCCCCCCTGGCTGGGGGGTCCGGGGGCAGCGCCCTCGAGAAATGGGGGTTCGGGGGCAACGCCCCCGAAGAAAATTTTTGGGGCTGTTTTCGCCAGCTGTTTTGCGGGCCCATGGTTTTGGGTATCCCGTGGTATTTTCCCATTGTATTTCCCTTATAAAAGAAGGACATTGTAATACGGCTAGGATTGATGTATTAGGTTTTATGCATTGTAAAGATCTTTGAGATCTGGAGAGAGACTGTGAAACAGAGAAGAGGAAGTGCAGCGGTTGTGCTGCAGGTTGTATCCCTTCATCTTGCTGGACGGTAATAATAATAAGGACTGGAAAATTCAGTGTGGACGTAGCCCAAGTTGGGTGAACCACGATATATCTGTGTCTCTCTTGTAATGTGTATGTGTGATTATATTTGCATTTCTGTTTATTGTTATTGCTCTGCGATCCTGTTTTTCTAACAAAGTCTATCAAGTCAAGTCATAAAATTACAAAAACTGGGCATACTAGCCTCAAAAATATATACATAGAATGTATCTCTCTCCTATGGAGAAGGAGGGACATCATCATCATCTACAACATTGCGATAGCATATGACTAGCCTAGCTATCTTCCACAGCACTCTAAGCCATGCCGGGGGCACCCCAACAACATCTTCCTACATATCAATAGGTATATGATCCATACGGCATGCAGGAATTTCATGAGTCAACCGACTCATTTTTCTTTCTAAGGTCCCCAACATAGCATTTGCTGCAGCAATATCAGCTGGCCTCACAAAGATGGTAGGATGTCCCTCAGGACGAACAGGCCCCAGATATGCATATGACATTTGATTAGAACTTCAAATTCATTTATAAAAATCAAATACTTGAAAAAGTTTAAAAAAATAAAAATTAATTAAATAATTCTCAAAATTTAAACATACCAATATCTCCCCAGGCTCCACCGGGAGGAAGCACCAGTTCTGGATCATGACGGAAATCCAATCCAGCATATGGAAACTGCTCGAAAGCGGGCACTTGCCTCTCCCACCACCCCCATAAATCATCAGTATGATAATAGTAGTGACTTTCCCCACCACCCTGGCGGAGGAATATGTCACCCCAATGGCCTAGTCTGGGATCACGGGGGTTAACCTGAGGTAGAGGCATCCCCAAACTGATAGCATGCATCCTCTCAAAGAAGAAAGTACACAAAATGCTACCGTACCCAAAATTCTTCATTGTGCCGGATGTGCAACCTGTCAATTGAGATTTCATGCTCGCCAGTAAACTAGTACACCAATCATAGACATGACTGTGTAAGCATTGTACACCAATATGCATTGAGTGCCTAGAAGCTAAGTGTTGTGAGGCACTACCTGCCACTCGGTTGATCATGCTCACTATCACTTTCAAAGGGAGGCCGTCAATGGTTGAGATCAAGACTTGGCTTCCCGATTTCTCAGCTCCGGCAACACAATATGTATTCACGTACTCTTGCACAGATATTACACCCACATGAGAAGACCCTTTCAGATTGATTACATCTCCTCTCCGTGAGATACCAATAATGAAATATATGTCATCAACTGTAAGCTCCAAAGTTTGCCCTCGAATGACAAAAGTATTGCTATCCACATCCCAGTACTAAATGAGTCTTCAAAACAGTTTGTTTAAAGCCCTCATGTTTACGGTTCGGTAAAACTTCAATAAACCGCATCTTCGAAGAGCGTGGAGAGTGGCCGAATCTTGCATGGCCAACCTATCCATTTCCTCATGCTCTCTCTCCCTCCATTGAAGAACCATCCTGCACAAAAAATGAAATTTTTTTGAGTCTTGGCGCTTGTATATAGGTTTTCAAGAGTGAGCGCTACTGTGTATACTACACAATCACGTATGGGCGCTACTCTGCTTAAGCACAGTAGCGCCCATCTCGTTTACACGCTACTGTTACTATTACACAGTAGCGCCCGCGCAGCAAAGCTTGTGAGCATCACGTTGCAAGCTATTTTTTGCTCAAAAAATGAAAACTAAACCATGAAAATGCAAGTTGGGTGAATTCTAACTTACTTGGTGGAAGAAAAACGACGTTTGGATGCTTGGTTTGATCGCCACGGAGATTTGAAATTGCAAAAGGTTGCCCCAATCTTTTCCCTACAAAACAAATTGAAATTTGATTTTTAAAAATGAAATCATATATATGAATTGGAGTTTGATTTTCACCCACCATTGTTTAATTTTCTATAGTTTCAAAATTTTCAAAAACTCCCTAATTAATCAATTGAAACACACATATGGTACAATACTAATCCAAGTTCAATTTTCAATTTTCATTTAAGTTTTGTCGGATTCATCTCCTAAGTTCAAAAACTCTTGATGTTAGACATTGTCAACTAGTTAAATAGTTCAAATTCATATATCATTCGAGATTTTTGCCGCATCGACTAATATTTTGTTGAAGACCTAGTTTTGGCAGAGTATGAAGCTATGATCCTAAAAACTGACCTTTAAGTCATTTTAAACTCTTGTTTGGACTATTTAAACCTAAACAATATTGCCGAGCAAGCTTGTCCTCTTTGAGCTCGTTAAAGTAATCGAAGGCTCATCCACTCAGGTATAGAATTACCCCTTTTCCGGGCCTAGGTGGATTAACTACGGAAAAGGTATACTCTAGGTATACTCCTGTATGCGCTAGAAGAGTTCTTCTTCCATTGTTTTATAATTTTTCAGGGGAGGAGACTAACTGCATGAAAAAGGACCTTTTGGAACCTTTCTTTAGGGTTTTTAGGCTCTCTAAACATGAAAATACCAAGCGATCATTCACCTACTCGGGCTCGATGTGAAATCCACGAGAGGGTAAGTAGAGGACTGTTTAAGTTTTTCAACTCTAGAAACAAGAAAACACCGCCGAGCATAGACCAATCTGGGCTCGATATAAAATCCACGGATAGGTGAAAAGAGGATTGTTTAAGTTTTTTAGACTCTATAAACAGAAAAACACCGGTGAGCATTAATTTGCTTGGGCTTGATACTAAAATCCACGAGCAGATATATGGAGTTATTGTTTAAGTTTTTCAGACTCCTTAAAATTGAAAACACCGGCGAGCAAGAACAGATCTCGGCTCGATATTAAAATCCAGAGATCAGTAATATAGAGTAATCTTCTATCTCTTCTTCGAACTCTATAAATAATGAAGAAGGTCCCGAGTCTTCCTCCCATGGGCTCGTTAAAATTTTTACATGGTTGGATCTATTTAGTTTTCATTCTTTCTTGGGCTCATTAAAACAACAAGAAAGGTATTCTTTTATCTAAAAAGAATAAGGGATGGGAAAGACGTATCATATCTTCATTGTCAAAGGCAGTTCAGTCAGTTCTATCCTTGAACACAGCACCTACTTGAGTCTATCTTGTCGATTGGGTTTAGTTTTTGACCTCAGGGTGAACCTTTCCTCCAAGTTGTTTACTCCCCCGGTTGGTTATTCTTCCAACCATATGGAGGGTCTGATAATGTCTCTTACATTTCAGACTTATTATTTACCCCATTATGTCAGAAACTTCCTGATTCACTTTGTGTCGTGCTCAATGTTCAAGGATATACCCTGTGTCGGCCATTCTGCAGTTTACCTTGACCTCATGTGTCGGCCTTCCTAGTGTCAGTCTTGTTACATATTATTCCATATCATCTCTTACCAGTTGAGTGTCCCTCGAGTTGGATGATGGAGGATGCCTTAAGGCCTCCCTTCCAACGGACTTCTTCCCATCGACATCAACTCATTTTACTCTGGGAATGAAGTTTAGAGTTTCGGTTAGTACCTTGGAGATTGCAGTCACCAGTGGAAATTTTCCTCGCTGTTGAATGATGAGAATACATCAATGTCTCTTCTTCGACAAGATTCCCAAGTGTTCGACTCCAAGTCCATTTATTCACACTTGGCGGATCGTACTTGGTACCTTGGACCCCATAATCATTATCGGTGGAAGTCCTCGCGTTTGTTAAACGGTATACATCAATGACCGATAATCAAACGATACCCCCCATGTTCGACTGTCAACTCATCTATTCACATGGTTAGGGTTTGTACCTAGAGTTATTTTGGATGAAGACCTTGGGTTTTTCGGATGACATTACCTGTTTATGTTATCACCCAAGCTGCGCAAGACTGAGCCCCACTTATATTTGGCTCTCCATGAGACATAGATCCAGTTTGTTGTTATGGCTATGATCTCTCAGTTTGACATGAATCCATGCTTGTATTCCAAGTGGACATGCTTTATATACATATCCTTGTTATGTATCGGAGATCATGTTCTATCACACTGCACATCTATATGATGTCAAAAATGTAATTGCTAGCTGACCTTGATCTTTGTTGCAGGTGTTCTTGTAACTTGTTTTCTGCGGTTCTTTGCTCTTCCTCTGGCTTTGGATTATAATGTATTTCGGCCATCGTTTCCCTCTAACCTCACACATTAGGGGGCATCTGTTATAGGTCAAACTTGCATCTCTCCGTCCGTGATCACCTTGAGCTGTTGATCACACAAAAGGACAACTTGGATGGAGGAGCATGTTGACCCTAGATGATACTTTGACTTACTCCATTTCCTGACATTACTGGAAAAACCATAAAAATATCATTCTGAGATATGAGCGCTACTCTACTCAAAGAGACTAGCGCCCATACGCTACTCTAGTGCATAATATTAGCGCTCAAAGCCTTATGAGCGCTACTCCTTCTCAGCATAGTAGCGCTCAACATTTAAAAATCGATGAGCGCTAGTTGGTAAGCACTAAAGTAGCGCCCTATACGCTACTTCACTGAATAATAGTCGCGTACATATCAAAAGATGATTAAAAAATAATTAATTTTCACGAGGAGGATTAGTTGCTGGTAGTTTCCCAACTTACCCAACTTCCTCCATAACCATACATCGACCTGAACTACTTCTCTAATCCTATAAATACAAGGAAGACTAAAGAGAAAGGTTAGATGGATTAATGGAGAAACTTAGAAACATAGAGATCTAAAGAAGAAGCTTGCATTGGAGGAGTTGATGCTGAAGATATCCAAGCCAGAGAAGAGCAAGAACCCAGAATCAAGCTGCAGAAGCCTGTCATAAAGTTAGGTATACTTGTGCATCAATTTACTTTTGACAATAAAGGTGGAAGTGTCTTTCTTGTTCCAACTTGAATGTTTTCTGAAATAACATCTTAATTTGGATCTGTTTTGGTCAATATCGAATGTTAAACATTGTTTTTGTTTCTTTCAAGCTTTATATATTGTCCAAGATACGCTGAGAAAGGTGTTTGTCTTGCAGGTTTACTGAACAGAAGGTGGATTTGAGGGCTGAGCGAGGGATCAAACAAAAGCTAGGATCGAACGCCGGTTAAAAGGTATGTTCTCAAGGTCCAAAACTCATTTCTTTTCATAAACATTTCTGCAATACATTTAATACACTTACCTGTCACCCCATCCAAGTTGATAGCATTAGTTTCCTTGCTATATGGTAGATTTTCCCGCCAACAGCTTTTCCCTTGATCTGGTATCAGAGCCTGGTTTACGAAAAGTAAGAATTGTATTTACAAAAAGGGAAAAGTTTTTAAGAATGGATTCCACTTCGGGTAATTTGCAAACTCCAATATTTTCTGGTAAAAATTATGAATATTGGTCTCTAACTATGAAAGCTTTGTTTAAAGGTCAAGATGTATGGGAAATAGTTCAGCATGGCTATGCAGAACCAACAGATGTAGTAGCATACAACAATCTCACACAAGTTGAGAAGGATGTTCTAAAGGAATAAAGGAAGAAAGATGTAAAGGCATTGTTCCACATACATCAAGCAACACGTGAATCCATACTCCCAAGAGTAGCAGCAGCGCAGTCAGCTAAGGAAGCATGGGACACACTAGAAACTTCCTATCAAGGCTTGAACAAGGTAAAGACTGTGAAATTCAAATTCTTAGAATAGATTTTGAATCTTTTTCAATGAAAAATACAGAGTCAGTAGAATCATTCTATACTCATGTTATTGGTTTGGTTAATCAAATAAAGTCTCATGGAGAAACTCTAGGTGACCAAAGAGTTGTGGAAAAAGTTCTTAGAGTTCTTCCAAAGAAATTTGAATCTTTAGTTGTGACCCTAGAGGAAAACAAAGATCTGTCCATTTTTACCATTGATGAGTTGCAAGCCTCATTACTCAATCATGAACATAAAATCAATGGTTTAGATACATCACGAGAAGGTGCATTCGTAACACAGTCATCCATAAGTCGTGGAAGAGGCAGAGGAAGAAGTTTTTTCAGAGGAGGTCGCAGCAGCAGACCTGCGCAAGTCACTAGTAGAGGTCAGAATCAGACCCCCAATCATCCAAGTGGAAAAATGTATGATAAATAAAAAATTCAATGTCATTACTGTAAGAAGTATGGACACTTCGCATATGAATGCAGGAAGAAGCAGTATTACCAAGGAAAGCAAGGCCAAACAAAGTCAAGCAACATCAACACTCTGAATAACTCACTGTTCTTAGCATGTGCATCTTCACTTGAATGCAATCTTGTCCAAGAAATTCCAAATGACATATGGTATTTAGACTCAGGCTGTAGCAATCATATGACTGGTAATTTAAATCTATTCTCTAGTCTAGATAAATCAGTTCAAACTGATGTCACACTTGGAAATAATTTCAAGTTACTGTTTTGGGTAAGGGTACTGTTTTGTGGAAAATGAAGCATGGGATGGAACTGTAGAGAAGAATATGAAAATCGTATCACATGTTGAACATGATGACATCGCATAAGATGTGGTTTAAACTCTACATAGGAATCAGAACTGCGTAGCTCCGTCTACTCCCAGGACTACACAGCATGTTTCAACACAAGTAACTGTGACATAAGTCGCAACTCAAGCTACTCCGACAAGCACACCAAGTGCGTAGCAAACTCCATCAAGCAGTTCGAGCAGTTCGACACCAGCAACTCCGACAAGGAAAAGAACTTTACGTGAGATATATGAGACTGGTACACCTAATTCATTCTCAGTTTTTGCATTATTTTCTCAAGTTAATGATCCTCTAACATTTGAAGAAGTTGTTGAAGATAAAGTTTGGGCGCAAGCCATGGATGAAGAAATAGAATGCATTGAGAAGAATCAAACATGGGAATTAGTTGATGTTCTTAAGGACAAGGATGTTATAAGCATGAAATGGATTTATAAGACCAAGCAATATGTTGATGGAAATGTGCAGAAGCAAAAATCAAGTTTGGTAGCAAGAGGGTTCACACAACAGCCTGGCATAGACTTCAATGAAATTTTTGCACCTGTATCTCGAATGGACACTATCAGAATAGTTTTGGCCATCGCAGCACATAAGACATGGCATGTTTATCAAATGGATGTTAAGTCTGCATTTTTAAATGGTTATTTGGAAGAAAAAGTATATGTGGAGCAGACACAAGGCTATGAAGTTCCAGGACAAGGACATAGAGTATACAGGTTGAAAAAGGCACTCTATGGTTTGAAGCAAGCTCCTAGAGCTTGGTACAGTCGCATTGACTCATACCTCATTTAGAATGGATTTCACAAAAGTGAATGTGAGCCAACGCTGTACACAAAAATCAACAACCAAGGTAATAAGCTAATTGTCTACCTGTATGTAGATGATTTAATATTTACTGGTGATTTTGGCATAGAGGAATTTAGAACAGTCATGGAAAGTGAATTTGAAATGACTAATTTAGGGCTTATTAAGTATTTTTTGGGCATAGAAGTCCAACAGACTAAAAATGGGATATTTATATCTCAGTCAAAGTATGCAAATGATGTCTTGAACAGATTTAAGATGTTAAATTGTAAGACAGCTCCAACACCAGTGATAACAGGTTTGAAATTGAGCAAGGATTATGATGGATCCAATCTAGATCCTACGCTATTTAAAAGGCTTGTTGGTACCCATATGTATCTTACAGCAACAAGGCCAGATATCATGTATGGAGTCAGCTTAATCTCAATATTCATGGAGTCACCAAAAGAATCTCATTAGCAAGCAGGTAAAAGAATTCTGAGGTATGTAAGTGTAACAAAAGACATTGGTATTTTGTATTCAATCTCAAAAAATTTCAAACTCATTGGATACACTAATAGCGATAATGGAGGAAACATAGATGACAGAAAAAGCACATCTGGGAATACATTTCATGTAGGAATAGGTGTTGTATCATGGGCTTCAAAGAAACAACCCATAGTAACTCTTTCTTCAGTAGAAGCAGAGTATGTCGCAGCTACAAGCGCTGCATGTCAATCCGTTTGGATGCGGAGGATGTTAAGTGATCTATCGCAGGACCAGCAAGAACCCACAGTCATTTACTGTGACAAAAATTCAGCTATCGCACTGTCAAAGAATCATGTGTACCACAAGAGAACCAAGCACATTGACACAAGGTATCATTTTATTAGAGAATTGATAAACAGCCAGAATAGATCCATCTTAAACCCGTATCTATTAAGCACCGAGAGGGATCCAATTTCTTGAAGTGTATTTCTTTTTTAAATTTAAACTCAAGAAATTTGGTCTCTCTTGATTGATAGATCTAGCTTTAAGTTTTAAGTTTTTATTTTATAAACGAACATCTATTTTTTAATTACTTTTCATAATATTTTATTTTATGAACCAATATGGATTTTTTTAAAATACTTTCCATAATTTTTTTTATGAGCAGACATGAATTTTTTTAATTATTTGGTTAGTAACAAACATTAAATCACAAATGTTACAACATCTCCACCATACTTACTTTACTTTACTTCTTTTTACTTTACTTTACTTTACTTCTTTTTATGCTCAATCACTTTTTATGTTTTATTAGATGTAACGGTACATGATGTTAGAAGATCTCCCCCATATTGGGTTGTAGAGCACCTCGTTTCACTCGGTGCAACAAGGAATTCTGTTTAGAATTTTGCAAGTCTGAAGATAAGGTAGCAGACATATTTACAAAACCTTTGGCAAAGGACCTATTCCAATATCTGCGAAGTTGTTTGGGAGTGACAAGTTCTGCGCAGTGGTGACTATGGCATGAATAGAGCATGTCTCAGCTCTGAAATATTTTGTAAAATTTGTTTTTGTTTAATGATCCCCATCTGCTCATAATTAAGGGGTAGTGTTGAAAATATTGTATTTATGAGCTAATAACGTATCTGATATGCGTCGGCTCTGTCAGAATCCCAGTCAGAAATTTTGTCAGTCTGCAATGTCAGACAGTAAGTCAGTTTGCAGCCAATCCGGCTCACGACAAGTTAGTATTTATGTAACCGCATTTGTATTTCGCAGGCTCATAACTTCTTAGGTAGAATTTATTACAGTGTTTAATGAAACCTTGTAGCTTTCAGGAGAAGCCAAATCAAGTTTGTGTATAAATGAAAATCACTCTCAGAGACAAAGATATATATGTATGTGAGGGAAGAAGAGAAAAAGGAGGAGAAACTCATCTCTCTGTAAGTGCGGCAATGTTACTCTGTTTTACAGTGGTAATATATATAAGTCTTTAGTTTTATGTATTCATTCTCAAGAATGTTGGTTTATGCATCCCACACATCTACTTGATATTGACCTGCGTAAATGTTGTTTACATTTACAGTCTGTAAATCAAATCAAGATTTCAAGTATTTCACAGTGGTAAATGTCCTAGTTTAACGCGCAGTAACTTCAACATATGATTTGGTTCTTAAGTTTTAGCATGAAATACATTTATACAAAGTTTGTTTAAGATTGGGTTATGCGCAACTAAATAGGTATGCGAAGTTAACTTGTGCACAGTTAACCTTTGTAAAGTTAAAAGAAGTTTGCAAAAGTAAATTTGTGTGAAGCGCAAAGTTCATACAAGTCAAGTTCCGCGAGGTTAGAGAACTGCGCAGCAAAGTTCATCTACGCAGTAGATAGTAGAAATGCACAGGTAATATATGCACAGTAAAAAGTAGAAATGCACAGTTAACCTGCGTGCAGTAAAAAATGTAAATGCGCAGGTAATTTCCGTGCAGCTAATTTGTGAAGTAAAGTGTTCGAAAAAAATAGGGAAATAAAATTAGAGCAAAGTATTTGCTAAATGAAGCACGACTCTAAAGCAAAGAAAAAGAAGGATATTCATTTACTGCACAGGTCAAATATTTTACCTGCGCGGTGTGATTTTCCCTTGAAATTGTTGTTGAGATAACCCTAGGTCATTTCACTCTGTCCCAAGTCTGGTCTAAGGGCTGAGCGAGCTGCCATAGGTGTCTGAGGAAAGGTGGAAAATACTATTACTGCAACTGGCCATCATATCTCAATGTGGATGTAATGCCTTCTCTATGGCCCCTCGTTCAACTAAAACGGGGTTTTTAGATTATGTTGCCGAATCAATAATATACACGATCAGAGAAATCAAATAAATTCATTTCATCAGCCATCATAAATTAATTCAGCAAATCCATATGGTTTTCCTTTCCAATCATATGCTAGTTAGCAATCTTGTTCTGATGCAAACTAGATTACTATTTTTATATAAGGAGATCACGATTGTTAGATTTTACCTTCATATGATAATGTCCTTTTGTTTGAAAGGACCGTTTTAGAGCACTAATCATCAGCAAGGTTATGTAGATCTTGTGCTTGGGGCCTTTTAAAAATTAAAATATTTTGATATTTTATTAAATCTTTTTATCAAGTGTTCTTCTTCCAAAACTGACTAGAAATCCTGTCGAGAGTGTCACACATTGTTTCTTGGCATGTCACTTGTCTTTTCCATAAATATGCTCCCAAATACCAAAAATATGATTGCACTGGTAGAATATGTTCACCATGGGAAAGAACACAATTATCTCAAGATCAACGGTTTAAATGAATGGCACAGGTCTGAATCAATATTTTGGCTTACATTCTGGGATCCAAGTGTTCGTGTAAAGCTTATATCTAGTTCCTCCTAAAGGGATTTAGAATGAAATTCCATACCCAGGCTCGAATTCATCATGTCAATCATCACATCATCAAGGTCGGGAAAGGTCAAGATAAGAGTTTGCAAACTCAAGAAAGAATAAAAAACAAACCCTTAAAGGGAACTATTCGCAACTTCTTCTTTTTGCTTCCAACTACAACACTTCAAGAGTCAATCCTACAAAACCCTATTCTTCGAACCTGAGACAACAACTCACATTGTTTTGGTTGTTTCTTAAAAGATTTCAAGGTAGATCGAAAACCTCCACCTCGTATTAATTTTGGTAACAAGAAGAGTCAAGGCAACAAAACCCTATTCTCCTTACAAGAAAGGTCAGCCCACACCCTTTTGGTTGTTGCTTAAAAGATATCAAGGTAGATCATTAAGCTCCACCTCTTATTAATTTTGGTAAAATGAAAAGGGTGGCCTCTATGGATAGAGTTGAACCCTACCATTGATTAATTTTCTTATTGTTTCTATTCTGATATCATTAAGGAGGAAATAAGTTAATCTAAACCCTGATATGCAAGCAATATGAAGGTTTAACTTAAGTGAAAGCGACATTGAGTCTTATTTAAAGCAAAACTAAACCTACAAAGTTGTTCAAATCCTTTCTAATATCCACCTAGAAGGAAATCAAGAATAAAACCAACACACAATCCGATATGCACTTAGAAGTTTAAAAGCCAGGAAAAAAAATACCTTTTGGCTATGGGAGGCAGAATAGTAGATATATCCCTGTGGCATAATTTCAGAAAAGATCGATCTCCCCTCTTGCTTGATGTTGATGATGGTGCATCATTCACCCTTCTTATGCCTTGCATAAGTAACCTATCAATGCTAGATCAATGGTAACAAACCTCCCAATTTTTATTTCCAGAATTTTTATTTCCCCCAATTTTTCTTTCCTCCAAATTTTTTAAAATGTGTTAATATTATTATATTATATATATTAATACAATATAGTATATTAATATATCAATTATATTTAATAATTATATTAACTATATAATATATTAATAATTATTTTATATACAAATATACCAACATTTTATATAATAACTATATTATACTAGCACAACCACTTAATTTGTGGCTGCTGAACATTGATAAGCCTCAAGTTAAGTGCCACTAACAAATTAAATGTGTTATTTGTTCTTTATGTCTAGTTGTAATTACCAGCCTTCTTCTAGTTAAATGGGTTGTTTGTCACTAATGCAGTTATCCATGCATTAGCTACTAATTATATATATATTTCTATAATTTTTTATTTCGAATTTGGATCAGTGACCATAAAATCAATGAATTTAGACAGTACACTTATCCCATCCAAATTATTAGATGCATAGATCATACCGTGAAAACTGATGCCAATTTAGCTATAACTTCCCATCGTGAGTATCTACTCTCTAAATACCACAACATACTACTTATAAAGCTCTATAAGATCACAGTAAATTATTTTGAGCATCCAAGTTACCAGTTACCAGTTACCAGTTACCAGTCACATGTTTAAATTTCTCATTTCTATGTAGAACTCTTCCATTGCTTTAGTGGGCAAGAAAGTGAGAACTCTCATTTATATTTGTATTGGGAGGAGGAAGTTAAATGCAGATATTAACAGATGGAATGCTTAATGAAGTCACATTCATTGTCTCTCCCCAATAGAAATCCACTTGGGTTGTGAGTATGCCATGCGGCTCAAGTTAGACAAATAGAGTTATGTTGTAGTAGGGGGGCCTCCTTGCTTTTAGGACGATGGAGTTCAAGAAAATTGATGGCAGATCTAAGATATTCATCTATCAGTTGCACCTTTTCTTCCTTCACCATGCTTACCAAATCCCAAAAGAAAGACTCACTAACAACTTTAGTAGAGACAACAACGCACACACCGAAGAAACCATTACTGTAGTACCATTCTGGGAGTGGTGGTTTGTACACCTTTCTCACATTTACAACAAAAAGAAGGTGTACTTATTCATCGAAAGGAATTTATTTTATAATGAAATATAAATTAGAAATTATGATTTCTTAAAATATAAATTATTTTACAATAGAACATAAGGAAAACTTGTAACATTGATATCTAACACTAAAAATTCATTATAAACTAATGAAATATAAATAATAAATAATGAAATGAACCTTCCGTTCATGCGGGAGAAATTGGTATAAGAAAGTATTTCCATTGATTATTTTTCAAGGGATGAAAGAGAAAAAGGAGAAGGAAATAGAGATACTAGAAGCTATTCCTCATGTGAAATTGTTCTGAGAATATTGGTTCAGGAAACTGTTTCATGGCATGCATTCTCCAGCTCTTGCTTGACCTAAAAACTGCCCAGTGTGCTGCTTGCGTTAGAATCTCTTTCGTTTCCTGGGTAATTCAAAATAATAATTTCGGTATAAAAGTGAAGCAATTCCTTTCGCTCCTACTAACCTCTTAATTTCCTTCTTGCCTCCTCAATTGTATTCTCTATTTGCCTTCTTTTAAATAGACTCAAAACCTAATAAAAAAATTAATTGATATCTTTTTTTTTCACATAAGAAAAAAATCAGCTTTTATATTAATGATACAAGCCGACCACAAGTTGTGATCTACAGATATTCATCAATTCCGGAAAAAATCCATACAAAATATAACACCACTACAAAAATATGAGCAACACAAAAATATCCCACTAGTCTTCGGTACCAAGCAGAGCTAAAAAAAGAAGCAAAAGCACATAAAGAGTTAATCCTCACATACAAGTACCAAAAAGGGACCAGCCAAACATGATCATAACCAATAACATGTAAGCATGGAATCAGAAGAGGTTAAGCACAAAAGAGTTGGCAATAAATCCCCTTCTAAACTATTCACATAATAACCAACCGCTCATGGCTCCCAGAGATCGTCTTGATAACCTGTCAGCATTTTCATTGAGTTCTCTGTATATATGTTTAAAATGTAGAGAGTCGAAACATGTTAACTTCACCCTTACTCTGTTCATCCAGTGCTTCAGGTGTAATGCGTTGAGATGTGCTCCCTTGTCAAACTAGTCAATGATACACTTTGAGTCACCAAATATCCATATGGAACTTAATGAGAGCGAATGAGCAAAAACCAAAAGTGTCCAAAGTGAAATCAATTCGACCCTGGTGTTAGTGCCAAAACCTGCAGCAGTTATATATATATATATATATATATATATATATATATATATATATATATATATAATAACCAATTCGGCCCTCGTATTAGACAACCATAATCTACAATAGTTATTATTATTATATATATTACAATTGTTCAGATGCTACATGTTATCACCTAGCTTCTTGCAGTTATCCATGCATCACCTACAAGTATTTGTTTATATTTAATTTTTTTTAATTGTTCAGGTATGAGTCATCCATATCTACTAGTTATCTATTCATTACCTACCACCTATCCATGCAACCACTATCACTTATCCTTTCATCAACTACTGGTTATTTTTTAAATTCTTTTTTTATAATTTTTTATTTAGAATTTCGACTACCATAGAATCAATTTTGACAGTACACTTTTCTCATCCTCATGCATTCTAGGAAAAGCATAGGCCCTAGTCCACTCCAAATTCTAATATATAAATGCCTATCAATGTAATTATATTAAGATTACATATTATATACTATATTAATATATTAACTATATAGCATATGATATTTTTTTCAGAAGAACAAATGTAATAACTTGTTATTCAAAGGAATCAAAGTTATTTTACAAAAAGTCGAAGATGACTGTCCATCTAAGTAACTCACAAAGCTCAAAAGAGACAATGTATGTTCAACAATAAGACTATCTAATCACATCTTATACATACAAAAATTTTCAAGTCCCTAACCCAACCACAGATAAATATCTTTGTTATTTCCATGGTGAAGAGAGAAGAATTAAACATGCACAGTGCCATAAAAACAAAGCTAAAAAATTATGTAACCAATAGGCTAGCATACTAGGTATGGTCACTTTAAGGCTTGAAGAACAAATGGTCACTTTAAGGCATACTAGCTAAAAAATTATGTAACCAACATGGTCACAAAGCACTCGCTAGTATGCCTTAAAGTGACAAAGCCTAGAGCAGATAAGATATCCAAAATACATATAACCTTCTACAACTCTAAGGGCTTTTTTAGAGAGGCAATCAACATGGATATTGATTTCTCTATAAACATGTGAGAAGTCAATACAGAGAAAGGATATGATTTTTTCTCGAATCTAATTACCCCACTGCTCCAATGTAGCCACTCACAAAGATCCACATTTCTTGGCCCAATCCACCACAATTTTAGAATCACCAAAAAAATGAATGACACAAATATTCAAAAGAGATACAAAATGAAGGAGACACCAAAGGGCAAGAAGCTCAGCCCGGGTATTTGTATCATACCCTACCCGTATCCAAATACTATAGGAAGATAGTGCATTGATCCTTACCACCATACCAAAACCACACATATTTTTAGTAGTAGCAGTCCAAGGATAATTTTAGGGGCGAAATTTAGCCCATGGGCTACTTTTCCATTTTTTTTTCCAAAAAACGATTCGCCAATTTGCATTTTTTGAACCCCCATTTCGCCCAATTTTGATGGGGTAAACTTTTTTCACTCTAAAAATCACCAAATTATTATATAAACTATATAAAATCCTTAGAAACTGAAATACTTTTAGAAAAATATCGCCAAATATTTTATAGTTAACATTTTAAGAATTGGTAAGATTCGCCAAAGTTTATACACTTTTAAATAAGTATGGATCCTTAAAATTATCTCTAGCACCATAAAACAAATGGGAGGCACAATCTTTTGGGAAGGTGAAAGCAACCACCATCCTATTCTCCTTTTGCACACAAGGCTTGATGTAGCCACTATAGAGACCAAGAATATTAATGCAAATGATATATCTACTATAATGCTCTACATTAACTATATATTATCAACCTATATAATATATTATATTAATTTATATAAATATATTATGTACTATATATCAACTTATATATATATATATATATATATATATTACAAATTAACTATAACATATATATAAGTAATAACAATATATTATTAAATGATGTTTCATGTTCTCATTAATCTAGCTTATATTGCTCCAAAAGTATTGAGGTACTGATCTACATCCAAGTCAATAGTGTAGGTTAAATATCATGGAGCATTCTTCCATTTCCGGTAAGTTATTTGATGAAATCTAGACAATGGATAATTGAAATTTTGACAATGAAACTTTACAATTTTGTAAATTTTAACGCTACAAATGGATTCAAATACCTCCTTAGTCATTGCATAGAAAACTAATTAGGTTTATTACAATTACGATATTGACATATCTAGACATATAAAAACAT
This sequence comes from Larix kaempferi, assembly GCA_027924585.1. Lineage (NCBI taxonomy): Eukaryota > Viridiplantae > Streptophyta > Pinopsida > Pinales > Pinaceae > Larix > Larix kaempferi. The sequence goes on from BSBM01000476.1 coordinate 20,564,984, forward strand.
GTTATATATATTAATGAAATCCTATATTATATTATATAAAGACACTCTTAATTTGAGTGTGACGTATGAGTATTTGATAATTAGGACATATTATGTAATTATTAACTTAGACTATCTAGTCATATTTTTATCCCATGATTAAATTAGTCATATTTTTTTCATCCCGTGACTAAATTAGTCATTTTTAGTTGTGATTACTTAAATTGCTCAATTTGGTCATATTTCACTTAAAAACACTGTGGTGACCAACGTTGTTGGTGGTTTAGTCATTTATTTCATATGGTGACCAACGTTTTTGGTAACCTGGTCATTCATAACCCAATTTTCTACTAGTGGAGGAAGTGAAGGCGCAACCAACAACCTCACACTGTATACTGGACTTCCAAATAAATATAGATAACCTTCTTGGATACCATTGACTGGAAAAGGATCCTCAATATCTGAAGTGTAAGAAGAGAACAATGATGAAAGATGGAAAGATTTGAGTTCTTCTTCAACAATAGATTTCTGCAATTTGATCTTCAATACCTGCAAACAAACTCTCCGAATCTTGTATTGGAAGACTAATTCAATCAAGATCTCCCCAAGATCTGATACCATTTGATAATTCTAAATAGGTTAAATACCATGCAATAATTCTAGTAGTCAAGGATCTTGAAGAAAATAATTCCTCACAAGAATTTATTCAAAGATATGCAAGAATAAGAAGAAATATTGAAGCATAAACATAAAAGAGAGGAATCAGTTGATGGAAATATCATCTCTATATTATTCAACAATATGAGTACAATATATAATACATATAAGGAGAGAAAACCAAATTCCTAGAAGGCAATTTCTAAAGCTCAAAAAATGTAGGATTACTAAAAGCTAAGAAAAACCTTAGGTGTAAAAACACACTTTCCAAATCCGTCTAAAGGCTCACAAATTGGCATAAGCAGTGTTGGAAGTTCATGAGTCAATAAAAATGAAAGTGATGATGAGTTTTGGAGAGAAGAAAGAGGTTTAGGTTGAATTGTCCAAGTAGAGACAGTTTCCAAGTCAAACTAGCTTTACCTTATCCACCAGAAAATAGAAAAAGTAGGATAAAGTTGTCTAAATAAGGAAGGTGCCTTTCTAATCCAGGAATAGAATAAAATTAGACAGAGTCAGGAAATATCTTATCCAGAATCTATCCAAGTTCTCCCTAGTGACTCAGGATAGCATGTGGTCTCATAAAAGGAAAAATTTAGGCTGACTACATAGTCTAAACCTAGGAAATTAATCATGGAAGATTAATAAAATATATCCTAAGTCTAAAGTGGGTTTTTGAATGTTCCAACACATTGTTGACCCTTCTGTTGTGGTTTATTTTGTGCAACACTTTTTCCTCACTGTCGTTGTCTCCATATTCCCTATAAGGACACCTAGAAGCAAAATGGAATATTCCTCCACATTCGAAACATTTGAAAGGAAACTTGTTTTTGTACTTACCTTCTCCTCTTTTCAACTTTCTTACAAAATTTTACTCCTCATCATCTGATTCATTGCAAGATTCCTTGTCATGATCATGCTTAGCCTTTCCAGTGGCTTTAAAGGCCGCTTCATTCCTGATGGGATTTTCTTTCTTGGTCCTCATTTCATATGTAGTCAAGATCCCTTGAAGCTCGTTGTTTTTCAGGTCTTCAATATTTTCTTTGTCTTCCAACACAGATACTTTTGCATCAAATCTTGAGGGCAGAGTTATCAGTATCTTCTGTACTACAGATTCTTCTTCTAGAGTAACTCTCTTGTAGGTACAACAGATCCCGTCTTCTATTTGAACATGGGAGCCCCAAGATTCTTAAATACAAGGTAATGGGAAAAAAATTCCTTTATCATTATGGGGATTTTATCCTGCCATTATGATTTCATATTTTTTCATTTGGATTGATGTAATCAGAATCCTTTCCTTTTGAAAATTTCTAGTTTTTACTGTTTTCTGTTGTTGCAGGAAGCTTTGATTGTTCTCTCAAAGTCATTTTTCATCCCACAAACCCGCAATCCCGCAATTGTGGATTGCGGGAGTCTTGCTTTTTCATTTTGGAAGTATTTGCATCCCGCAACCCGCAAGTGCAGATTGCCGGAAGGCCTTGTAAATAATTTTTTAATTTTTCATCCCGCAACCTGCAATTGCGGATTGCAGATTGTGGAAAGTTGGATTTAATAACGAAGGTGTGTTATGTGTTTCCGCAACCCGCAACCCGCAAGTGTGGATTGCAGATTGCAAAAGGATTATTTCTATACAAAAGGATTGTTTGTGTTCCCGCAACCCGCAACCTGCAATTGCAGATTGCGGATTGCGGGAATATTTTGTTTGTTGATTTTCTAAGTTGTGATCCCGCATCCCATAACTCGCAATTGCAGATTGCGGATTGCGGGAAGGATGTACATAGTTGCAAAATGAAACCCTGCAACTTGAACCCGCATCCCGCAAGTTTTGATCTCAGCCGTTGATTTGTTTTATCCCACGGCCTAAATTTTATTCCTCGAAAATTGATAAATATAGGGTTTTTTCTATTTTCCCTTATCATTTGCATTTTCAAAAATTTACCTTGCTGAGTGGATTTTCATGGCGAGTTTTACCAGGGGTTATTATCACTGTTTTCAGTTAACTCACGTTGGTTTTCCTGTTATTTTTTCATGATATTATTTACGATTTTTTCTGTTGTGAATTAGTTTTGATTTTGTGTTTTTCGACTTATCAGAATTATCCAGTCTTTCAAAATGTCACGGAATACTCGGTCTAAGACTGCTCACAAAGACCTACTGAACAAGGACCCAAACTTTGGTATCTTCTTGGACAACAGTGACAAAATTACTGAAACCTATCAAATCGACTGGTCTAAAATTTACTCAATTTTTGATAACGATGCTCTATAGGACATTTAGAATGACCAACTTGCATATGAGAAAATTAGGGATTCCCAACTTCATGCCATTGCTGCTAGACCCCCTATCCTTCCTTATACTGATGCAGTTAAATGGATTGTGGATCATGCTGACCCTAAAGACCGATCATTCAATGATAGTGCAGGCTCACAATTAGGCACCTTCCACCCCGAGGTTTTCACCAGAGCCTATGCTCTTAAACCGGCTATCCAACCCCTTAGCGCTGAGTTCGTAGAGTCTTCTAAGACTAGATTTAATTTTAACGAAATGCTAAAGTCATGGATGAATAAACCTAACAGCTTTATGCCTAGGGCTGATAACTTGTACCCAGTTTCCTAGTTTAGAGAACCTTATTCCCTATTTGCAGCCATGTTGTGTAGACTGTATGCTCTCCCAAATTGTTCAGTATTTAAAGCCGAATGGGATTCTATAGCCCATCATGTTCTAATGACTAATGAGTCTTTCCCTTCGGCGTCTATCCTCTCATATGAACTCAAGACAACCATTCAAGTATATCAGAAAGCGACAGCTTTGAGGAAGCTCCATTTCTTCTTTTCAGCATTTATCATTGATGTATTTTGTGTCGCGTTTCAATATCCCAACATGGGGTGGATTTGGACTCCATCAAACCCTCCTTTCCACATTTATCATTCTGCATTGTGGGAGAAAAATTACATGCCTTTCTTATATGACATCTGTGACCACTTCCTTGGAAGTATTTATCTCAAAATATTCAAAGAACGGGGTCCTGCTTTCTCAGAAGATGCCAGAACCTTCATTACCACGATTGGTGACTGGTATGTTGGCGAGTCCTTCTCATATATCAAAGTTTGGGGAAGCGTCTCTGCTCACCTGTTACCCAGTATAGTTCCTGACAGGTTCGTCATTGAAGAAGTCTCCTATCAGACTTGTACAGATGGTGTATATTTAAAGCTCACTGGTCCCAAAAGGAAGGGTTGGCCTAAGTTCCCCTTGAACCTTGGACCATTTTCCATCCCAACTTCAACTTGGGAAATAGTGTTGGGTGACAAAATGGATTCTTTGAAATTGGGCTAACTTCCAAGAGAAGACATGATCCTAAGGGATTTATTGATGCCCATTTCAAGAAAAATCATGTAAAGGGTGGTTATGCTCATGAAGATCTTCTTGGTGACTCCATATATCAGGGAGTGAATACCTTTTTCTGAAGTCCTGGATAGGGCTAAGAGCAAAGATGAACAAAACCATATCATGCAATATCAACAGGATCTTAAAACTAAGGTTTTAAGCTACAGAGCAATGGAACTTAAACTCCTTGAGCAAGTAAGAAAAGAAAGAGAAGAGAGGGAAGCCCAAAAAATAGCTGGTCCATTAATGCTTACCTGCAGTGAAGGAGATAAAGGTAAAGGCCTGATGGAAAATCCTCCTAAGTTGAAAACTGTTGAATAATTTAAAGAATTAACACAAGCATCTCAACAATTAAAGCAGGAACTAGCGAAGATGACTTCAGTGTTGGACACCCAAGCATTTGCAGCTGCTAAGCCTGCTACTGATACTCAAGTGACTGCTACAGTTACCCAGATTTGTGATGACCAAGTGATAGCTGTGACCAAACTAGCCAAAAGGCAGAAAACTCAAGCTTCTGCATCTCAAATTTATACATCTCAAATACCTGCTATAAACATTATTGATTGTGATGTTGAAGAGGAGGTACACCCTTATGTGCCTGTGGTTGAAGAAGTAACTGAAAATTCACAGTCAATTACAGATTTATTGAATTCTATTGAAATGGATGACTCTGTTATAGATCAATAGATTCTTGGAACCACTTCTGATGCTATTATCACAATCTCAACACTTCAACTGTCATCTATTCAAGTTCTTTCAACTTTATCATATGGGTCAACAATACCACCTTCTATGTCCTAACTATTCCATACAATAACTTCCATTACTTCCCCATCTCTAACAAGCTCAGTTCCACTTCCCATTTCTCCATTTGTTTTGGCAGAGGCCTAGTCTTCTACAGTCCCTCTAAAATCATTTCCATCCATTTGATCATCACCAGCCACTGATGAGCAAACTCTAGTTCCTCCTTCTCCATCACCAGCTGACGATACCCATGTTCCACTTTCTGAACCAACAGTTGTTCAAAATACCCCAACCTCTGTACCAACAGTTGTTCAAAATACCCCTTCCTCTCTAACTACTCCCCAAATCACTATGTCTATACCTAGTCCCACTACTTCCCAGACATCCTCATTGGTTTCTGTTAAGTTTAGCCTAATTTGACTAGCAAGATCATTGAAAGAAACACAATCACAAGATAGACAAAGATTTACCTTGGGAAACCCTCATGGGGTAGAAAACCCAACAAATCTTTCCTCAATATAGATAATCAACCCAATATAAGATGTAGTCCTCAACAAGAGCTCCTTCTCCTCCTATGCAGACCTCTATCTCTCCCATGCACCAATCATAAGTGAGTGAATGAATGAGATAAGTGATGAACATACCTCCTCTACTTATACTCATCTCCCGACTGAATTTTTACCCTAATGGGGCCAACCTCTCCTAGGAGAGTCTAATAACCCCCAAATAGTAAACTCAGGGCCGACCTCACATGGGATATCTAATAACCCTAGTTACCACACTCTCTCGGAGGAGTAAACATCTCCGGATATACAATAGGGTTACCACGGAGGATTGTACCATGTCCGGAATAATACAAATATAATATTCTTGGAAGTTACAATATTTCAACACTCCCCCTTAACGAGAAGGATATTATAACAATATCTGCAGGAGCAAGGAGTCATCAAATACATGATACATGATACATCTATAAATCATTGGAAGCTTTCTTAATACATCATCATCAGTAACTCAAACAATTACTGGAATATAATCAATACTGGAACATCAACATCATCAGTATTGAGTCTTCATCCTCTGTAGCACTCGATCAGCTACAGCAACATCATCTCGATCATCTCGATCTATAGCATTTGGATCATCTGGATCATCTCGATCTACAGCATCTCGATCAACAACATCATAGCAGCATACCCTACAATACACATGATCCAATTATGGGATGATCAATCCCTCTCACTTTAAGACATCTCTCATGTCTATGGACGATACAATCCAGATCAAGTTCCCAGTATGATCAATCCTGATCAATTTAAGACAAGTTCCATGTCTATGGATGATGCAATCCAGATCAAGTTCCCAGGATGATCAATCCTTATCAATTTAAGACAAGTTCCATGTCTATGGACAATGCAATCCAAACACATGCATTTTGAACTAAAAGCTCAGGGACGATGCAGTCCTATCATCAATTCTCGGAGACAGATGTCTATGCGTTAATTCAGGGACCTAAGTCCAGGGATGATGCAATCCCTCTCATCCACTATGGACCACTTCTCAGAGACATATGTCTATGGATCAATTCAGGGGACCGAAGTCCAGGGATGATGCAATCCCTCTCGTCCACTAGGGACTTCTTTCTCGAAGACATATGTCTACGAATCTCTTTTAGGACATGTGTCCAGGGATGATACAATCCACTTGTCAACTTAGCCCTAGTCTAAGGACCATTCATCGACCTCATCATCGGTATCACCAATACAGGTATCCACATCATCGAGCCCAATATCGATGCAGGAAATCTCATCATCAGTGACCACATCACTCCCCCTTTCGAGGAGGGTCCTTCTGAACTACACCCAGCTTGTCTCGGAAATACTCAAACTTTACTCAAGATAGAGGTTTGGTCAATATATCAGCAACTTGTTCGTCAGTGCTTACATACTCGAGCTTGATAGCTCCTTTCTGCACCATATCCCATATATAGAAATATCGGATCTCTATGTGCTTTGACTTATCATGGAACACTGGATTCTCTGTCATCTTGATACAACTCTAGTTGTCACACAGGATCACAATGAGGTCCATCTCTAAGTCAAATAGTCCTGACAACAGTTTCTGAATCCAAACCGCTTCACAACTAGCAAAGCAAGCAGCTATATATTCAGCTTCAACTGTGCTGAGAGCCACACTAGACTGCTTCCTGCTGAACCACGAGATCATTGCAGATCCTAGACAATAGCACCCTCCCGATGTGCTCTTCCTGTCTGATACAATTCCTTCCCAATCAACATCTGTGTAACCATGCAGTCTGAAGTCATGATCTCCAAGATAATATAGACCAAAATCTATCATACCCTTTAGGTACCTCATCACATGCTTTGCGGCTATCAGGTGAACTCGTCTAGGTTCCACTAGATACAGACTCAAGTTATTCACAACAAAGCATATATCTTGTCTGGTGTTTGTCAAATACATCAATGACCCAATTATCTGTCTGTAGAGAGTCATATCCACTAACTCTGATGAGTCATCATCTAGTAGCTTCAAGTTGGAATCCATGGGAGTGGCCATGGCTTTACATTCCAACATATCAAATCTTTTCAAGATTTCCACAGCATACTTTCCTTGATTAAGAAAGATTCCTTTTGAGCCTTGCCATACTTCCAGACCTAGGAAGTAGTGCATCAATCCGAGATCTTTCATCTCAAATTCTGAAGAGAGCTTCTTCTTGCACTCGATAATCTGTTTCTCATTTCTAGTCAGAAATAGATCATCCACATACAACAATAATATGATAGGTTCATCATCCATAAATTTGAGATAAAGGTTAGGATCAACTTTACTCTTGGTAAATCCCAAGCTTGTCAAGAAACTGTCAATTCTGCCATACCAAGCTCTAGGAGCTTGCTTCAGCCCATACAATGCCTTCTTCAGTTTACACACATGGGTTCTTCCATCTTCCACCTCAAATGTGGTTGTTCTATGTACACTTCCTCCTCAATCACACCATTTAGGAAAGCTGTCTTTACATCCATTTGGTGTAATTTCCACTTCATCATGGATGTAAGTGCCATGATGGTTCTAATGGAAGTGTACCTTGCCACTGGTGCAAATGTCTCTTCATAGTCAATTCCCTCTTTCTGAGAGAATCCTCTGGCCACAAACCTTGCCTTATATTTTTCAATGCTTCCATCCGCAACATGCTTTATCTTGTATATCCATTTAGAGGATACAACACTCTTGTCCTTTGGGTTGGGGACTATATCCCAAACATCATTCTTTATTATTGACTGGTATTCTTCCATCATTGCCTCCACCCACTCTTTCTTATGGGATGCTTCTTCATAACTAGTGGGTTCTTGATCTACAAGATCTCACATTAGGGCCACATAGTTGGAGAATGTCTTTGGTTTCTTGCTCACCCTAGTGGAGCCTTCAAGAGCTCCATACTTTTCTGCTCCTAGAATAATGTCTCTTGTCCATGCTGGTTTTCTCTTCCTTGATATGTCCATGACAGGGGTTCTTGCGGTTCCATCATGTCATGGTTTCAGGTGTTTCCTCTTCAAGGGTTGGTGCAGCTTCTGTAATTATAGAAGGTGCATCTTCCTCATATACTTCTTCATACTGGCACTTCCTAGATCTCTTGAGAGCTACCTCTTCATCAAATGTCACATCCCTACTTATTTCCATATGATGGAATCCTGGGATGTATATTTTGAATGCTTTGGATGCTTCACAATATCCAACAAATATTCCTTTCTTCCTAGAAGGATCTAGCTTGGTCCTCTTTTCTTTCATAATGTGAATGTATAATGGGCATCCAAATATATTGAGGTAGCTTACCTCAGGCTTCTTCCCTGTGAACACTTCTTCTAGGGTTTTGAAATCAAGAGCACTATGAGATAGTCTATTCTACACATAGACTACTGTCCTGGATGCTTCAGCCCATAAATACATAGGTAGGTCTTGATTATGTATCATTGTATTTACAGCTTCCATGATAGTTCTATTCTTTCTCTCCACAACACCATTTTATTGAGGATTGTAGGGAGTGGTTAGCTCCCTCTTGATCCCAGCTTCTTTACAAAATAATTCAAAATCTTTTAAGGTGTATTCTCCACCATTATCTGTCTTGAGTATCTTAATCTTCTTTTTCTGAATGGTTTTCTATCAAGGCTTTGAATTCCTTGAATTTTCCAAAGACTTTATCTTTTCCCTTCAGAAAATATATCCAAATCTTCCTTGAGTAGTCATCAATGAATGTAAGGTAGTATTCATATCCACTCAAGGATGTGGATGGAATTGGCCCACATACATCTGAATGGATCAATTCCAATGTACTCTTAGTGTTTGTTTCACTCTTTGGAAATGGGTTCTTGATATTCTTTTCTTTTGCACAACCTTTGCAAGTGCCATCATGATCAATCTTTAAGTCTGGTAGTCCTATGACTACCTTGCTCACATGAGGTAGTGCTTTGTATAGTTAATGTGAGCAAGCCTTCTATTCCATAGCTCACTTGGGCTAGTGGCTTCATGAACAAGGGCAGCTTCTGGATGGCCCTTGAGTTTGTATAGACCTCCTTCCTCTTCACCAATAATAATTGCATCCTCAATTGATTTTCCTTTGGGCCACATGAGTACTTGACCATCTATGAATGCAACCCTATAGCCTTTCTTATCTAATGCTAAGATAGAAAGTAGGTTCTTTTTCAACCCTAGTACATATAATATTTCTTTCATCTTCAATGGGGTTCCAGAATCAAGCTTGTAGCTTGCTTCACCAATTACCTTGATGGGATATTGATAGTCATCTCCTAAGGATACCTTTTGTGGAGAGGTCTTCTCTTCAAGCCTTGAGAGAGTTTTCTTTTGTCCTGTCATTTTCTTTGAAGCACCACTATCAATGAGCCATGTATCTTCTCCAGGTGTCACAGACCCAAAGAGAGCAGAGAATAACACATATTCTTCTGCATCTTCTTTTTCTATTTTAGTTCTTTTCTTTTGAGGCCTCTCATCCTCTTCTTCACTATCATCTTCTGCTACATGTGCTTGATGTATTGTGTAATGAGTGTTCTTCTTCTTCTTCTTCTTCTTTGAAGGAAAATTCCTAGCAAGGTGTCCCAATTTGTCACAACAAAAACACTGGACTGAGGAGAGGTCTCTTTCTGAACTTGTTCTTCTCTTCTTTTGAAATCTGTGTGGAGGTTGAGACTCCTTGTGACCATTCTTCTTGGATTTTAAGTGACTCCTTCTTCTTCTTTTGGTGCAAGTAGCCAAATCTTGGTCATCTTCTTTGAGAAGGGCTTCTCTATTGGATACCCTATCTTCTTCTTGAATGCAATCCTCTCATACCACATCAAACTTCACACTTTCTTTTCTGCCACACATAGTTTGGATGAATGACTCCCAAGGTCTAGTTAGACCATTTAGAGTAGTCATGACTAATTCATCTTCATCAAGGGTATCTCCAATGGCATCTAGTTGTTCCTTGAATTGGGAAACCCTTGAGAAATAGTCTTGAATAGATTCTCCTTTGTTCATCTTGGTGCTCTTCAATTGAGCTCTTAGGTTCATCTTCCTATTGATGTTCTTTCCCTCATACATTATTGAAAGGGCATCATACATTTCCTTTGGGGTATTCTTGGATGCCACTTGGGGAATCAAGTGGTCTTTGATAGAATCAACAATGATTCTCTTTTCCCTTATTAGGTCCTTCCTATGCTTCTCTTTGGCTTCATCTTCCTCAGGTTCTGCAACCTCATCCTTAATATATTAGACAAGATCATTCTCTTCAAGAATGAGACCAATTCTATATTTCCATGCTCAGAAATTCTCTATACCCTCTAGCTTGTCTTCAAGCTTAGTGCTTGGAGCCATCTTATCCAGGAGGTTACATGGATTTGAAGTTTCAAAAGATAGAATAGTACTTACCAGGAGATGAGCTTGATTGATTTGAGATTACTGCTTCTAGAAACTTCAACTTTTCACCTTCTGGATCTGCAACAGAATTTCTGATTTTTTGGTCTTCATTTTTCTGGTGCACAGGTTCGCAGCTTTTCTGGTTCACTGGTGCAAAGGTGTGCACTTTTTCTAGTTTACTGGTTTTCTGGTCCATAAGTCAAACTAGGGTTTGACAAAGCCCGGGGTTATACCCACTCAAAAAGTTTGATCTAGGGCTCAAAAATTTGATTTCGAGGAGGGCTATCCATCCATGCAATCAGAATCCAAAAATTCTAACTTTTGCAGAAACCATAATTTTCACCGGAGGAGGAGAGAGGTATTTTCACTTTCTGAAAGATGTCCTATTCAGGCTAGCTTTGATACCATGTTAAGTTTAGCCTAATTTGACTAGCAAGATCACTGAAAGAAACACAATCACAAGATAGACAAAGATTTACCCTAGGAAACCCTCATGGGGTAGAAAACCCAGCAAAGCTTTCCTCAATATAGATAATCAACCCAATACAAGATGTAGTCCTCAACAAGAGCTCCTTCTCCTCCTATGCAGACCTCTCTCTCTCCCATGCGCCAATCACAAGTGAGTGAATGAATAAGATAAGTGATGAACATACCTCCTCTACTTATACTCATCTCCCGACTGAATTTTTACCCTAATGGGGCCGACCTCTCCTAGGAGAGTCTAATAACCCCCAAATAGTAAACTCAGGGCTGAACTCACATGGGAGATCTAATAACCCTAGTTACCACACTCTCTCGGAGGAATAAACATCTCTGAATATACAATAGGGTTACCACGGAGGAATGTACCATCTCCGGAATAATATAGATATAATATTCTTGGAAGTTACAATATTTCAACAGTGAATATGACTACATCATTCACTGAATTGGTCACCGAGTTTGAAGAAGATATTGTAGTCCCTCTTGGGAATTATTTATACAATAAAGCAGCTAAGCCAGTGGTAAAAAGAGGCAAGAAATGAATAGGGATCGAGGTGGATTAGAAACACCCATTCCTAATCAAATAATCTGGGCAAAGCAATTTGATGATGTCCAGGCAGAAGCAGTGTATACCATTGTTGCTTTGGGTGCATTTGCGGGTGCCAACTTTGATTCAGTGAAGACATTGAACAGATAGATTGATTTGGAGAAGGAAGAATTAAAGAATATCATGTCCCCATTTTGACCCTTGTAATATTTTGGGCTAATGTAAATATTGTATGCATATTATGTATGATTCCTAGAGTGGAGCTCAAGGCCAAGGGCCCACTAGTGAACGCTCGACCTTGAAGAGGCAAGTATTGGATATTACGCTACCCATGTGCTAGTGAACCATGGGGATTGTAAATATGCATTTAATATAAATTCCCACAGCTAGCTATGTAATGCAACAAGAGATGGGGGCATGATGTTTACAAGGAATTGGGAGGGAAATATTCAAACCCTTGAGCCAATCAAGTCAAGCCAAGTGTGAATGAGAGAACCCATGAACCCTCAACTACCCATGTTGAATTTTGTGCCCAATCATTCATTTCTCCCAAGAGTTGGTTGAGGTAGTCAATGCCTTGGGGAATGGAGAGGTATGGCTGTCCAAATTCAAGTATGGGCAAGCCACCCTTCCTAGAAATTTATGTTTGGATTCTTGGGCAAGTAAGGAGCCACGAAATTGCCCTCAAGCCATTATTCACCCATCAGTTTTTCTCTCTCACAAGTTGGGAGCTACCTGGGCGTTTTCCTCCATGGATTTCCTGTGTTTTCCTTCATTTTCCTAGCTGGGGAGGACATTTTTATGTTCTATAACAATGGGAAAGAAGGGGAAACGATTTGGGGTTTTATTGAGGCCGTTTTGGCCCACTGAATGCTCATACATATGTGGGAGAAATCGTTTTTCTTCCCTGGGGTTGATTCCCTCTTCCCACAATCCGTGTTGGGTGTGCAACGATTTGGGAAAATCCATAGACCCTATTCTGTGAATCCCATTGTTGAAATGTCTATCCATGCCCAGTTTTGAGTTGTTGTGTGTAAAAGAATGTTGGGGTTGAGATGGGTATCCATTGCTTTGGGTTGTGCTGAGCTTGGGAGTCCCCTTTTCCTTGTAGATATCATGCCCAGCTCGGGGGTGGTCTCTGAGTGCTGAAAGAATATAGGCTGGGCAGAGACCTACAGTTGGGTAGAACATTGCAGCAACATAGCTAGTTGCTGGGACAACATTACAGTGAGATAACTATATTCTCTTATGTGTATTTACCTCTGCACTGTTTTAATTAATTGATGACTGTTATTGATATGCTGAATGCAAGTGAAAAAGGTGTGTGGATGATCTCTTATTCTGCTGTGTATGTTGCTTGATTTAAATCTGCACACATATGCATTTTATTGTAATGCAATTGTTTATATTTATATCAATCATGAATGTTGAAATGGGCTAAGTTTTATAAAAGCCCATATTTTGGTATCATGTTCCCTTCCTTGCATTCGATCCACGGGAGGGGATGTGACAAAGAAGCTTGAAGAGCAACTGGCCAAAAATAATGAGGACCATGAAGCTTATGTTTCTAATCTCAAAAAGATATTTGAAGGCAGGTCTAAATATTTGCAGAGGAAGAATACCTCTCTCCAGATTCAATTAAGTGATGCACAAGTTCTCAATGCTACCAATACACAGAGGATAGTTGTGCTTGAGAAACAATGTGAGGATGCAACTGCAAGTGTAGCCTCGTCTGCATTCTCTACGTTTTACGAGCAAGAGTTTAGAGACCTGGCTATTAAGGTCAATGAAGAACATTACAAGCTGATAACTGAATTGTTTGGCATTCTGGATGAGATTCGAGAAACTTATATTGCTTTTGGCAATATGTCTGTTACTCTTGATGAGAAGATGGCCAAAAGACAGCAAGCCTCTAAATCCAAAGATGATATTTTGGAATGGCAGAGGTATATAAAGGATAAACTAGAAGATATCCCTATCATTAGCAGTCTTTAGCTCAAGAAAATCAGGACTGTATTGCGTGCCTGGAATGACTTCGATGATATGGTCGAAGATACTATTCAAAAAGCGCAGGTTGTTTGCTCAAGGAGGTTGTATGCTGTGGAAAACATCAGGGAAATGTTGCAATTCCCTACCATGGATCTTATCGAAGACGTTTTTCCACTTAAATTGATGATTGAACAGGTTGAATGCCGATGCAAGGAGGCCAAATAGAAGATTCAGCACATTGAGCATATCAAAATTGGAGACATGGATCAGTTAATCAGGAACCCTATTGCTATGGAGGGAAAGATCCACATTTTCATCCGTATTTAGCATAAGATGGCTAAAAACGAGATTCAAATTTTTATGTGTGATGCCCAGTTGCAGCTTGAGTTAGCAAATTACCCAAATATAGATGAATTGTTAGAAATTTGGGACAAGTGGCAAGTTTTTCTTGGCCATTAGTCTAAATTCAAATTTTGTAATCCTAGAGTTGTGGGAATTTACTCTTTGTATCATTTTGTAATTATTATTTAAAGGGGGAGATCTCTCGTAGGAAAGGGATGGATGGGAAGAAACATAATTGCCATAAGAGACTAGAGATGCTCTGTTATTACAGACTATGTAATGTTTTGCAGGTTTTAATACACAGTTAGTTTTCTTCAGTTATTTCTTTTGTTATAATTTGTCAAATGTCTTTGGTAAATTGTGATTTTTCTTCAACACATTCATTAACATTGTTTATCGTTTGCAATTAATAACCTGCATTGATATATAGCTTAGATTTTTCTCAACTCATAATCTTTGTCATTGATGTTTTGAATGAATGTCTTTATCTAAAACATTTTATCGATTTCTGCAAATCATTCACAGAAAACATTGAATTGATGTTAATTTTTCAATTAACATTCTAGATACAGGATAAAATTGCATGCACTTAATTCTGAAGCTATTATTAGTTGAATGTCTTTAACTGATTATATCTTGAGCTACTAAGTCAAGATCCAGTTTTGCATGTCTGTTGAATTGGTGAAAAGATTCAGTAATTTCCAGATCAAGTTATTCTGTGTACAACAAATCATTCCCTTTAGAATAGGCCTGACTTAGATCAGATTTTTTTTTCAAGTTGGATTAACTCTTAGGATTAGGGAAACTCTTGTCTTTCCTCACAGGAAGACAGATCCTTTCTAGGATCAAACACTCACAAGTGCCAACGGATGCCTTTGTATCTGTGGGTGTCGACCACACCAAACAATTCGAGGATAGGGTAAAACTTGCGTAGGATCATCTGAAGCCTTTGGCTGGGTTTTCATCCCCTGTTGTTTGCCTTGAATACCATTCCAGCACATACACAACCAAGGCATCAACAAACTCCAAGACTCTTGATAGCATTAACTATCTCATCAACTCTTAAGAAGTAAGAGGTAATGTTCTCTTCATCTTTCATTTTCAAGGATTCAAATAACCCAGAGTAATTCCGCAAATTTGCCTTCTTTACCTTCTCGACACCTTCATAGACTCCTTTGAGCTTATCCCATACATCCTTGGCTGAGGCACAATGCATGAATTTGATAAATTCAGTGTCTATCAATCCATACAGAGTAGAGTGTTTTCAGCTGGGTCAATTGGGTTGTGACAGATGGGACATTGTAACCATCCACAATGGACAACCAAACATCAGCTCCTAGTGATTGTAGATAAACTACCATCTTGACCTTCTAGAAGGGTATAGTTGGTTCCATTGAATCTTGGTTCTATGTTCGTGGAGAGACCTTCCTTCTTGTCCATATCTGCGCACATGTCTATCTTCCAGATGTTAATCTATTACTGAAGACACCCACTCTGAAACTAATTGTTGGAATATATTTAATACTAAGAGGGGGGTGGTGAAACAGTATTAGCATTGTTCTGAACAATTTTTAACTTATTTAATAGATTAATTTGAACTTAATATTGATCATTCAATTATGCATCCATCATAAATAAAAACATTCATCCACATATGCAGCAAAACACATAACACAGAACAAAAAATAAGTTTTACGTGGAAACCCAAACGGGGAGAAAACCATGGAATGTTCTTTTATAGTGAAAAGATTACATTCGAGGAAGCACTGAATTCCTGTGTTTTACCAACAACAACTGAAAGGAGGGACTGACCCATTGGTTTAACAAGTTATACAACTTGACATGAACTTTATACTCAAAACGAGAACTCTGGCCATAAAAACTTACATTTTTGCATCAAAACCACCAAAAAACAACCCTGAAACGAAAAGTGGTGCTACCAGTAACACCACTTTGTTTTTGGAGCTAAAATTACAAATTTTTGGTAACCCAAGGTGGTGTCTTTGTTATAAAAACCATAAAATAGACCCCGAATCGAAAATGGTAGCACACATTTTTCACACACTTTTCTTTCAGGGCTAAAAGGGCGTGGGTTGGTAGGGAGTGGAGTAAGGTAGGGTGGGAGCGTGGAGTGGGGGGTGAGAGGGTAGTGAGGGGGGGGGTGTATGGGGTGCGATTCTGAGAATCATGCCACCATCCATGCCCCGACTCACCACCCTCTCGCCACCAATCCACCACCGCTCCGCCACCATTTTATACATTTTTTTGGTGTGTTTTTTGTTTTTTTTAAATTTAAAATATGTTTCTTTTAATGATTTTGGTATTTGTAAAGTGTTTTTTTTTGTTAACTTTTTGGTCTTTTTTTTCTTTAATGTTTTTTTTAAGAAAGTTTTTTTTTTAAATTTAAATATTTTTAGGCCATGGTTTAAAAAATTTATGGAAATGTAACTCGACAAAGGGAAGGGGTGCTATTGATAGCACCTCCTTTCGAGTCATTGATTTATTTTATCACTTGTGTTGCAAATCCATTCACTATTAAGGTGATGACGTCAAACATGTTGTAATTTTAGCTTCGGAAAGAAAAATGTGTTCTACCATTTCGATTTGGGGTTCAATTTTACAATTGTTATTACACCGGCACCATGATGCACTACTCGGGTTACCAAAAATTTATAATTTTAGCCCCGAAAAAAAAGTGGTGCTACCGGTAGCACCATTTTTTTATTTGGGGTTGTTTTTTGGTGGTTTTAACGACTATAAAAAAAATGAGAACAATAACTAATTCTCGTCAAGTTTTATAACTTGTTGTTTTAAAGGTAGCCGACCTGAAGGAAACTACAACTCCCTGTGTTCTCCAGCATTAATTGGAAGGAGGCTACGACCCCCCTGGTCCTTGCCCCATCCTACCACCCAGATATATAAAATAAGATATTGTGTTGCTGTACTTCTGATACTCGCACACTTCAGATCTTCTGATGTTTGTTCTATTGTGCACACCTTCTATATGTTGTCACTTTGCTGGATACACCACTTGACTTCTCATTCGACTTAGCACTTTACTTCAACTAACATTGCACTTTATATAATGTGTGTTTCTCCAACAAATTCTCCAGTCTACGCCATGTTGATGTATATGTAACTTCGGAATGTATTTCATCTATGTATTTCATATATATATTTTATTGTACCCTTATAAGAGATGTGTTATTCCTCTATAAGGAAGTGTTGTCATGTGGATTGACAAGTGTTGCAAGTGTGTGTACTTTCCAATGGGTTATTAGACCACCATGTGTGGGGTCGGCCTTGAAATATATATTATATTGTGGATGTATCTAGATAGACAAGTCGGCCCCATAGTGTAACTGGGCAAATAGGTTAGTATAAATAGAGATCGGGAGATCTCTATTTTGATCATTCAGAAAGTCACACTTCTCTCACTCAGAAAGTGGCGCACTAGTGAGGAGGAGGGTCATCTGCTACTAGGAGACTATCTTAGTGTATTTTGGTTGTACTTTGGTTGAGCCATTGCTCTCTCTATCTCTGAGGAAGTTGTGGGGTTTTTCACCTTAGGGTTTTCCCCATGGAAACTTTGTGTCTCTTGTCTCTCATCCTTTTGATTCTTGTGATGCTTGTCATGCTTATTGTGATTTTTATGCATTGATATACTGTATATGTTATTCTCTCAGTGAAGATCCTAGAGTATTGTGAATTAATGCTCAAAATTTAACATGGTATTAGAGCTAACCTGAGAAGAAGACATTTTGCAGTGACGAAAACTTGAGTTTCTTGTTTATTGGGTTTCTCCCCACATATTTTGGAAAAAAAGTATAGTAGATTGACTCTACTCATCAAGGAGAATCCATCTATCCAATCAGAATTCAATTCTGAGAATTTTCAGATTTGGCCCTAAAAATTAGGGTTTCCACAAAAATAGGAATTTCTGAAATCTGAAGACATAGCTGGAAGCTCCTTGCACAAATCGAAGTTTAGAGCTTTAGATCGAGATTTTTGGCTGGGTAGATCTTAGATAAACTCAAACCCTAATTGAGGGCTCTCTCGAGTGAACCCGGGAGGACAAAAAGTCAAATCTGAAGGGGAAAAACTTTGCTGATCTCAAATTCTGAATGCACCAGGCTGATTAGCTCATCAAGGTGCATCTTTTTATCCTTTCAAAAAGTTGAAATTCATATTTTGAATTTTTAGGGTTTTTCCGACAAACCCTAATCCGAGACCAGATCCATTTTTCAGGATTTCAAGTGGTAAGACCTAAATCTTTTCTATTTCCATTTGAAGTACTCTTTAAAATGTCTCACCACACCAAGCTTGAGGATAATCTTGAAGGGGCTGATAACTTCCGAGCTTGGAAGTATAGGATTGGGTTAATTTTGGAAGAGAATGAGTTGGACTCATATATAAAAGAAGACATCCCTATCCCAGAGGATGAAGAGGCTAAAGTATTGCATAATAAGAACTTGGTCAAGGAAAAGAGAATCATTGTTTATTCTATCAAAGACCATCTCATACCCCATGTGTCTTCTCTAAAGACACCCAAAGAGATGTTTGACTCTTTGACCAAGCTATTTGAAGGGAAGAACATAAATCGGAAGATGACCCTGCGGAACCAATTGAAAGGAGTAAAGTTTCAGAATGGAGAGACCATTCAATCTTATTTTTCAAGGGTCTCCCAGATCAAGGAACAACTAGAAGCAGTGGATGAAATGGTGGAGAATGGTGAAGTTGTCATGACCACTCTGAATGGCTTACCTAGGTCATGGGACTCCTTCATTCAAGGAATCTGTGCAAAAAAGAAGTTGATTTCTTTCAGTAGACTACGGGAATAATGCTCACAAGAAGAAGCAAGGCTTGTGGCACGAGAAAAAAAATGGGGAATGAAGATCAAGCTCTCATAGCTCACACCAATAAATGGAAGTCCAAGAGAGAGCCATCTCACTCCAAGAAATATTCACATCACTTCAAAGAAAGAAGAATATGCTTCACCTGTAATGAGAAAGGACATATTGCCATAAATTGTCCCAAGAACAAGAAGGACAACAACAACTTCAACAAGAAGAAGAAGGGCAGCAAAAGAAGGTTTCATGCTCATGCTGTCGAGGATGATGAACTGCCCAAGAAGAAGTCTAGGGTAGAAAGTGATGATAGTAATGATGACTCATCAAGTGAAGAAGAGTATGTTCTGATCTCTGCTCTCATAGGTACTATCTCCCATGGTTGTAATGATTGTTTAATTGATAGTGGGGCTTCCAAACACATGACTGGTTTTAAGGAATCTTTTGTGAACTTATCTGAACATGAATCACCCCATAAGGTGAAACTTGGGGATGATTATCAATACCCAATCAAAGGAAGTGGTGAAGCCTCCTACAACCTAGATTCTAGAAAATCTTTGAAGATTAAAGAAGTCCTTTATGTACCTGGGCTCAAGAAGAACTTACACTCCATATCTGCATTGGATGCAAAAGGTATGAGGGTTGCATTTGTGGATGGCCAAGTCCTAATGTGGCCAAAGGGAAAGACCATAGATGATGCAGTAGTGATTGGAGAGCAAGAGGGAGGTTTGTATAAATTGAAGGGACAACTTGAACATGCCATGGTGCATGAATCCATGGAGCCAAGTGAACTTTGGCATAGAAGACTTGCTCATATGCACTATAGTGCACTTCCAATTGCAAGCAAGGCTGTAGAGGGTCTTCCTAAAATCAAGACCAAACATGAAGGTGTTTGCAAAGGATGTGCAAAAGGTAAGAACATTAAGAAGGCTTTCCCAAGCAGTGAAAGCAAGGCAAAGGATATCCTGGAAATCATCCACTCAGATGTATGTGGTCCTATGTCATCCAGTTCTCTAAGTGGGTATGTTTACTATGTCTCATTTCTTGATGACTTCTCCAGGAATACTTGGGTATACTTCTTGAAGAACAAAGATGAGGTGTTTGATAAGTTTAAGGAATTCAAAACCTTGATGGAGAATCAAACTGACAAGAAGATCAAAACATTCAGATCCGACAATGGTGGAGAATTCACCTCAGGTGACTTCAAGAAGCTTTGCAGTGATTCAGGGATTAAGAGGGAGTTGACTGCTCCTTACAATCCACAACAAAATGGAGTTGCAGAAAGGAAGAACAGAAAAATCATGGAAGCAGCAAGAGAAATGCTACATGAACAGGATCTACCTATGCATCTATGGGAAGAAGCAGCTAGAACAGCTGTATATGTGCAGAACAGAACACCCCACAAGATATTAGACAACAAGACACCAGAAGAGGTATTTTCTGGTAAGAAACCTGAAGTCAGCCATCTCAGAATATTTGTTTGTCCAATATTCACTCACGTCCCAAAGGAAAAGAGGACCAAACTAGATCCTTCAGGAAAGAAGGGTATCTTTGTGTGTTACAGTGAAAGCTCAAAGGCTTACAGAATATACTTTCCAGGGTTCAAGAATATTGATGTCAACAGGGATGTGACATTTGATGAAAACTTAGCATTCATCAAATCAAGGAAGGCACCTATCGAAGTTTATGAAGAACCTAAGGAAACTAGATTTCAAGACACTACCATGACTGAAGCAATTCCAGAAGTTGTTCGTGAGTTTGAAGATCCACAAGAACCTATAGATCCACCCCGTGAGGATAACTCTCACAAGAGGAAACTTGCATGGGCTAGAGAGCTCATTCAAGATGCAGAAAGATTTGGCATTCCAGAAGAACACAGAGCAAAGAAGAGAACCAGATCACATACCAGCTATGTTTCTTTACTCTATGACATTATGAACAAAGAACCTTCCAGTTATGAAGAAGCAACGGAAAAGAAAGAATGGAAGGATGCCATGGTTGAGGAATACCAATCAATAATGAAGAATGATGTTTGGGATGTTGTCCCAAGACCTAAAGAGAATTCTGTTGTGACTTCCAAATGGATCTACAAAATCAAGCATGCTGCAGATGGCAGTGTAGAGAAATACAAAACAAGATTCGTAGCTCGTGGATTCTCTCAGAAAGAGGGAATAGATTATGAAGAAACCTTTGCACCTGTAGCCAGGTAAACTTCCATCATAATAGTACTTTCCCTGGCTGCAGCAATGAAATGGAAAATACACCAAATGGATGTCAAGACTTCCTTATTGAATGGTGTAGTTGAAGAAGAAGTATATGTGGAGCAGCCACTCGGTTTCGAAATACATGATAGGGAGTCATATGTGTGCAGATTGAAGAAAGCCTTGTATGGCTTGAAACAAGCTCCCAGAACTTGGTATGGTAGGATGGACAGTTTCCTATCTAGTTTGGGCTTTACCAAGAGTAAAGCGGATTCCAATCTTTACTACAAGGTTGAAGAAGGGAATCCTGTGATTCTACTCCTGTATGTGGATGACTTATTTGTAACAGGAGATGACAAATTGATTGCAAATACTAAGAGGAAGCTTGCTGCTGAGTTCAATATGAAAGATTTGGGAATGATGCATTATTTCCTAGGTATGGAGGTGTGGCAGAGTGCAGGTGGTATCTTCCTTGGTCAAGGGAAGTACATAGTAGATATCCTGAAGAGATTCGGGATGATGGATTGCAAGGCCATGGCCACACCTATGGCATCAAATCTGAAGCTTCTATGTGATGCTTCATTTGAGACGGTTGATGTCTCTATGTATCGTCAGATGATTGGGTCCTTGATGTACCTGACGAACACGAGACTGGATATTTGCTTTGCTGTGAACACATTGAGCCAGTTCCTTACGGATCCGAGGAGTGTTCACTTGGTTGTAGTAAAGCATGTTCTGAGGTACCTGAAGGGTACAATGGATTATGGGCTCAAGTATGAAGCGAATCAAAAGTTTAACCTGCAGGGTTATGTTGATTCAGATTGGGCTGGCAGTGCTGCAGATAGGAAGAGCACATCTGGATGTTGCTTCAGTATGGGATCAGGTGTGATCTCTTGGTTTAGTAGGAAGCAGTCCTGTGTAGCACTGAGTACAGCTGAGGTAGAGTATGTTGCAGCCTGTTCAACTAGTTGTGAGGCAGTATGGCTACAGAAGCTACTGTCTGAGTTATCTGATCTCCCATTGGATGCTACTAGTATCTTATGCGATAACCAGAGTTGTGTGAAGCTGTCTAAGAACCCAGTGTTTCATGACAGGTCGAAACACATAGAGATCAAGTATCACTATATCAGGGATATGGTGCAGAGAGGAGCTGTGAAGCTCCTGTATGTTGTGACGGACGAGCAGATTGCAGATGTGCTGACAAAGCCACTATCCAGGGTGAAGTTCGAGTACTTCAGGGAGAGGCTTGGTGTTCTTCAGATCGAGGACACTTCGAGGAAGAAGTGATGGACACATTTGCTGAAGCCATTCCAAGCATTTTGGAAGGAGGATCCTTCACATGGCTGTGGATGTAAGCGTTGGATGATGAGCATCAGGATGATGTTCTAGTTTCTGCTTTGTATGATCAGTTGGATCATTTATATGTATATGTATGTACGCATCATGTTGGATGCTGGATATGATCAGTTGGATCATTTATATGTATGTACGCATCATGTTGGATGCTGGATATGATCAGTTGGATCATTTATATGTATGTGCGCATCATGTTGGATGCTAGATATGATCGGTTGGATCATTTGTATGTATTTTGTATATGCATCATGTTGGATGCTTGGACCATGTATCTGTATATGTATCAGGTGGATACATTGTATGATTAGGTAGATCATGTATATTGATATGTATCAGGTATGATCAAGTAGATCATGTATGTTGATGGATACATTGTGTGGATCATGTATCTATGTATTAGGTGGATACACTATGTATGATGATATGTATCAGGTAGATACTTGGTGTGCATCAGATGGATGCATTGTATGATCAGGGTGATCATGGATGACGAGCTTCTCCAGATGACATGCAGCAGGATGTTGCAGTGATGATGATAAGGATGATCATGTGTACATCAGGATGATGTATGGTGAGTATCAGATGATACTTTGTGGTCGTGGATCAGGTTGTGCAGATGAGCATGTATGGGAGATCCTATAGGTCGGAGTTGCGTACCCATAACAACCTAGGATGCTCTTTTGAGACATTGCTCTGGGAGGACATGTAATTTGTGCCCTCGGAGATCTCCAGGTCGGAGTTGTGTACCCATAACATCCTGAGATGCTCTTGCGACGTTTTGTCCTATGGCATGTAATTTGCTCCTGGGAGATCTAGACAGGATGAAAAAGGCATTAGATGCTTCAGCCAGGTTTTGCCATGACCACATGTAATTTGCTACTGGGAGATCTGGACAAGATGAAAAAGGCCTCAGATGCTTCAGCCAGGTTTTGTGGTGGACCACATGTAATTTGCTCCTGAGAGATCTGGACAGGATGAAAAAGGCCTCAGATGCTTCAGCCAGGTTTTGTGGTGAGATCACATGTAATGTGCTCCTGGGAGATCCAACAGGTAGAGCTGTGTGCTCGTAACATCCTGGGATGCTTCAGCCAGGTTTTGTGATGGGTCACATGTAATGTGCTCCTGGGAGATCCGATAGGTAGAGCTGTGTGCTCGTAATATCCTGGAATGCTACAGCCAGGTTTTGTGACGCACGTAATAAGTCCTGAGGATTCCACAGTATGGCCAGTGATGATGAAGACCTGCAGGTGGTGGGCCTACATCCAGTATGAAAAAGGAATGGCTCTGTAGAACTTCATATGATGAGTAGAGTCAGAGATTGGTTGAGATAGCAGCAGCAGTGATGATGATGATGACGATGATCCCGAGAAGAAGACTTGTCTAGCAGAACTGTGTCGAGAAATACCTTCCTATTTAAGAGGGAGTGTTGATGTATATGTAACTTTGGAATGTATTTCACATATATATATTTATTGTACCCTTATAAGAGATGTGTTATTCCTCTATAAGGAAGTGTCATCATGTGGATTGACAAGTGTCGCAAGTGTGTGTACTTGCCGATGGGTTATTATACCACCATGTGTGGGGTCGGCCCTGAAATATATATTATATTGTGGATGTATCTAGATAAACAAGTTGGCCCCATAGTGTAACTGGGAAAACAGGTTAGTATAAATAGAGATCGGGAGATATCTATTTTGATCATTCAGAAAGTCACACTTCTCTCACTCAGAAAGTGGCGCACTAGTGAGGAGGAGGGTCATCTGCTACTAGGAGACTATCTCATTGTATGTTGGTTGTACTTTGGTTGATCCATTGCTCTCTCTATCTTTGACGAATTTGTGGGGTTTTTCACCTTAGAGTTTTCCCCACGGAAACTCTGTGTCTCTTGTCTCTCATCCTTTTGATTCTTGTGATGCTTGTCATGCTTATTGTGATTTTTATGCATTGATATACTATATATGTTATTCTCTCAGTGAAGATCCTAGAGTATTGTGAATTAATGCTCAAAATTTAAGACGCCAAGGTTCAATATTTCGTTCTACTATAGCGCTACTGCATTCTTCAACTGATATTGTGGATCAACAGATAACTTGATATTATGATATGGAACATCAATATTAGATGGAACTATGCATCTTCTGAGATATGTCTGTTATGTTTAAGTGACACAGTCTTTCCGACAATCTGCGACCTTCTTTGCATCATATGATTTGTCCTTTCGGTTTAACACACTTGTCTTAGAGCATCTTCATCATGATGTGCATCCTTGATTCTGATGTTACTATGTCTTTGCACATATGATGGACTTCTTCACTTCGCACACATTAACTCAATCTTCGTGCATTAGTTACCCTTCTTTACTTTGTGCATCTTCGGATATTATTTAGATCTGTCTCTGTGCGCTTTTATCGTAGAACATCTGTGACTCTCTTCATGTTGTTTGCAATACATTCATTCAATCCTCACGCACTTGTGCATATTCTGGTTCCATGAGCCCTTGATACCCCCAAAACTATAAATCTGTATCTTCCAACTTTCTTACAAACTATTCATCCTTGCTATCAAGCTTACTTCAAATCTCCAACTTGCTCATTATTTATACATGTCCTGCACAGATTGTATGTCCACAATTTGTTTGTGGATTTCCTTCTTCTTTGCTTCATGTTTTATGCTTCTGCCACTTGTTATCTTTTGCACTAATGAGGTGTCATCTCTTGTGGGTCTTGCGCATATATGGTCCTTGACTCAGTGGGACTTTAACCCTTGTGATGTGGTCTTGCGCCCTTGATGTACCATTTTATGTGGAATTTGCACATATGATATCTTCAACCGCCACACCCTTCTTAGTACTTGTGCGCGATTCAACAACTGAAAGCTTCCTTCGATTGGTGAGACTTGCACACTTTTAGGGAATTGCATAACTGTTCAAGTTGCTTGCTCACTCCCGAACCTTTGTCCAGCCAACACTTTAGCTTGTACCTGAGGGACTATGACTGGATGGAATTGTGACCTACATTTACTGGATGTGTACCTTATGTACTTCTTCAGACTAGATATGCATGATGTACTTATGATCATACTTCTTCATACTAGATGCACTTCTGGATATACTTCTTCATACTGGCATCCATATGATTTTCATCTTTCTTGCGCATATACTTCTTCAAAGTGGCCTTTCTATATACTTCTTCAAACTGGAACATGAATACTGAAACCTCTTTGACATTAGTTGACATCAATGACATTTAACTAAATTAGTTGACATCAATGACAACCAAAGTTCAACAGTAAATAAATCTCTTAAGGCCATGTTACAAAAAACTGTCAGACAAAGCAGTCTAACTGGCATATTATGTTATATCCTTCTTTGTGGGCATACCGAACTGTATTAAATACTTCCACTGGTTTCTCATTGTTCCATTTATTTCATGGTGTGGAGTCCATTCTTCCGGTTGAATGTGAAATCCCTTCTCTAAAGCTAGCCATTGATCTCCTTCCTGACACTTCAGATTTAGAACAACATTTAATCCACCTTGAGAAACTTGATGAGCAACATCAAGATTCCTCCATGGATATAGAAGCTAATAAACATCGTGTTAAGGATCAGTGCGATAAGTATTTCCGTCCCCGACAGTATGTTTAGGGTGACTTGGTCTTATTATATGACCAAGCTAAGGAACCACTGGGGGTAGGGAAGTTTAACTGTATGTGGCATGGCCCTTACATTGTGAGGCGTGTCCTAGAAAAATGATCTTATGAGTGGGAATATTATGAGTTGGAAGATTATGAAGGGAATGTGCTGAAGGATCCTAGGAATGGGATCTATCTTCAGCGGTATTATGATTGAGCCTCTAGCTTAGGCTAGTGCCTTGTACATTTTTGTATAGTGTTGTAGATAGTTTGGTTTTCCTTTTGGTGTCTATGGTTTCCTTATATGCTTCCTCTTGGTTGGAATATGTCAATGGATTCTTCGAGGTACTTAGGATTTGCGGATGGTTCTAGTCATCATACATAGAACTGAGCTTCTACTTCTTGGGTCATTTATTCAGCCGAGGGTCAACTTGTATCTTCAGGAGGTGTATGTTGTGGGCCATCGTCGAATAGCGTGGCCAAGTACAGTGTCATAATTGAGCTATTACATGATGCCATTTATAATGGTATTCAATCCTTATAATTTCTCATTGATTCACAATTGATTGTTTTGCAATTGAACGGTTGGTATTGTGTTAGAGATATTACATTCCTGAGAAGATTCTTATGGGTAAGACTTTTGGAACAATACTTTAATTTCATCACATACATTCATATACCTATATGTTCTAATCAAGTCATTGATGCATATGCAAATTATATTTTAGATTGGGATTTGTCTCATAACTAATCAAAGGAAGCATCCATTCATTCAGACATTCATACACAAATAATAGTAAAACCGGTAACCATAAGTTTTTCATTATCATAAAATGTGCAAAAATGTGGTGTCATAGTACAAAAATTGGGCTTGTAACCCTCAAAATATACATGGTCAATACATAACATAAACACAACATCTAAGCTTGAGGTGTGGGATGTGTATCATGGTAGCATACTATGGAAATGGTTAGACACTGGAAAATCCTCACCCACGGATGGGGTACTCCTTCTACGTGTCTCTGCATGGCCTTTGGGAGGTCCTCAATCTGAACCATCAGTACTCTATGAGTCAACCGAACTAGGTTTCCCTGTATGTTCTACATTGTCTACTCAGCATCTCCGCTAGCTAACTCCTCTCCTAGGCCTTTGTGCCAGTGTCGTGGGTATCCCTTTGGTCATCGTGGACCTATGTCTACAAAAATATTTTAGTGTTAATACATGATGCCACCCAAAAAAAAAATTTCTTTCATTAAGTAAAAAAAATAAAATTAAAATATTTAGAAAACCAAAATAGTGCTTACCAATATCCCCGAATGCAGACCTTGGTGGTAAGGGCTTGTCTCTATCTCTACAGAATTCAATCCCCTCATAGGGATAGTCATCTATGGTGATCATTTATCATCACCACAAGTGGAAGAAGTCATCATCATATGGAGAGGGAAATCTACCACCTACCAACCACGTCATAATATCAATCCAATGTGTCTGGGATGGATCTCGTAGACTATGAGGAGCAACCTCTACTCTTGAGCTAAGGCCTGGAAACCTATCGAAGAAGAAAATGCACAAGATTCTTGCAAATCCAAATTTTTTGGCCCTTCCAAGCTTGCATTCAATGAGTTGGCTCTTCATTTTTACCAATAGTGTTGTGACACCAATCATACATAGTAGGTCTCAAACACTCTACTGCAGAGAACATGAGGGGTCTAGAATCCTGATGCAGCGCAGCTGAACCTAATATTTGGGCAAGTACTAGTATTATAATCTTTATACTTAGGCTCTGGATAGCATTGAGGGGGACTTGAATTCCCACGTTTTGTGTGTTGGGAAGGAAATAAGTAGCAATGTAATCTTCAATGGTCATCCCCCCACCAATGCCCAGAGCCCTAAGGTTGACCATCTCACCTCATAGGGACAACCCAGTAATAAAATAGATATCATAAACCTCAATCTTTAGAGGATTCCCATCCAAGTTGAAAGACTCAGTGTTTGGATCCCAATAACCAATAAGCATTTGAAGCAATCTTGGTTGTGCCCTTAGGTTACCAATGTTCCAAAATTTGTAAAGCCCACATCTTTGGAGAGCTTGTTGGGAAGCAAAATATTCTTGCACTTGCTTATCAATCACATCATGCTCCCTCTCCCTCCATTCTATCACCATCCTGGAAGACGAAGAGAGAATTTTGAGTTATAATTCTTAAAAAAACAAAGCCCACGACGTTGTACACAGGTAGTAGTTTTGACAGCCGCACATGTACGTGGTCCGAATTTTCTTTTCCTGCGGGAACCAGACCTTGTATGTGACATGATAAACAACTGACCGCGTACACCGAATTTCATAATTTTCGGGCCAAAAATATTAAAAATTGACCATCAAAATTAAAAAATTTAGCAATGAAAATGAGGAGCATGGTGAGTAGACTTACTTGGTCTAGACGGCTCACGATTTCGTCTCTTGTAGCTCCCATAATCATCGATTGAAGGAAGGGGATAAAATGGGCTCCAAAGCACTATTGTGGTAAAAAATGAAAATGGTATGGTAAAAAGTCCTATTTTTACTATTTGAAGAAAATTTTACCCACTTTATACAATTTTTACCATACCTTTTAATATTTTATAGGACTTATGGACTAATTTTATGGTGTAAGGTACTTTTTGAAACATTTTCTTCATATCATAACAAATTTCATCCCTTTTTAACATGATTCGTGCCTCTGCCAGGTATATATCATCCCCGACATATAGGATAGGATTTCACTCCGCTTGCATTTTTTCATTGTCCTAGGGCCATGATTCATAAACCTTAGGTGTGAACTCTCTTTTTATCGACACAGAACCTTCTAGCTACTTCTAGAAGTGTTGTTATTTAAGCGGTAGTGCTTTCTTGACCATGGGTACCCTAGTTAGAACCCATTTTGTCATTCGGTGCCAATACTTTAGCTCCTTTTTAAGTCTGGGATTCCCTTATAGTCTCTCCATGACTTTGCGTAGGAACTTCATGTTTATTCTCATCCTATATTATGGCCATCACCCACAAGGACTCCTTCTTATATCAAGTTTTAATTGCATATCATTGACTTGCCTTCATTTCTGAGCTTAATGCCAGCTCCTGCTTCATCATTATAAGCCAAATCGCTTAAGCATTTATCAGTCCTAGCCAAGCATAGCCTATCATTTATCCTTTGCAGCTTGATTTTCCTTTACATTAGAGGAAACATCCCCCTAAGTGTCCTTATCCTGCACGTTTTTCCTTGCATTGAGCATAGGTATGTTTCACTGCATGGCACTAGTTTGCTTTCTTGCGACATTCATTTCTTGTGTTTTTATTATAAGCACTCTTTTATTCTTTTTTGCGCTTTTACAATATGAAAAAGACAAAAAAAATAAAAATAAAAACATAAAAATTCGGATGGGAATATGATATTGTCTTTTATTGGCAGCAGTTGTGTCGCCTTTGAACAGAGCATAAATCCTTGAGTCCATCCATCAAAGGTTTGGGTTTAGCATGGCCTTAGGAATTTGAACTCGTTACTTATATATTACTCCTCCGATTGGTTAAGCTTCCATTTCCTATGGAGATTATGTCGATGCCTCCTGCGTCACATAATTGTGTCAATATTCACTCTTGAGTCTATGTTTCCTAAGTTTCCATCTGTCTCATGCTCTTTTTCAAAGGAATTCTATAAACCCGAGTCGACCATTCCTTATATCTCTTGAATTTGCATGTCGTACATTTCTTTATAAGTAAATTCCGATCACATGATGCTATTGTCCTACCTAGAACCCTCGACCTACTTTCATCAATGGTAGGTGACCTTGAACTCAACAGATGACACTTCATCATTAGTCATTTACTGAGTGGTTTCCCTTGTGTTCGATGACAAGAAATATATTCACACATTGGGATTCATGTTGTGTCTTGGATTCCATTAGACCTCAGTGGTGGTGTCTTCTCTTATGTTAGTAGTCTTCATCATTTGCTACTATCCAAAGGGTCTCTTTCATGCACTACTTGCATCCGGTACACGCGAAATATGCACATGGTTCTTGGTTCATGTTTATCATGTCCATCTGAGTTCTTCCAAATATTTCAAACTAGCTACATACCTCGTGTTGGTTGATGGGGGATTCCTTAATTCCCTCCTTCCATTGGATCTCATTCCATCAACTTCAGATCATCTATTCTGGAATTAGGATCTGAAGTTAGATGAGTACCTTGAGACTTGCAGTCATCAAAGGCAAGTTCTCTCATTATCGATAGTTGGGAATTCATTAACGTCTCCTGATCAATGGATTTGAAATTATTTGAGCTCAACACCTTTATTCACACTTGTTGAATGTACTTGGTTCCTTAACACCCATTTTCATCATCGGTGGGTAGTCTCGTGTCTGTTAACTGTATACCTTAATGATCAATAATTAGACGATGTTTCGTCATGTTTTACTTCAATACCTATATTCACATGATGGGACATCCACCATCGGTGTTTTGTGTAGAAGACCTCAAACTATAGTGGCATCATACTATATGCTACTATCTGTGATCATGATAGTATCTATGGGACCTTAGTTCTCATGGTAGAACAATTTGTACCCCAGTTTGTACTAGATATCTTTAGTCCAGTGGGAGACTGGAATTCACTGTATATTGGTCATGGTTGTGACCACTTATTACATATGTCTATGATGTATTTCTTATTCATGTCCATTGTATCAAACCGCTATGTACTTCAAATCTATAGAAATGTATACAAAGTCAATATTGTAATACTTTGATGAGTGGCTAGTTCTTCCGACTGGGTCTCCACTACTCCACTTCTGAGAGCTATGATGTATTTCGGCCATCGTGATCATCCCTCTGACCTCATACATTAGGAGGCATATGTTATAGCATGATTTTCCACACTCTATGCAACATGCCTTGATGGCCTGTCATGTCCCTCTACAGACTCATATTACCCCTCTTGCTTAGTAAAACCCCTAAAAATCACATTTTTGTTGATGTACGCAGGTCACCAGCATGACAACATGCATATACGTATGATGCCCCATTATATATTGCGTACATCGGGTTTCATGCTTATAATTACAAATATTTCAGGTTTTCCTTCCAAGGTAATGACCACTTTGATCCTTGGCCTTCCATATCCTGGAAAACAGTCTGATTCGAACTTGCACCTCCTTTGAGGGTTATATATTGAGCCATTGTGGACCATTTGAGGGCGTAGAAATTAGAGAGAAAGTAAAATTTGGAGGAATTTTCCCCCATTTCCATTTCCTTGAGTCTGCATCCCTCATCCTTTTTAGATTGAACTAGTTTATGTTCATCTCCCAAGCTCTTCCTTATCTTGTGAAGGAGGAACCCAATTACCCCTTGATCTTGTGAGCTTGCCATTGAATGGAGGATTGAAGTGCTGGAGGAACCTAGTTTCTCTATTTCGACAAGTTCCCGAAAAAAGGTTGTCACTATGTACTTATGTTCATTATATTAATAGAAATACTCTTTTCTCATCCAATTCATGTTACAAATTTTTATGTTATTCTCATTGGGTATATTTGTTTAATATGTTAATGGACTATGCTAGATTATATGCTATATATATATATATATATATATATATATATATATATATATATATATATTTTACATGCTCGTATATCTTGGTTGTTGAGGACAAGTTGTAGATAAGGAGCATTGAATTGCGAGCTCAACAGTGTTCTTCTTCGAACATCCGGTTTAGGTAAAAGTTTTCTCTTTTTTGTTGTTGGGATTTCATATTTATATAGCATACTTGAGAATTGAGTTGATTTTTGGTGTCACTCTGTCTGTTGTGGTTCTACCCCAAGCCATAGGAAGTTTTTCTCCATAACACGTCTTCTTCTTCTTGAACATATTCATCTTCAGGAAAATTATACATTACGGTCCATCCTCCTGGATCAAATCTAACTACAAATGACCAACCTAGTCTACCTAGTACCTCTGGAAAAAATACCTGCTCACATTGACTTGGAAATACATATGGATATGTATCTCGCTCATACCTATTTAGTATTAATCATGGTAAATCCATTGTCATGATCAATAACCGTCCTTTCATCACCTTGCAACAACAATATGTACCATCTCATCTTGAAGAGAACCAGTTTAAAGGATTTAAATTCTATATCCAAGATTTCTTCCAAATATCCATAGTAACTCAAATCCGATGTGACCGGATGTCTATCACCCTTGTGGGAAATATTAGTAACCTGGAAAGTTGCAAGAATACCACTACCACATGTTTTTCTCCTCTTATCCAACTCTTTGGTGTGAAATTTTCTGCCATTCCACCACATAGCCTTATGATGTTTCACCTGTATTCTCAATATGTTAGAAATGGATTGTTAGGAAATGGTAAGTATATGTATAAGATAGATTCAATAAAAAAGACAATAATGTGATTTGAAATATAAATACGAATGATAGGAATGGATTACCTTTCTATCTTTTGCACCATATGGTAAATCAATTTGTTGTTGGCTTAAACTTGTTTCATGATCTAGTATAAGCCTTTCTTATCATCTCTGCCAAATCATTCCATCTTAATTCACCATAAACTTCTTCACATCCTTCTTTCCATCTCTTCATAAAATCAAGATTATTTACAATGTATACATGAATTGCATCCCACTATGTACTACCTAGAACAATGACAAAAAAAGTGTTAGTTAAACAACCAAGCTACTATACAGTGTACCAAAAACATGTATGGATATATTAAATACAATACAATATTTTACCTTTAACTTTTGTTCATATACCATTCCCCAACAATAACTCCCCTTTAAATTTGTTGGTAGAATTGGAATCCCAAAGGAGCAGCACATCCATATCACCCACTACTTGGGGTAGGTACTCACAATAATATACAGGGGATTGATATAGCATGTACCCTTCAACCATCGATCCTTATGGACGTGATCTCTATATAAAAAAGTCCTTCAATTCTTTCAAGTGCCTCTCCACCAACCACAATGACCTTGTGTGCATGGGTCCACATATTTCAATCTCTTCCACTAGGTGTATTAGGTAGTGTTCCTATGCATTGAGAGAGGCTGGAGGCATATACTTTTGCATCTCACACATAAGTTGGGGAATTTTCCTTTTCTAATACCTGATATCTTCCTTATGTATTTCTTTAGATGAAAACCACCTACAAGTGCAATGAAACTAGATGTGTCAACAATAAAATATATAAGACAATAAAAGCAAGTATTGATCCTCTATACAATCAATATTAATTCAACTATAAATTTATACATACCTCATGCACTTGCCGAGATCATAAATAGCCTCCTTATTGTTGTTGTCAAAGTTATTAGGCAAATCTAGAGGTATATTGAAACAAGGATGCAACGCATATTACTAACAAATAAAATATATACCATTACATATAACTTAAATAGAGATAAACATGAATTAATAAAAAATAATGTATATAACATAAAATGAATAACCAAAGTTGAAAAACGTTAAACCTTGATAAATATATGCCAATAATGAGTTTTACACACCCCCCCGTGCCCTTGAAATCACCTTGACTTGTCAATATATTACTTATGTTTGAAGCAAACCCAATGGGGAATTTTTATCTTCTGTACAACCTCTTTTACAGTAGCACTCTCTTGCTTAGTTAATAACCATGGGAAATTGGTGGAATTTCCATTACCCTAGATTTGATTCAAATATTGCAATGAGTTGGATTCTTGAATGTCACTAATAATTTTTGCAATTTTTTCCTTGTTGTTCCTCCCATCTATACTTTTCCACAAGCACTCTATGACATTATTTCCAATATGAATTGTGTCAAACAAATGAGCTACTTGTAGGTGCTCATAGTATGGAAACCGACTAAATTGGGTAGAGTATCATTTCAAACCCCATGGAAGTTGACCATGGTGACAAACTTTGAGAAGTAGCAATGACATATTAATATTTATACTAATCATTATAAGTATGGAAATCTATAAATAAAAACAAGTGGCCAAGAACGAAGTAATTAGCTACAAACAAATATTGCTTACCATGGATCTTTTGAAATCCTTTTTTCATAGTTGAGGCGTCATTCTTCATGGCTTTTCCCCAATCTCTTCCTTTCCATTTAGGTCATTTTTCAGTAATCCGATACATGTGGTCCTTATGGAGAAAATTTCTAAACTCATTGTACACCTCCCTTCCTAAACTTCTTGACTGTCTAGATCTTGTTCTTGGACAACATACTGGACATGCATATTTTCCCTTTGTTTGAATCCCTGCAATTTTTGGAATAGTGTTAACATATATAATTTTGTATATTATAAAAATAATTGCATAATAAATTATGCATGGAGATACATGGGAACTTTACATACCAAAAAAATGTGTAAGACCGGGCACATCATGAATTTTCCATGTAAGTATTCCATGGAACTAAAATTGTTTTTGGCCTATAGGTTTGGATATGTCATACATACTAACAACATACCATTAAAAGGTTTGTCTATAAGAGGCTCAAGATATACATCCATATCTTTAACTTGGTGCTTACCTAGTAGTCATTTCAAAAGTAACATACATGGTAATAAGTTCTTGTATATGCAATAATACAAAAAGATGTTTGCTCATATTATGTTAAAATTCATAAAAATAAGTACCTGTAACAATTAATGCCAACATGACATGCTCCCTTTTAATTTCCATCCATGGAGAAAGGTTATTGTTTATAACAAAGACTGACCAAACCGAGTAAATGGTTCTAAGCTCTCCAAATGGGTTGACACCATCAGCTGCCAATGAAAGTCTAACATTACGTGGTTCTTATTTAAAAATTGGTCATCTTTCATCAATATCTCTGAATGCAGAACCATATCCAGGCATTCACATGACACCATCTTCACTTATGTGTCATGCATGGTAATCCATAAATTCTGCAATGTTTTTACACCTGAACAGTCATTGAAAACATGGAATTATTGGGATATGGTGAATAAATTTATGGGGCATCTTATTTGTTATGTATCAGTACGATATCTACTAATTCCACATTCAGGGCACTCACTATTTGATGCATGTTGTCCATAATATATGATATGATTATTGGGACATGCATCAATTGTGTTATACTCCATTCCTAGATGTTTCAAAACGACACACATTTCTCTTTATGTGCGAGGTAAAGTATTTGACGGTGATAGAAGAGTGTCACCTAATAGTCTAAATATATATATATATATATATATATATTAGTGGGAAAATCATAATTATTGACTAATAAATGACATAAATATATAAAAAAACAAGCAAATGCAAATACAAAAATCAAAATATTGCATACCTTAACAATTGTTTCATTGTTGTGTTTGAAATACCATTCATGACCTTCAAGTTGACTAGCAACAAAAGAGTTGAGAGAAGACTTGTCTTTGAGTCTTTGTATAGGGATTTTTTGCCTTATCAATAAGAGGTACATCATGAATGTTTTTATACGCCTCATCCATAGGTAAATTCTCATTCGTGGCAACAAATGTGTCATGGATCAACCTATTTATCCCTTCATTCTTGATAATATTGTGGTCATTTTCTTCCATTAATGTATCAACCTCAATGTCACTGCCTTCAACATCTCCAGTACTGTTAATTGTAGCAAGTGGGATTGCAAGTGTTGGACCGTGGTGGTCTTGTCTATGTGGTGGACAATATAGCTAGTTAGTATTGAAATATTGATTATTAATAAGAGTATTGCAAAATGAGAAAAAAAAAAAAAAAATTCATAACTTACCCAGGGATGATATTGGTTTCCCCCTTCCAAGTGCTCATACTCTGAGCAATGTTTCTTGGTTGTTTCCCTGACAACTCTTCTTCTTTTCATTCCTATGCATTTTGTACAAGGACAAAAAAAAATTCCATCACCAATTATAGCTTCAACACTGAAGGGTTGAGTCTGATAATTTGCCAAAACATCCTTGCGTCTATCACCGTATATAGAATCAATAGCTGTATGCATAGCAGTGAGTCGTCCAGATATGGTAATAGATCGGGGAACAAGATTGTCTGACATTATGCTCTATTTCAATAAAATACATTATCAAGCCACTAATAGAATAAATATAGAGATCAAATCGTTAACCCAATAAAATAAATTAATTCAAAAGTACATATCGTTGATCAACAAAAAATTCTACCCATCAGAAGAATTCTCCTCCCTCCAATGTCCTTCAATGAATTATTCTTGTTGAATTTAACCATGAAACCTAAATACATGTTATGTCTGAATATGTTTACAATTTTTCCCAATTGATCCCAAAAAGGTAAAAAAATACTTCAGCATCACATTGCTTAAGCAACAAGGAAAAAAAGCGACGTAATATTAAACATCGCTTAAGAGACATCTCAAAGTGTCACTTCAGAGACATCTCAGAGTGTCCCTTCAGATACACCTCAGAACGTCTCTTAAGGGACACCTAGAGACGTCATTTAAGAGATGTTAAATACTAGATGTCGCTTAAGCAAGACTTGTTTGCTTTTTTCCTCAAAAACCCATGAAAATAATGTCTATCTGAGATTAAAAATGGTTCTTGAGTTCTGACATCGGTCTTAACGTCAAATTCCCCCACAAAAATGTAGCAGTGATGGGTTCCAAGTGGACTCCATGCACTTAACTCTCCTAATTATATTGTACTAACTTAACAATGCTTTACTTATTAATGTTTTGTTTAAAATTTCCCCTCTTTTCTTCAATTTAATAATCTAATTATTAAAGTGCTCATAAGATCTACTTAAACTTATAATAAACTAATTATTCTTAATTAATCTTTGGGGTGTTACACATGCTTCTCTTAGCCCCTACAGGGGTTACATCTTTCAACATATCTACAACAATAGTACATTATGCACTTCATATACTTCCAATCAAAGAGATAAGTGATTTACAAGGCTCACATTTAATTACCTTACAAGAAGAGATGAAACAAGTAAAATTTATCATGATAGATGAAATGAGTTTTATTGGAAGAAATGTGCTAATAAAAATTGATGCAAAACTTTGCCAAGATTTCCTCAAAAATTCCAATATTCCTTTTGGAGGGAGGTCAATTATATTGGATGGTGATTTAGGACATATACCACCTATTATATATATATAGATAGATAGATAGATAGATATGAAGGCCTTGCAAAAGAATTATGGAATTCATTAACAATAATTGTGACCATTGATACTGTGTTTCGGCAAAATGGACAATGATCCGAGTCATGTCCAGGAAGCATGAGGGGGAAAACAATCCGACTGAATGAGTTGGATCTGTTATAGCGGAAGATTAATAATCAAAATGAGCAAAAACCGATTACGCAACATAGATAAACACAATATGCACAAACAATATGCAGGAATGCGAACTGTTCTTCTATTACTTGCAAACAGATCAAAGCTGATGTATGTTACAATATTATACATGCTTATATAGAATTATGAGATGCTTGGGTGTCTACCTGTTACATTCAGTTACAAAGAAGAAGTCAGAACGATTTCAACAATTCAATCATTACAGTCGACTGGAAGACAGAGAGACAGTC
Organism: Larix kaempferi; assembly: GCA_027924585.1. Lineage (NCBI taxonomy): Eukaryota > Viridiplantae > Streptophyta > Pinopsida > Pinales > Pinaceae > Larix > Larix kaempferi. Next base: position 20,602,661 of record BSBM01000476.1, read on the forward strand.
TGTCAAAGTTCAACAGTCACTGGTCACATGTCGACTGCTACAACCGTGTCCGGTTGTGAAGTTATGAAGCGAATCTGACTTCCATATTTGAGATAAAATGATAATATTATATTGATAGATGATTAATGATTACACATGAAGCTCGCCTTTATAGGATTGAGCATGTAAAATGAAATGTTACACCCTTTCATATAATAATTAACTAATTTAATTAATATTTTATTTTATATTTGTTACATTGCCACCCCCTTTAAAGGGAGCTTTGTCCTCAATGATGTATTTGCGGACATCGTCTTTTATTCTTGATTTGTGTTGATGCTTGATTTGAGTTAAGTGATTTGGACTGGTCTCTCTATCTTGATGATGGCCCGGGTCCTTCTTATGCTGCGACTCTTTCTCCTTGGGTGGCGAATTCCTTAGACCATACAATCGATACTTACTTCCATTCCATTTAAAACTCATGTATTGTTTTTGTAGATTGGTAGAGTACGTCCCTAGTGATGCTAACCATTTGGCGCCTAATACCATGTCTACTTCCTTGAGTGGTAAAGCAATAAAATTGAGTTGTAGGTGTAAGTTTTGTATGTGTAATGATACCTTATGACATTTTCCTACTTCTTCTATGTGTTGATCCACGATGGTTGAGGCTTTAAGCCCTTTTGCGGGAAACACAAAAAGATTAAGTTCCTTTGCCTTATTGATATCGATCAAATTATGGGTACTTCCGGAATCGACCAAAATTGTGATATCCCTATCTTTAATTTTCCCATTAAGTTGTAGTATTTTTGGTCCTGAATTCCTTGATTCTGTTACTCGGAATATAAGTTGTCTCGTTTTAAGAATGTCATGATTTCTTAACTAAAGTGGAATATATTTTCCTCCGAGTGCTTGGCTTTCCTTCTGTTGGGTGTAATCTTTCTCGGGTGTCTCTACCTTTTCTTCCTTACAGACTTGTTGAGTACACATAACCGTCACAACTGATGCTTCAGATGATCTTGTGTTTGTATCCGAATCAACTATATCTGCCTCTCTTGATACCTGTACTTGATTCCCATTAATGATTTTGCAATGTACTGTGATTGGGTTTGCATTTATGTCCTGGGAACCAATCTTCTCCACAACGACGACAAGTATTCTTCTTGTTTTTCCTGTCACTGTCGGTGCGACTGCTCAATGTTTTTGAGCTCTTTTCAACTTCATAGCCATATGACTGATATTTGTTACATTGATGACCGGGTGGCCATGTATCTTCGCAATACCTGCACTGGGTCTCTTGCTGTCGCAAATATCCCTTGTTAGGGTTCCCTTGTCTTGATTGTTTGATTTTTTCCTCAATAAGTGTTTCTTTGCGCTTAGCCTTATCCAAATTGGACAAGTTATGTAATTCTAATTCGTCTCTTATGTATGACTTAATACCAGAGATATATGTCTGGAGTCACTGACCCTCTGTTAGTTCTGGTATGCGCATCGCTAATGCTTCCCATGCATAGGTGTATTCTTCCACGTCACTTTCTTGTTGTAGCCTAGTTAGTTTGGTGAAAAATTCTTTGTCTGTCACATCTTTGGATCTTTTAAATAAATCATTTTTGAATGTGTCCCAACTATCGGCACATACCATTGTTGTTTTCTTCCACCACATGTACCAATTGTATTCCCATCCTTCGAGCTGCATGGAGGCGTATTTAATTTTATCATCATCTGATAAGATTTTGTGAATGTAGAAGAATTCTTCCACCTGGTAGAGAGCGTGATGGAGGGCGTAAGGTTGGCAGGAGGTGTGGGATGATGGGGGGTGCAAAGACTACGCACAGAAGAGCGCGTGGAGGGGAGGACAAGTATGTGGGTGAAGAAGAGAGGGGTCGGTGGAGTGGAGGCCCAAGTAGGAACCTACGTGGAGCAATGGAATAGTGTGGACGAAGCATGCAACGAGCAGCGAGTAGCGATATGAGAGTGGAGGAAGGAGCCAAGTTCGAGCTCATCTGAGGAGGAGTGAGTCAGCTCTGATACCAAAAGCTACAACTATGTCTGGTTGTGAATTTATGAAGTGAATCCGACTTCCATATTTGAGATAAAATGATAATATTATATTGATAGATGATTAATGATTACAAATGAAGCTTGCCTTTATAGGCTTGAGCATGTAAAATGAAAGGTTACACCCTTTCATATAATAATTAATTAATTTAATTAATATTTTATTTTATATTTGTTACATCGACACTGCATGTTGATGTTGCGAACTGTGAGGTTGATGAACATGTCGAAGGTGCGGAATGTGTCGCAGTATGTCGAAGTCGAGACTCATCGAAGTTGTGTCAAAATCGGAACCTGTCGAAGTTGACGAAGTCATGTCGAGTCGAAACTTGTCAAAGTTGTATCGACATTGATGACTTGCCAACTGTGATGCGGATCAGACCTCCTTCCTTAAGAAACAATGGACCCCATTGTTTGCTTGTGAAGGTGAGGAAACTTGTCGATTATGTCAGTAACAGAGTACCACTTTCCTTGAGAGGGGATTTGGCTAGCCTTGGAAACCTGAAACAAGGGAATTGTGTTCGTCCTTGTAAGGCATACTCGTCGTCCCACAATGGTGTCGCAAGGAAGAGGCTCTTGAACATCTAGATGGATGTCTTCCAGTTCTGTTGTTGGTAACTCGTTTTGCTCCAACAAGGGTGCATGGTATGGTTGAAGTAGATCCACATTGAAGACTAGATGTAGACCCAGGCATGCAGGAATGTCGAACTGGAAAGCATTTTCGCCAATCTCTCGAAGAATACTGTACGAACCATATCGCAAAGGCTTGAGCTTCTTGAAAGGACCAGTGAAGCGCTCCTTCTTAATATGTATGCAGACCTTATCCCTAATCTGGAAGGAATGAGGAATATGATGCTTGTCTTGTCAGGCCTTAGCTTTCATGTTTTCTCTGTGCACCATTTCTTGTGCTTGCTTCTGGATGTCACAAATCTGTTCTCGAAACTTGACTGCTTTATTAACTTCTCGATGGGTGTGGTCTGTGTTGGAGTTTGGCTGTGTTGAGGAGCTAATAAAGTCGATAGGCATTGAGGGTTGAAATCCGTAACATATATCAAATGGAATCTTGTCTGTAGAGCTATGCTAAGCACGATTGTAGCTGTGTTGAATGTATGGAAGACTATCATCCCATGTGCGTCGATGCTTGCGATTGTACATGTGAAGCAGTTGTACTACAAGGTGATTTACAACTTCCGTTTGTCCGTCGGTCTGAGGATGGAAAGTTGTCGACAATGAGAGTCGTGTGTCTAGCTATTGCCATAGGGTCTTCCAAAATATGCTGATGAATCTGGCATCTCGGTAAAAAATGATGGTTGTGGGTAAACCAAAGTGTTTCCAAACATGTGTAAAGAAGAGTTGAGTATTCTGCTGCATTGTCGTGGTCTTCTTACATGGTATGAGAATGGTCATCTTGTAAAATTAGTCGACTACTAATAATATCGCATCATGTTGATTTTTGGTAGTAGGATAACCCGTCAAGTAGTCCATAGAAATAGATTCCCATGGTCGGCTAGGAATTGGTAGAGGTGTATACAATGCCTGTCGTCGATTAGGTGGCTTAGCAATGGCACAAACCATGCATGATTGAATGTACTTGTTGACGTCAAATTTAAGTGTAGGCCAGAAGAAATAATTCTACAGAATAGCAAGTGTCTTTGCTACTCCAAATTGTCCTGCAGTCTTGCTATAGTGCGTGTCCCAAATGAGCGATGCTCACCAGTCGATACACAAAGTTGTCCAAGCTTGTATAGCAAGGTGTCTTCAGGAAGTAGTCAGAGTTCGACGACTTGTTAGTATGTAACTGTTGGTATACTGCTGAGAACTCGCAGTCATCCTTGTACAACTGTGGCCAAGTGGTCGTTTCATATCCCTGCATACTCATCACTATCAAAAGGAGAGTAATGGGTGGTTGACTGAGGCAATCAGCGACGGTGACGTTAAATTTACCTTTCCAATACTTAATCACCAACTGGAATTGTTGTAGGTAATTAATCCACTTGAGTTTCCGGTTTGTCTACAACTTTGATTGTGTTGGAGTGAACCGTAGAGGCTTATGCTGAGTGAGAATGATTGTTTCCTTGTCAAGGATGTAATGCCTCCATTGCTTGAGAGATTGCACAATGGTGTACAGTTCTTTTTGGTACTTCGAGTATCTTCTAACTGTGTTGTTAAAAGTCTCAGAATGAAAAGCGACTGGGTGACCGGACTGAGTGATCACTGCGCCAAAGGCATAGTCTAATGCGTCCATCTCAATCTCAAAAGGATGATGCAAATCAGGTAACACAAGTACTGGTGCAATGCAGAGCTTGTGTTTGAGTTGTTCAAAAGTTGCTTATTGTGTTGCTGTCCACTGGAAGACAGTTTTCCCATCTCCCTTCGTCAACTGATTCAAGGTCCAATCTATGTGACTGAAGCCGAGTATGAATCGTTGATATAAATTCGCCAAACCAAGAAAACTTCTTAGTTCTTGAATGCTTCTAGGAATGGGCCAATCTTTGAGGATCTGTACTTTCTCTGGGTCGACGTGAATGCCTGCAGAGTCAATTACATGCCCGAAATATTTGATGATGGTTGTCGCAAAAGAGCACTTGTCCATGTTGAGATAAAGCCAATGTTGCTAGAGAGTGTCGAGGACTTGTCGAAGATGTCCGACACGTTCTTCCCATGATCGAATGAAAATCAATATGTCGTCCAGATAGACAATAACCCATTTGTCGATGAAAGGTCGAAGATGGTTATCCATATGTCGCATGAAGGTCGCAGGTGCATTAGTTAAGCCGAAAGGCATGACTAACCATTCAAACAATCCTTCCTTGGTCTTGAAAGCAGTTTTCCACACATCTGAGGGATCGATTGGAATCCAATGGTATCCCGACTTAAGGTCAAGCTTAGTAAATAATTTATCACTTTAAGAAAGTCGATGAGCTCATCTATCCGTGGCAAAGGGTACTGATTCTTCACTGATATTTTGTTAAGAGCTCTGTAGTCGATGCACATGCGCTAAGTCCCATCTTTCTTCGGAACTAGGACGACTGGACTTCCACAAGGAGAGGAGTTGGGTCGGATATGACCTTTGTCGATTAATTCTTGGATCTGTCTGCAAATATCTTCATTTTCGAGAATGGATCTTCTGTAAACAAATGTGTTAGGAAAAGAAGAACCAGGAACAAGTTCAATGGAGTACTGTTTTACCTGACAATGTTAAGGTACTCTGTCTGGAGCTTGAAAGAGGTTCTGGTACTCATCGAGAATATGATCGACTTGCTGCTTCTGTCAAGAACTGCATTGGTCGGTGACTCGACTTGTTGCTGTAGTCTTCTTAGAATGTTGCGTCTTGATCATGATTAGATCGAACTTCTGAGCATGATTGATGAGCTTCTTTGTTTGTTTGGCATATATCAGTGCAACAGTCGGTGTAGATTGACGCTCTGGTGTGCTGAAACATCGATTTCAGATTCTGACAATCACCTTCTGATGCCGTGACTGATAACTTCCATGTCTATCCCAGAGGTAAGGTTTCCCAAATAGGGCATCGGCTATGGAGAGTGGTGCCACATTGTAGATTACTTCATCTTCAAAAGGATTTATGAAGTAGGCGAGTTTGCATTGTCAAGTGATATAAAGTTCTTGTCCATCCTTCATCCAACCAATGTTGTAAGGCTGAGGATGCGGAGTGGTAACAAGACCTAGTTTATTCACAAGTTCTTTAGAAATAAAGTTTTTATGGTTGTCGCTGTCCACAATCAGATGTAATGGGCTTCTCTGGACCCATATCCTTGTATGGAACAGGCGCTCTCTCTCCTCCTCGTCGACGACAATCGAGGTTGCTGGAGTGGTCAAGGTCAAAAGGGTCATTGTGTCTAGATCAGATTCTTCCACCGTCTTATTGAACGCATCGAAGCTCGACCCTTTTGTCAAAAATGTCTTTCGAGCTTTGCATTTAGACGTATCATGCCAAGATGAGTAGTGGTAATCGCACCATTTTTCGGTCGACGGTTGTTTTCTACATTCCCTCTTGTGAAAAGGCTTCTTTTCGTGGTCTGGCTTTGGCAGTGTCGGCTGAGAATATTTTGAATTGTCGAAGTCGGCTGGTGCCTTCTTGTCGGGTGGTCATCCTGATGTTGGCTTTGTCGCTAAATGTGATTTTCCTTTCTACTTGGTTTCTAATTTGATGGTGTAGTGGAAAGCATCCACAATCGTATTGATAGTCAGAAATTCCATCTCCTGCTTTATGTATTGGGACAATCCGCTGATGTGCTTCAGAACAAGCAATTTCTCTTCTTCTTGGACTCCAAGTCTAGCCATGAGCCAGTAAAACTCGTCAGTGTAACTCTGTACAGATTGGTCTTTCCATTGCCTTAGCTGTTGCCACTTCTTATATTGCTGCTTGAGGTATTTAGGCGGTAAAATTCCTTTCGGATGTGTTCGACGAATTTATCCCATGTGTCAATGGGTTCTCCTCTTTTCTCCATCTTTGTCGAGAGGTTCTCCCACCAACAGTGCATAGAGGTTGACGTCTTTAAGGATGCAATGGTGACTTTTTCAGCTTTGGAGTGTTGATTTATAGCGTAATAGGATTCCAATTGTTGCACCCAATTGTCAACGGATTCCGCGTCAATCTTACCTTCAAGATTCAGTATGTCCAAATTCATTTGCACTTTGAAGGGGTTGATTTTATCGGAGTGAGTTCTCATCGAGGATCCTCCGGATGTCGAAGCGAATCGCAAGAGAATCTCGTTGAATTGGGAGAACATTTCATTTTTGAGCCAGAGCTTTCTCAATAAGATGTGTTGTCTTGTCAGCTGCATGTCTATCGTCTGTTTCTTCTGTCATTTCTGGAGATCGCGTCTACTTGGATTGCTGAGATTGTGAACGAGTTTGAACCGGCATAAGTCAAGTAACTTAGAAATAAGTGTATACGCAAAACTTAAGCATGAACAAAACTGAGTGCTATGATACCAATGATCCGGGTCATGTCCAGGAAGCATGAGTGGGACAACAGTTTGATTGAATGAGTTGGCTCTATTATAGAGGAAGCTTAATAAACAGAATGAGAAAAAGTAGGATTACGCAACATAGATAGACACAATATACACATACAATATGCAAGAATGTGAATTGTTCTTCTATTACTTGCAAACAGATCAAAACTGATGTATATTACAATATTATACATGCTTATATAGAATTTTGAGATGCTTGGGTTCCTTCCCGTTACGTTCAGTTACAAAGAAGAAGTTATAATGGTTTCAATAGTTCAACTGTTACAGTTGATTGGAAGATAGAGAGACAGTCTATCAAAGTTCGACAGTTGCTGGTCGCATGTTGACGCTGCATGTCGATGTCAAGAACTGTGAGGTTGCTGAACATGTTGAAGGTGCGGAATGTGTCGCAATATGTTGAAGTCAAGACTCGTCGGACTTGTGTCGAAATCAGAACCTGTCTAAGTTGTCAAATTCATGTCGAGTTGAAAATTGTCAAAGTTGTATCGACATTGGTGACTTGCCAACTTTGATGTGGATCAGACAAAGTAATGATAAAAAAAATGTTCTCATCATTTGTTGATGAAAGTTAGGGATGTGATTTCAACTCTTGAAGACTAGAAATTACCTATGAATCGTACAGATAATTCCTTGGATGATTCCACAAAAGAATCATTTGATAAGGTCATCCATTTGTTTGCAACAAATGGTGATCTGCAAAATCATAATAAGAGATCTTTGATATACCTAAATTTTCCCATTGCAACCAACATTACTATAAGAGTAAGAAACAATTCTTCTATGGAAATTGATAAGGAATTTTTAGAACTTGAGTTATTTATTGCAATTCGAGCCAAGGTGATACTTACAACAAACATATGGACTAATGAAGGACTTGTCAATAGTTCTATTGGAGTTGTAGAACAAATTGTGTATAACCATATAAGTTTACCCCGCAGAACAACCCACATATGTTTTAGTAAGATTTGATAATTATGTTGGGGTTCCATGGGATTAATCATTCCCTTAAACTATTATGATTACACCTATTGAAAGAGGTAATAAAAAATCGACTTTCATTGAAGATCGCTTGGGGATTAACAATTCGTAAGTCACAAGGAATGAGATTGGAGAAAGCCACTATTAATATTGGGAAGCAAGAGAGGCAATGTATGAAATTTATTTTAGTATCTTGAGTGAAAGGATTCAATGGTCTTTGATTTCAACCCATTTTTTCATATGATCGATATCAAAAGATGGAAAAGCTATTAGGTGTGGCTATAAGAAAAGTTGAAGAAGGTAGATTGAGATCAATCACTATGTAATTTATTTGTAACGTATCCTCCTTTTTCATATTTATCCTCCTTTCATGAATTCACATTTTTCATCATTCAACATAGTTGCATTATTATTATTCGCCTTATTTCTCATGTAACTTTTGAAGTGGCCTTCTCAATAGTACCCTCTATAGTAAATTTTAAATGATCAGATTCACCTCGAACACACACAAACACACACATATATTATCATCTACAATTTCATGTGACCACCCATGACTGCAACCAACCTATATCCATCTTAACTTTAGATCTATCAACTGCTAGGAGGGATAGAATCCCTCAAGGTGCAAATGTTGGGTATGTATTATATTCTTTACATGTCTCTACGACTACATTTGTACAATTTGTTCTCCATCTAGTTCTCTATAGTGTGTGATGGGCATTGTGCATATCACTGGATTAGGGGGGGTCCCAGGGGAGGTCCAAGGGTGGGGGGGAACCCTCCCCCTGCTTCACGTAGTGGATTAGCACGTCGTCGATACAAGCCAACAGTGAGTTCAAAACTTTTTGGGCTATTTTCGAGCTATTTTGAGGATTTTTCTAAAACTATGTAATTTAATCTCGGTTAAGGGATTGGGGTATATTTCTAATCAAGGTTAACAGATTAGGGTATTGGATTTTGTGGAATACCTACATATTGTATTGCAAGTGTTTAATAATCATAATGAGAAAGTGAGAGGTGAAACTCTAAGTTTTGTTGGTTTTCCCGATTAAGGGTCCAGGGTAAATCTCTATGTATTATGTGTGAATTTTGTGATGTAATCTCTATTTTTATTAAATGAATCAACATGCTTTGCTTCTATGCATAGGTTTAAAACTTACAACAACCTCTCCTCAAGTTTTTCACTTTAAAAAAACTATGCACCTCAAAAGATTTGATCTCTCTTAACACTTATAAATATTGAATTAAGATAGAATTAAACTAATTATAAATTTAAAAATTACAAAATAAGAAAAGTTTAATAATATTATCATATATACTTATAATTGAGAAATGCCCAAATTGAAAAGGTTTGATAATTATAATTGAGAATGCCCCCAAAAGAAAAAGTTTACTAATATTGTTTATATTATAGTTGTATTAGATTGAAAAATACAAAAAGATTAATAATAATGTTTGTTTTACATATTAAATTGATTATGTAGTGTCCCTTTTTAAGAAATTTGGAAAAATTGCAATTTTTGGCCAATTTGACCCTTAGACTAGTTATGACTCCAATGCTTCCAAATTGGGTCTGAAGGTATTTGAAAGGTATTAAGACATAAAAATGAGGTTGATAGGTGTCTGGACACTCTCAAAAGAATTCTTCAACATTCATTTAATTTCAGGATAAATGGGGGAATTTTACTAGCAATTTCGAGGTTCAAACTCCCAAGGGTAGAGGTCACTAATGGCTTCCCAAATGCAGTACAAACCTCCAAAATTTCAGAACATAGACATGAAATTGTTAAGGGACTTCAATGGGATCCCAAATGCATCATTAATCAGTTCCTAAAGGCTGATGCAACTCCCATAAATCAGAGGTTTGTGGACATGTCTTCATGTAAGGGGAAATGATAGGAAACTTCACCATTTGCTATGAAATTCGATATTTATGTTCCAAAGGATTATGTAATGTGTATAAAACTTCTTCATCACATTAATGACTCTCCATACATCATAAAAATCGCATAGATGAACCGATACAAGTCGAAATAAAGCAACTTCAAGCTTTCATAACAAGATATGAGGAAAATGGCACCATTTATACATTGTTCAGTATTTTGACATAGTTTCACTTGGTATTTATACCTGAGGATCTTCTAAGAAGAAAATATAGATTAAATACATCATATTACAAATAAATGTGGCCACAAGAGCTCCCCCAAAGAGATCAACATCTCGCCAAGTGCGCCCTTCCTCCAAGATCCAAATTATGAAGAGAAAAGTGAGAAAGGTGTGGAAACAAGTTGAAGAAGAGAATGTCACAAGTAACCCTGTAGATTCAACCTGCAACTAATGAATCCATTGTAGCTCCAAATGAAAGGTGTGAATGGCCTCTCCAATTTCCAATTAGAAGGGAATATTTCACCATCAAAATTGGTACTAAAGCAAGTAGAGTAAACACTCCACAAGCATGGACAAACTATGCTCTCCAATACACAAAATGAGAAATGATCAAAATCCACTCTCCTTCTTTTTTCTTGACTTTTATAAAATTCCAAAGACCTCCTTAGCTTGAATCCCATCCATGAGCTTCATGCCAACTCGAATTGGGAAGAAATTCCAAGGTGTTCCACTTGTCCCTCCATTCCTAGCCTCCTCCTTCACTCAATTCGAATGGATGACTCTTTGGCTGCCCTAAATCCCTTGTGCACCCTCTTGGAGGCTATTTTTATCCCTGAAATGTCATATATGTCACATGTCAGCAATCAGGTCTGATTTGTGTCAGAAGTGTCATAGCATCTTCATCATTATTGTCATAGAAGCTAGGGAATCTAGCCCAAGTGTCTCAATATCTCTCAAATGCCTCTTCCTCTTCCACTCCAATTCGACCTTCATTGAGTCATGCCAATTATATTTACCTTCAAACTCACCAAGAACATTAGACTCCACCTTGGATTCGAATGGGTGAGAATAGGATGCCATGTGGCATGAGGAATCTAGCTTTGTGTGGGTCCCACACCACCAATGTGTCTCCATGACCAAGTGCCACCTTATTTTTCTATCATAAATATGTATTTAAACCCTTTTAATATATTTATGTCAAGCTAATGTCCATTTGGGGTTTTATAGTCTCCTTATTCCAAATCTAATGTTTCCACCCCAACCTAGGAAACTAGTAGATTGGTGGAATTTCCTCTTTTGAGATTTATTTGAATGGGGACATTACAGATTACAACCCAAACAAGAAAAATAGTTGCAAAGAAGCTAGTACCTGCATTAAAATTCTATTTATATTTTGTTTAATTGATAAAGGATTAAAATATTGTAAACTTATGATACTAGTATTTGATGTTTTTTAAATAATTGAGAAAACAATATCAAAATCATATAGAAATCCATAGATTTGAATATGAAAATTATACAATCTTAGTGAACAATTTTACCATTATGAGATATCAAACTAGTATTTATTAGTCCCTGCCGTAGGTAGAGACTATATGTTCCGCTTTGTGGTATTAATTTACTCCATACAAAATATTTTTAAAACTTGAGTATACTTTATCCAATGTTGAATGATTTTTTGTATTTACTTGTATTTATTTAATAAATTAAATTAACAAATATGCATCTTTTATTGGTGGAAAGTACTTGAAAAGACTATTTTTATCATTTTCACGAATTAAAATAAATAAAAATAGAACATAACTTTAATCTTCTTAATGTAATAGCTAAATATTTGTTTTCTAGTGGACTGGAACAGGTCACATGTTGACATGCATCCTGACATTGAAGGTTGAGAGGCGATTATGGGAGATGTCATTTTCCCAAGAATCTCTGACATATGTCAATTTCCCAAGGCTCTTCAGACGAATTCTCTAGAAAGATGGAAGCGGAATTTCACTGTCTAAAGACATTGAAGCAAGAGGCAAGTATTATGAATTCAAATGAATTTCACTAGAATGAATTTGCACACAGCTCAGACTATGCGCAGTAAAACCCAAGCTAAGATGCTCAAGGATCCATAGACTGAGGCACTGATGCAAGAGTGGGGAATGAATGATAGAGCTTTCCAGAATTCATCTCTAGGTAGTTCTCGTGGGGTTGGAAGTCCCATCAATTTTCCTTTTGAGGGCCTATTGAGTTTCCTGTTGTGGCCGAAGGATTTGGTCCTCTTGTTAAGACAAGGGATGGAGGATTCCTGTGGTCAAGGAATCCAGATCTTTTTTGGAACAACAAAAGTAAAAGTATCCAATAGGTAGCGTTGGAAGAATTACAAGGATGTTCCTTGGTTCTTCCTTATTTCCATTGTTACATCAACTTAAACCACTGTTACATTAACTTAAACCGGAAGAAGTTTTCTTTGGAATGTCCAATGATTTTTGTCGTTCAGTTCTGACTTTATTTCCAAAAAGGCTCTTCAGGATTCTTCCAGGGAACACTCTAGAGTGTGATGGGTGACATTTTCTTTTGATATGATGTTGGGTTACAAGTAAGGACTTATGCAAAGTGGGTAGCTGATACAAGTTGCACATTTCTGCCAAAATGTAGTTCATGCTTGCAAATATTGGGTGGCACAAGTGATTCTATAATTCGGCTCGGTTGCTTACGTATGTTTTGCTTTGAAATTTACTATCATTGATTCTACAAAGTTATCATAATTTATTATAAAAGAAGAATGCTAATCACGAAGGGATGTTGTTCAGATGTTGTGCATACCTCATGCCTGCTTCTACTTTTAAAGAGATGTCTGTCTCCAATAGGCTACAAATGTCCTTCATGCAACTCAGAGGTAAGCCTCTTTTTGGTTTGCTTTACGGCTAGCCTGTTAGCTGAAGTTCCCATGTTCTGTTTGCGATAGACATCTATAGTGCAATGCTTGTTGTTCTATTTTCATTCTTGTAAGAATATAGTACTATTACTTATTAACTTGATGTATATTGGTTTCCTGGAAGCATGGTTATTGTTTTCCGTCTACATCATCAATGCAATAGAGATTTATTAAGTTACTGATTTTAAACATTGGATACCAAAGCATTCCTGTGGAAATTTAGGTTAATAGAACAACCATGTAAATATCACAGGATAAACTTTTCAAATGTTACATATTTACATCATATGATTTTTTGGAAATTAAATTGTTAACTGGACTTTGCGGTTTAGATCAATTACTCTATTATGCCAAGGTGTGATTCAATGATATAAATAAATAATCATGCAAAGAATTATATATAGCATAGATTTTGTTTATTGACAGTAAGGAGTTTTCTTTTCAAATGTGGCCTACAAAGTGACAGTTTGTTAGTTCTGGTTCTATCCTTTCCAAACACTTCGAGGAGTTTGGAAATTTAAATGTCCTCTCAAATAAAAAAAACTGTATGTGTTTTTTTATAATGAACAAAACACTCACGTGGGACAAAATACAAAGAAGGAACATTGAAGGCCCTGGGGTTGTAATATTTGTAAAAGTATTGAAAAAACCAATGTACATCTTTCAGTTGAATGTACTTTAGTTAAATAGGTTTGAAATATTATTGGCTCTCTGCTAAATTAGAGGCTTTCTTGGCAAGGGGAATAAAAGCAAGTAGAAGAATGGTACTTGAAGATGGGGCTTCATGGGAAACATGCTAACAATAGATTTTTTAGTCCAACTGCGGGGCCCGCTTCGAAAATTTGAACCTGTGGGTGCTCTAATGATGGCTTTGAGTCAAGCAGAATGAGTTGTAGTTCCCCCAAGGTTGAAAATGGGAAGCGGGTGTCAAATAAAGGGAATAGTGAGGACAAGACAACAAAAAGGAAGAAGTTTCTCAGTTCACAATCACTCAAGTTCATGTTGCAGGTCTAATATTTGAAGAAGAGGATAAGAAAACGAGTTGGAGAACTCCAAAGCAACAGCAGTCAGGTTCTCGTTGGATGATTGCAAGTGGAATGGGGAAGAGTTGAAAACACCCCATACTGAAATCTAAACAAGCAGAAAAACCAATGCCACCCTCAAAGACAAAAGTAAAAATTGGGGACACTCTCTGGAGTCTGGAGTATATCTTCACGTGCTTTTGGTGATGGAGGAAGATGGAAGGAAATTGCCTCATTAAATCCACACATCAGAAATCCTAATATAATTTTACCAAATGTTACTCTTAAGTTACTATAGACATTTTGATTTTTAACTCTTTGGTTGAAAGAGTGGCACAGCTTTTGCTTTCTAGAGAATCCATGTCTTTCATTTACATGTTTTATTTCTGTTGGAAATTTTCATAGGGGTAACTTGAGGTCACCAAGGAGTGGAAGATTCTTTGTATTATAGTGTTTGATTTTGCATAGCATTGCATTGCAAAACCATGAAAAACTTTATTATATATTGTTTGGGATCCACTTCCAGTCATAAATTATTTTGGTTGTTACTGATCTGGAGTTGTAAATTTAGATGTTTTGCTGCACATATTTAGGATTTCATGTTACAACAAGAATTGAGCATGCATATATTGTATAAGATGAGCATGGTGAAGTGTGGGGAAATGCAGTTTAATTATTATGTGACTAAGTTATTTCTTGTTTCCACCCCACCCATTCCACTGCAGAGGGATATTTCCACCCATCTCAATGGTAAAAATACAAGGTACCTTACCCTTCCCTTCTTTCAGATGTTCAGATCTGAATGTCATAGATTTCAATCTAGTTTCACAGTGAAAAAAATTCCTTATATTTCAGTTTTGTTACACAATGGAATTTAAATCCCAAAGGAATTGAATTTGTTGGCTTCACCTTACCAATTAATAACTAGAAGATAAGTTTGCATTCAACCAGATCACTTACCTCGATCATTATCAACTGGCTTAATTAAAAAACTTGTTTACATTCCTTTTACATATGACTTTTTTACTTATATAAATATGTGTATTGAGTTTATTACGCGTGTTTCAATTTTTAGAGGAATTGACTCTAATCTGTTTTCTTGATCCTGTTTGTTAGTTGGTGCATAGTTTTGGAAAAGACTAAGATCTTTTATGTAGGCTCCTTTGTTAGACCTTTGTCAACTTCCTGGATTTATTCATGGACACTTTATTGATTTGTTGGATCTCATGTTCAACATTAAATGGACGTGTTATGACTGAAGTCATTAAGTGATTATAACAATTGTTTAATTTTTCCAGAATATTGAAGAGTTTATTAGGGCTATGCAATATGTCTGTCATTTTCAGGATGCCTTATTTTCTATCATTATTTGCATCTTAAAAGAGTTTAGTATAAATTGTCTGCATTCCTTTTACATCATGCTTTCAAGTACTTTTTTACTTATAGATGGGCCTCTGCTTGGAGAACCATCCTTAATGTATTTTTACCTCTAGAGCTACTAGGGTTATTTCAACTTTTAGGTGAATCGACCCTTGTCTGAATTCTTGACCCTATTTAATAGGTGGTGGATAGTTTGGAAAAGACTAGGTCACCTTCCAAAGCTTATCATATATGATTATGCCCCTTTTCAACTCAACGCAATTGTACAATACAACGTTGAATAACCTTCAATGCACCTTTAATAGTGACTCCTGCCCAAGCAAGTCCATTGGCATATAATAGCTCTTGCAATCTATTCTGGGTATTCAAGCTGGTGTGCTATGACAATTTTGGTATTCAAGGAGGCCCAAATTGCCAATTTTCATCTTTCAAATAAAGCTCCTAACATGGATTCTCGACTTCATTCCACTTGTGTTCTGGGAACTTTTGGCTATAATGCTCTTGAGTAATGCTCTAACTTGTAGAATTGTAGTATAGTATTGCAGCATCTTTTTCTAATCATTAGGCAATCGCTATTGAGCATTGTTTTATGCTATATTATATATGAGATGCAGTGACATGATGTTGTAGGCTAGTTTGAATTTCGATGCCTTTCATGTAATGTTTGGAAAACAACACACAAATTCTATTCCATCAAACCTATTTATGTTATTTGATACTATTTACATCATATATCAAAATCAACACATCTATGTTATTTGATACTATTTACATGTTTACTTGCAAATTTTTATCTGTACTTACAAAGTTCAGTAAATAACATGGATAGACGCATGAACTTTGCTTTGTTTGCGTTGTAGAAAAATATGGATGAGGCAAGATTCTCTTGAGGAGATAAAAATAAGGGGCTTCTTACAAGATACTGCAAATTCAGAATAGTAATATCAAAATATATTTCTATTCATTTGGGATTTATTTCTGGTCATACATTATCTAAAAAATGAAAATAATGTCTTCTCTATGGTTATTAAATTGTATAATTTGTGTAGCTTTTTTATGCTCTATTTCGAAGATGAGGATGGCATGATGTGGAGTTCGTTAACAATTAGTAGCGTGGATGTAGATTCAATATTTAAATATCTTTCCATTTTGATGATAAAATTTGGATGACTCATGTCGGCCTTGTAATTTTATCGAATTGTTTTTTATTAAGGCCTTAACATTATCACTTACCTTTTAATTTTAAATGTTTTGAGCAAGAGTTTGTTTTACTATATCTGGTTTGCTTGTTGCTTAAGTTGTTTTAGACTCCTAAACTCGTACGTTTTGTTTTGTATTTAAATTGTGCATGTGTGATAAGAATGCTAATGAAATTCGGAGGAGCATGATAAGTTTGAGGTAATCAGAGTCTAGTGATGAAGAAACAATTTAAATATGTCAACTAATGGGCAAAAAAAATATTCTTAAATGGCACAACCTACTTGTTAGTCTTTTGCTAGTTGATATTGTACAACCTCAACCAATAAATGTTCCCTGAAGCTAGAATTATATCAATAATTGTAACCTTCCCAGATCAAGATTACTCCAACCTTGAATTTTGTTTTCAAATTTGGCCAATATCCACTTCCACTAATCAGCAGGAGAGATGAATACCAAAGGGGATGCCCAAATAACTTAAATTATGTCTAAGGTATGCTTTAATCAACAAGAGAGATGAATACCAAAGGGGATGCCCAAATAACTTAAATTTTGTCTAAGCTATGCTTTGTAAGGTTTTGGAGAGAATTTCTCTAGCTAGTTTTGAAATGACTTACCCGAGTTTAGTGCAAATGATACATGAATGAGCGGTATCTGTATCTAGCTCCTGCTTTCTCTATATGAATGCTTTACAAACCAAATATTCTTGAATACCTGAAGCAATATGACATGTGCTCAACTCCTCTCTTAATATTGTCGAGAACCTAAATGCATAGTACTCGAATGCCCATTTTATAGTGCACCCCATAAATCATTATATCTATTATAGGAACAATCGAAGTAGCCATTGAAGTAAATGTGGCAATGGATATTTTCTTCATTAAAACAGGTGACATTTGGAAAATTATTTTGGTTTATAGCTTGATTGGCTAGTTTCATTAGTATTTAGATTGTAAGCGGCTGCCCATGGGTCAGGATTACACTACCAGGAAAATCCCAAAACCTAGTGGAAAATCCCAAAAAGTGGTTTGGTGTTAATAACACTTTTGCGAGATCTCTTTTTTATGTAATAAATGTTGGAGCTGTTTTTTTGTCAGTGGGAATCTTAGTGAAATAAGTAAGCCATCGTCCATGGTAAGCTTATCTAAATCAAGAAACAATTACTTTATATCCAACCCAAGCACGCAGAAGAAGGAAACTCTCTCTCTATCCATCGGTCACCAATCAATAAGCAATTCAACCATTACTTTATCTATCCAATCTATTATTCAATAATCCGATATATTCTTCAGTAAGCAATCGATAGGGAATGTAGCAGTATGGCTACGCAAACCAATCTCCCAAAGCTAAATTTTCTAAAGCATGCTTTTGCCACCCACCTCCCCAGTGTCCTAGAGAACCATGAAGTGTCCTGCGGAGTGGTTCTCACTACTATTCTGTATATTAATCCAAATTATTTTGCGAATTAATTTGACTCTGTTGATCTGTTTATCTGTGTGGATATGCATTATTATTCAAATATAAAATATTATTGTGATTGGATTGCAATATTATTCGAAATATAAAATCAAATGTGTATCATACATGTTTCTAATATGTTGTTGGTTTTGTCTATTCGGTGTGTGGCTTTGGATATCTTTTAAAAATATAATAATTTAACATTTTTAATATAAAAATAATATTAATCAAATTTAAAAACAATAATAAAATAAATTCAAAATACAAACCTAAAAATAAAAAATAAATATTTATGAAATTATATAAATAATAAAAACTTATATACTACATGAACGTGCCCCCCAAAAATCTTAAAGATGCAGAAAGAGATGATAATAAATATATGTAATTATATAAGAAGGAAAATCTTGAAGTGTATAATAACAAGATTATCTTTTTCTCGTGCGCTGCTTTGTATGGTCGTATCCCTGTATGGGACAGGCTACAACACATGTTTTACGAAGGACTTGGACGCTACCCTTTGTGCAGGATTCAATGTGAATCTATCAATCATCTTTTAATAGATTGTATTTACATCCAAACGGTTTGGGAGGATGTTCATCAGGTCAAGGGTTTCAGTCACTCATGGATGGGCTCCACCCTCCCTGAGGCTTTACAAAGTTGGGTAACACATGCACCAAAGACTACTCATCCAGCTCTCCCTTTTGTCATTCGCTGGTATACCTGGAAGGCTAGGAACTCTATCACTTTCCAGGATATACACATTCCTCCTAATATTACAGCTCTCCTATCTATGGCCATTATTTCGGCAGTCCCCATTGAACATGGAACCAATCTCCCTCGGAATGTCATGGAGATTGATTTCAACAGGAAGGCACCATGGGGATTCTTTGATGGTGTAACGTACCCACCCTTGGACCCAGTGCAAGGAAGGGAACCTGATGCCATTCTATGGGGCTTTTCATAAAACTCAACCAATTCATTAGATGCATACAGTTAAAAACCATGTGTGCAGATGGAAATGAAACAAACATGTACAGCAGAAATGAACTCATCCACACACATATTACATGACTGTCATTCAATTTAACACAGTCAACAAATTAACACATTTGCAGAAGTAAATACACAATAAAATACTCATCTTGATGCAATGATGTCCCAAACAACTAGCTATTTCGCTGCAACATTCCTCCCAGCCATAGGTCTCTGCCCAGCCTTTATTCTTTCAACATTCAGAGACCACCCCCGAGCTGGGCATAATATCTACAAGGAAAAGGGAACCCTCAAGCACAGCACAGCCCAAAGCAATGGATACCTAACTCAACCCCAGCATTCTTTTGAACACAAAACTCAGGTATGGGCTTGGAAACACACTTTCAACAGTGGGACATAGAAGCTAGATGGACAGGGGTTTTCCCCAAAACGTATGCACAAAAAAAATGGATTTGTGAGAGGGAAAATCGACCATAGGGAAGAAAACAATTTCTCCCATGGATATAGAAGCAATCAATGAGTCAAAACAACCTCTATAGTCCCCAAATCGATTTCCCTTTCTTTCCCACTATTACACAACACAAAAACTCCCTTCCCAGCTAGGAAAATGAAGGTAAACACAGCAAAACCATGGAGGGAACTGCCCAGGTAGCTCTAAACTCCTGAGGGAGCAAGACTGATAGGTGAATAATGGCTTGGGAAACAATTTCGTTGACCTTTTCTTGCCCAAGAAGCCAAACACAAAAATATAGGAAGGGTGGCTTGCCCATACTCGAATTTGGACAGCCATACCTCCCATTCCCCAAGGCATTAACTACCTCAACCAACTCTTGGGAGAAATCAATGATTGGGTACAAAATTCAACATGGGTAGTTGAGGGTTCATGGGTTCTCTCATTGACACTTGGCTTGACTTGATTGGCTCAAGGGTTGGAATATTTCCCTCCCAATTCCTTTTAACATCATGCCCCCATCTCTTGTTGCATTGCATAGCTAGTTGTGGGAATTTATATTAAGATGCATATTTACAATTCCCATGGTTCACTATCACATGGGTAGCATAATTTCAAATACTTGCCTCTTCTAGGTCGAGGGTTCGCTAGCGGGGCCTTGGCCTTGAGCTCCACGCTAGGAATCATACATAATATACATACAATATTCACATTATAACCCAAAATATTACAAGGGTCAAAGTGGGGACGTGACAAATGGAGCTGCATAGGGTACCCCTTCTTTTGGAGGTGCTGGAGGGATTATATACCTTACTGAAACTCAATGGATCAAGTTCGTTGCCTCCATCGGACATAGTTCCAACAACCAAGCTAAATTGTTGGCATTGAAATTACTTTTGCATATTCCCATTGAGAAGAAGATACAAACCATCCAAGTATTTGGTGACTCATCCCTCATCATTCAATGGATGAAGGAAAGGTGGAAGCCCATGAACATCACACTTTTATCTATCTATGAGGAGGTCTCCCATTTGGCTGGAGCCATCAACCAGATTACTTTCTGCCATGTTTTCAGAGAAAAGAATCAAGAAGCAGATGAGCTCTCCAAAAAAGGTCTCCTCCTGGAGGTTGGACAATGGCAGACCTGGTCTCATGATCTAGGGTTACAATATGGCCTCGGGCCTATCCCATTTTGATTTTCTGCTATATATATACTTATTTTGATATTGTCTTGGCGCCATGTTTTTTGTATAGACTATACTAAAATTTTGAATATGGTTGTTTTTAATGGACTACTGCTGATTGGATGCTAGTTGCATTCAGTTGTTTATTTTCGAGAGACCCTTGAGGTTGTGTAAAATTTCTCTTCTTTAATACAAAGTAGATTCTCTTTTTTTTCTCAGGAAAAAAAACAAATTATCTTTACCAGTTAAATAGAGTTAAACTAAACCTTTATTTATTCAAAACCTTCATTCACAATGATTCAAACAGAGTTTCATTCTAATTAGTTGTGGGCACAATACATTCATCATTCCAACGCAGTTTCATTAATTTCATTCTAATTAGTATTTTTTTTAATTGAAATTAAAATTAAATTATTACATTATCAATACTTAAAGATTAAAAAAATTATTAATTGCCCATTCTACAACTTATTGGGAGATGGGTAATTTTTTTAGTTCATTTTAAAATTGAAACGTGTCTTTTTTGAAAATAATAAAATATTATAAAAAATAACATATCCACAAAATTTAAATTTAAAACATTTACAAATATATAAAATACATAAATTAGATAATTTAGAAAGCTTCCTCAACATTTACATTCTAAAAACTGTTTACATCTTGAGAGATTTGATCCTATGCTAATTAAAACACACATATATACATACATAAATACTAACTTAAACCAAAATAAAAAGAAATATTTGAGATTAAATTAAAGAAAAGATGTGCTTGTCTCCTTTGTCCATGTCTTCAACACATCTAGATGTTTACTCTACGAAATTCCTCATTTTCTTTGATTCTTAATTATACTCTCCTCTAGTGCACACTTGCTTGGATTTTTAATAGACGTATGAATTATGCATAAATATGATATTAGAGTCATTGATCTTAACTAAATGGTTGAATAATATTAAATATCTATCTATGTTTAAAACATAGATAGATAATTTAAAATTTAAATTTAAAACATTTACAAATATATAAAATACATAAATTAGATAATTTAGAAAGCTTCCTCAACATTTACATTCTAAAAACTGTTTACATCTTGAGAGATTTGATCCTATGCTAATTAAAACACACATATATACATACATAAATACTGACTTAAACCAAAATAAAAAGAAATATCTGAGATTAAATTAAAGAAAAGATGTGCTTGTCTCCTTTGTCCATGTCTTCAACACATCTAGATGTTTACTCTACGAAATTCCTCATTTTCTTTGATTCTTAATTATACTCTCCTCTAGTGCACACTTGCTTGGATTTTTAATAGACGTATGAATTATGCATAAATATGATATTAGAGTCATTGATCTTAACTAAATGGTTGAATAATATTAAATATCTATCTATGTTTGTAATTCTTTTGTACATTGTACTAAGGCATATGCTTCATTTGCAAGTTTTGAACTCTCATATTTTCATTATTGTGAGTAATGCAAATAATTTAGATTCAAATTTGTGAATGTAGAGAAGATTTGGAATAAATTTTTAATGTAACAAGTTTTGAAAAATATATGCAACAAAAATTATTACAAACAGGAGTTAATGGCAATATTGAGTCTAGGAATAGGTGCAATTCTTTTCATTTTACAAATTAAAAAATCTAGATTTCATATATTTGTTTATTTATTTGTATTTAATATTTGATTTATTGATATTATAACATATAATAATTTAGAAATATTGTTTTGTTGTTTTGTCATTTTTAATTCTTATATTTTTTAATTTATTTATTTATATTTTTTGAATTTAAAATGCAGGGACTAAGCTGCATGCAGCTTTTGTTATATTTATAAATTACCCAAATTTGTCTTATTTCTTTTTCCTTTCTCTTGTCACAAACATGATGGAGAATGGGTCGTCATAACAAAACAAGTAAACTATATAAATTTCCATAAGTTTGCAAGTGGGTTGATCGACAAAATTTCAATATTCAATAATTACATTGTTTAAATTGCAAATTTAAATATATATAAAATATGTTAACATGCATTTTTCCATTGTGTTTTTCATGTAATTAAAATTTCGAGATGTTAAACAAATTGTTATAATAAATATTTTTAAATAAAGTTACAAATTTGTGGATTTAACTTGCAAATTGAAAAGTTCTATAAAAAATAATATTTTGAAATTAAAAAAAAAAGTTATTGCTTAATTCAAAATATGCTGAAAAATCTTAAAAGAAATCATTGAAGAACCTCGTAGGCGACAGACATACCCACGATATGGTGATACTGTCCTATAAAATATGGTGAGGCAATGTGTTATACGCAGATGCAACCACGGTTTCGAATATCAATGCTATTCAGAGGTGTCTGATGCTTTCTTTCTATGAAGTTTGAAGTGTGTGGATGGGCAAGACTCTGCAGAGTGATTGACTTGTGATTTGAACTCACAACCACCTCCGATGGGATTGCATTGCATTTTTCATTGGATTGTATTTGTAAAGTTCCTGAGTTTCCTGACCTACACCATCGAGGGTAAACAACTTGAGCATGGACATCACGAAATGGGTTCAACAATGGTTCTTTTCCAAATAAATTTCAGAAAACAAAGTTTTATTGAAATGAATTCATGATTGAAATAAAATTTACTTAAAATTTAATCAACAGTGGCTTTAGTTAGGATACAAGGGCACATTTGTGGCAATTGTAGCTAAGCATTGTGTAATCCCCAAATAAAACAGTTAGTCAAATTTTTTGACAATCCTACGGTAAGGGTAAGTGAAAGTTAATAAAATCCCTCGAAGCCTCTGAACCTATTGTGATATGCTCGTTCTTGTATCTTGACAACTTCACTTAACATATCATTCAACTCCTTTCGCTGCCATGACAACAAGCAAGTAGAGATGTATACTAACATATATTTTCTTTCTAAAAATTTAAAATTTATGATGTGCTGCTTTAATGTTTCAATTTAATGTAATCCACTAACTATAAGCTAAATACAAAGATGATAATAATAATAATAATAATAACATGCTAGTTTTAACCAGATAGAGGTGTAGCTATGCCTTTCTTTATGGGCTCTGGAGTCGATATGCCTGGGAAAGCGCAAGGTGGTTAGACATGACAACCATGATGCACACCTACAAGGCCACTGCATTTAATTTCAGAGTAGTCTATTTATTCTACGTTTTGGACTTGACGGTGGGAATTTCCAACCAGATTTCGAACAAAATAAGACGGAAAATATGTTGTTCATGATTTTAGGCAGTGGAATTTTGAAGAAAGAGGAAGACTGCATTGGTTGGTTTATCTTCTAGACATTTCGAGCCTCAAAGTAGAGCTCATCATCAGGAAAAAAGCATCTCAAGTTTTTCAGATATGGACAATAGCTCATTAATAAGTGTATGATTATATTGTTAAATTTTATACTAATTTTTTTTATAGCCGACAGTTCTAATATTAATGTTTTTTATTTTTTCATTTGAAATTTTTAAAATTTTAATATTTAATTTTTTTTTTATTTAATAAATTTATTATTATTTTTCACTATAATTTATTAAATATTTTGAAATATTAGCCTATACTATTGTTAAGTAATATTATTATTAACATGAATACCTACCAAGATACACAATTTAAACATAGAAAATTATATCAAATTAAATTTTTTATATTATTTTTTTTAATTTTAATTTTAAAAATTATTAATTATTGATGTTTTGATAATATAATGTTAATTTTTATTTAATGTTTTGACTATATAATTATTAATTTAGGCAATATCTATAAAAATTAAAATTTTAAATTTTTTCCTAAAAATTATTAAAATCTATTCATATTTTAATTAGGAAATTTTTTTATTATTTATTAGTTAATTTAATAATTATTTAAAAATTAGATTTTAAAATGCTTTGAGTAAATAATTATTAATTTTTGGACTATATAATTATTAACTTAGAAATTATCTATTCTAAGAATTAAAATTTAAAAAAAAAATTTAAAAACATTTATTAATTTTTTATAAATTTTTTTATTAAAAAATATTAACTATTAACTATTAATTATTAATAATTAATAATTAATAATTATTCCTATTTATGTATGGGTTATTGTTTTTAAGCTGGTGGATTATAGGGCGCCAACACTCATTAAGTTTAAGGCCATCGTCTCTATTTAGATTTAATGGAACCTTCTCTATCTCTATGGCTTCCCTGATTTTTCTCCTTCTATAATGTTTCTCCCTAGCAATGACTTTTGCTTCATCAATGCATATGTGGTGGTGTGATTTGTGGGCATGGTCAACCAATGTTGATTTTTTTTTACGATCATGATTGATGTCCGCACAATGTTCTTTGAGCCTAACTTGGATGGAGCGTCCCGTTTCACCAATATAGAGAATCTCACATGAGCAGGGAACACTGTAGACACCTTTCTGTTTTAATGGTTCTACAGGGTCTTTGGAGGAATCTAGCATTCTACCTACCGAGTTAGGAGGAGAAAAAGTAACCCTAATGTCCCTTCTACGAAGAATCCTGGCTATAACATTCGTTGTTCCTTTAATATAAGGGAGAGTAATCTTGGTTCCATCAATGTTCTTGTTTTGTTTCTGCGATCTTCTATGAGCTTTCACGATAACTTTCATGATTTGATCTTTATTGTATCTATTCATTCGGAAGACATTGGTTAAGTGGTTTATTTCTTGCTCTAGGTGGTCTTCATCTGGAATTCTGATAGCTCTAGTTACCAGGATGTTTAGCACCCTTGTCTTTTGTGTAGGTAGATGGTGTGAGTCTGCATGTAGGTACCTATCAGTACAGAAAATATGCTCGAAAAAGGTTAAAAAAATAGAATATTTAGACTACACCTTTAATTTCAAGTTATGGCCTACATTCAATATTTGATGGTAAGATTGTGTGGATAAAGTGAAAACATTCTCAACAAAACATCTTTGACAAGATCAGATTTAATAACACATTTAATATTGCAAACTAGGTGGCATTTGCTCATAGCGTGTTGCATTTATTGTTGAGTATACTATGAAAATGCATCCATTAATATACTGTATCCCAAATTCCAATCACTGTCCTGTAATAGAGATCAAGTGGTCTAGGTTCTTAATGAACACGACCATTATTGTCTTCATTGAAATGATGGAGATCCAAGTGGTATTTATTTAAATTTAAGATTTAAATTATTTTTAATATATGACAATTCCCCTCACACCATGGGTATTTTTTCAAATCAATCTTATTAATCAATAATAAAAAAACAATTTTAAATTTCAATAATTTTATAAAGTTTTTTTAATTTTCAAAAGAGTAAATTTAATATATCAATTTTTATAAACTTTATAAAAAAATTGATATAAAATGAAATTTTAACATAAAGTTAACTAAGTTATACAACCAATCAATCACTATAATCCCTGCTATGAGGGGACTAATAAAAAAATCAATCATAAATTTTTTTAATATCAATACAAAAAGTAAAAAATAAGATTTTAATTACAAAATAGTATTTCTTGTTCATTAATCTATAATACTTTAGAACTTCCATTATTTTGGTTGGTTGGAAACTTGTATAAATATAGAGTCGAATGAAGACCTATTGAAAATAGAGGTGGACATAAACATTAGCAGTTAATTGTTTGTTGTTTGTGAAATTAATAATTTTTTGTAATCTAGTATTTGTGGAGTTTCGAACCAGTAACTTTGTCAACAATACATCCATTTAGTATCTATTCTACGCTTTTCGGCTGTAAAATTAACACAATAATAAAATAATACAATTAAATTATACTATTTATAGTCATAGTCCTGTCAACTAAATATAACTCAAAAGTTCGACGCGTGGTGTCCATTTGCTGATTACAACCCTAACTCAACCCATTCACACCGTCACTTCAAGAAAAGCATGTGGCATACAATTAGATTATACTATTTATATTTATAGTCATAGTCCTGTCAACTAAATATAACTCAAAAGTTCAACGCGTGGTGTCCATTTTGCTGATTACAACCCAACGCAACCATTCCAGACGGTCACTTCAAGAAAAGCATGTGGCATACCATTATAGCTTTTTATTCATTAAGTATGATGTTTAATATCTGGGATAATACGGCATTTTTAATTTATGTTCCAATGTTTTGACAACGCTATGACACATTTATTGGATACTTCTTATGAATAAAAAATCTCCATCAGCGATGGAGCCATAATAATTATAAAAGGTATTTTGGTTAAGTGGTCGATATTAAAATAAAATTATCGTTCATTTCCATAATGTGATCAAGAGCCCATCGTGATATGAGGTGTGATGTCGTCATTTTATTTTTTTAATAGTTGGATGTTATGGATGTTAAAATAATAGAAATGGTCATAATATGTGTATAATCTGAGTGTTTCTCTGGTTATGAAAGATGGAGATAAATGTAATGTCATTCTCTATTATCCTTATCATCGATTGGAATGGAACGACAATCAAACCAATCTCAACCATGTGTACCAAACTATCATAACTCGCCATCAATAACCTTCACATTTCTATCATGGCAAGTAAGTTAGGAGATATCTCAATGGCTAGCCATATATATGTGTGGGGCCTGGTCATATATATATATATATATATATATATTTATGGCCTAGTAAGTTAGTAGATATGTTTAGTTGCTGGTCTTTTATATATATATGTGTGGGGTTGAGGGAAGCTTATATGGGAAGCTTATATTGAGGCATTTTCAACCAAAATGCTTATCCCCAAATAGTTTTGAGGCTACTCGTCACCTTCCTCTCTTGGTAGTTGATAAGGTGGTCTATGGTCGATGGAGGGATCATCATTTACATGTTATGTTTTGTTTATAGAGGTTTTTTTAAAGTATATTAAAGATGATCTAAATAAATTCTCAACTATTAATATACTGAAAAGGAGTTTTTATTAGGTTGAATCAAGATTGAAATAATTACGAGAATTGTTCATCAGCTTTGTCAAGGTTGTGCAATTACAAAAGCAAATCACTGAGACTAGTGATGCAAGATTTATTGTGATATTTGGAAATTTTGAATATGAATTTTGTTTTTTCAAATAAATATCTCTATATTCATATTGCCATTAAATATGGATATCCATTAATTATTATTTAAAATGTGGCGGTATCTTTTATGTATTCCATTTAGAGAGTTAAGCTGGTATATAGTGCATGTCACCATGAGAGGACATATATAATTTGTGCATAGATGATGACAATCGTGTATTTTGCATAATATTTCTTACTATTAGACAAGAAGAGGGCATCCTCAACAACCTCCATTGCTCGAAATTTGGATTGAGTGAACACTATAAGCTACAACTTTCACAACTCTTGGGACACCCTAACCATTGGAACTCATGTGTCCCTATATTAAACCTCCTTTAACATCAACATCATCTTTTGGATTGGATTGTGGCTTGACGCAAGGTCACCCGACAAGGGTTCTTGCTTAATGGTTACACACAACACATGCGTTCACATAAACAAGATGTAAACATGATGTCAGAAGCTAGCTTCTATTACTTCAACCGAATACGGTTACAATGCGAAATGCAAGGAATGTAAACAACTAACTATTGTCAGCCTCAGCCTATTACAATGTACAGAAGTAGCTATGTGCTCTCTCAGTGTGTCGATCTTCAACCTCTCTTGGTTCACTGTGGAACTCTGAGCTATGGCTCAATCTTCCCTACACTCTGTAGATGTGTGACTCTCCTATCCAATCTACAAATATTCTCTCAAGTTCCTGCTCTCTCGATCCTATGATGATCGAACTGAACCCCTTCTCTGTGCCTGCGCACAAGTATTCTACCCTGCTGCTCTTTGTTGTGCATCCCGAGGTCTACTCCAACTCCCAATACACTCTTCCTTTGTTCGTCGATCTCTCTGATCCTGCATACCTACAATTGTCAGCGTCATTGCCATGCTACACAACCTCCACCTGTGGCGACATCTGGCGTGTCTTCAACCACCTTCAATAACTGCTCATAACTTCCTTAGCAACCCCGAACGGCTACCAAGTACTTTGCTTGACTTCCTGTGCGCCCTTCTGACACTGCTATAGTAGTCGGTCCTATCACTTCCTCGACCATACTATCTTCCGTCAACCTTCGACATACCCGTCGGTTTCCTTTCGCATCTAAGGCTTCACCAATGCGCCCCTTCCTCCTCGCTTGGCTCATGCCCAAACCTGTCGGAGTCGTGATTCGACAACATGTCGATCCTCGATGCCTTCGGCTGCATCCCTATCGCCTATTGAATTATGACATGTCGACTCTTCGACCTATTGCATCTTCTGCAGTTGCATATCGACTATTCCTGCCCGACTTATTGATTTCGACAGCCAATCTTCTTTCGCAATAACGGTCGTCAACACTCCCTTTGGTCGTTGTTAACACCCAAAAAGTGCTCACTAGCTCATTTACCACATTATATGGCTCATTTGTCCATTTTCCTACCATATTTCCATTAAAATCCTAAAAAAATCCCATTAAAAAGCCTCCAAAAGGCTTAAAATGCCTCCAAAAGGCCACAAAACCATCAAAATAGCCTAAAAAAGGCTAAAAAACCCCCTTTTCCTCCAAAAATAGCAAAAATCCCCTAAAAAGGGAATAAAAATATAAAATAATGAGGAAAAGGAGGAAAAAACCCTATACAGCTAGCTGCCTAAAACCATGTGTTTCCCAAAACCATGTGTCAGCACTCCACCACCAAAAAACTATAAATAGGTGATGGAGATCCCTTATTCCAGATCCACAATCACAAGCACCCTTACTCTGCCAAAATCTCTCTCGAAACCCTAGTTCACCTTTGAACTATTTTCACCTTGAGAGCCACCTTTGGCCCATTCCCAACATTGGAGAAGGAGAAGGAGCATTCTTGAAGCTTGGAGCATCCTCTTGGACACTGCAAAGGGCTTCACCAACCTTGACACTCAAGGTAACATCAATACAAAGACATTCTTTCATTTTGGTGTTTATGCTTCATGCTTGTATTAGAAATAATTTAATGTTTTGTTTATTGCATAATTAGTTTAATATACTGAACTGCTACTAAGGAGTCCATTTTCCTTAGTAGGTGCTCATTGGCACAAGCTAGGGGTAAAACCCTAGCTACAGTTTTGGCGACTCCCCTCGTTTTCGAATTTCTGGTTTCCGTTTTTAAATTTTTTCTTTCGGCTGTCCCTTTCGGCCGCTGCATACCGCGTCTTTTTCCTCTGCAGTCGCGTCCCGACCGCGCCTTTCAGGCCTTTACCCCGCGATCCGACCGTGGCTCTCAGACTGCTTCCGACGCTCTGCCGGCGGATTCAAGTCTGTTACCTGCGATTCGACCGTGGCTAATCAGCCTGTTTGCCGCGATCTGACTGCGCCTGTCGGCCTTTTTCCTGCGTCGCGACTGCGGCTTCCTGCCTCTTTCGCGCGTCCCGACTGCGCCTGTTAGCCATTTTGCCGCGACCCGACTGTGTCTTTTTCCAGTTTTCCTGCGTCCCGACTGCCACTGTTGGCCCGATAGCCGCGACCCGACTGTGCCTTTTCCCCTGTTTCCTGCGTCCCGACTGCAACTATTGGCCCGATAGCCGCGACCTGACCGCCGCTGTTTCATTCAAACCCGCGGTCG
The DNA here is from genome assembly GCA_027924585.1 of Larix kaempferi. Lineage (NCBI taxonomy): Eukaryota > Viridiplantae > Streptophyta > Pinopsida > Pinales > Pinaceae > Larix > Larix kaempferi. The sequence continues at coordinate 20,632,817 of BSBM01000476.1, forward strand.
GCCTGTTCTGACCCGCCACAGACCCGCGGTCTGATTTCTGCTCTTTTTCTGTTTTGAGCCCAGCCCCTCTTGCTGCAATATTTTCTGCATTTGAACAGCCCTCTGTCCCACCTGCAGCCTACTTCCTTACAGCCTTTCTGCAACATAATTTCTGTTCCTTTTACAGAATCTTTTTAAAATCTCAGTATTTTAATTTCAGAAAATTTTGCAAATTAAAAGAATCAATTTCAGCATTTTTGATAGATTGGAAGTTGCCCTCCCTTGTGGCACTTCTGTTTTTGGGTTCAACACCTCACGAGCACACACTCTGTCACATTAAATCAAGTGAGCCTTAAAAAGTACCTAACTAAACCAACATTCTAACCCCACTTGGGGAACACAAAAGAATCATTGTAGTTAGGTAGGATCAGGGGGATAGGCTTCCAATAACACCCCTTGGTTATTTCACTTGAGACATAGTTGTTGTCCAACTAGGGAACCAAAATCCCCTAGTACTTTTTGGCACGGTCACGACCAGTTTATCAGAGGGCCTCTCCCTTAGGAGGGTTGAAGTCGGGAGACTGGTTCTGGAGGCCTGAGTGGAATACCGCACTCCATTCAGTAACCGAAGGGCTACCTTTCGCGGTTCGCGGGATATCCCTGTATAGGGGTATTGCGGTCAACGAACTAAACGGCAGATTCACCTTTCTGGACGTGTCATGAACGGGGTATCTTAGTTGCCATTCTTCTAGGATTGACTACCCGGTGTCCCTCCCGGTAGGGGGATATCATAGCCACTTGGCTTTCCTACTCATATTGTCTGACTTGGATTTCATCACCTTGCAGAGGATATGTTTAGTTAAGTCAGAATACTTTTAGTTAGGTGTTTGCATGCTCCTTTACCTCCCTTTGGTCTAGTGAGTCCACCATTTTTCTTTTTTAGGAAACCTGCTGCTTGTTGGTATTTTGACCATCTTTGTTGTTACTCCACCTATTGTAGCACAGCTGTTGCAGTGGGTGTTTTGAGTTGGTTGTTGGCCTGAGTGCCTTTCTTTTTAGCTCTCCTTCTGCACACTCGGTTGCATTAGGATTTTTGAGCTGTTTTTATACTCACCTCAACCCACAGAGATTTAGACACCATCTGTCACCATTGAGTCCCCGAGACATTCTCGGCGCCTCAGGGGCGAGCCCCCACAGCACGGTTCTCTCGACACCACTCGTCATAGATTCCGATCATTGTCCGTTGATACCACTCATCACAGATCTAGAGCCTTGTCACTTGACTCCACCCGTCAGCGACGTAGGTCTCCGTCACCAGATAGTGACGCACCTTACTTTACCTCTGATTCTGACGAAGAGTCTGAGAACCCTATTTATACTGCCCCTACTAGCCCCATGGCTGGTACGACTTCCACTCCATTTGTCCTAGGGACCATTGGTTGCACATCCACCACTACACCAGTTACTACACCTGTTTTTGGTATGCCCTCCATGGGGCAACCATCTACCGTTCCCCTCACGATACCTATTCCCACAGCGGGAATACCTATCCCCACTACATCAGTGGCTCACAATACCCATGGCGGTGCTGGACCATCCTCCACTACCTCAGTTCCCCCACTTGGGGGCACCACCCTAAATCTTGTCCCTCCACTTGGGGGCACTGGCCCCAACTTGGTCCACAGCACTACTGTGTCACAGCCTTCTTCCAGTTTGCCGTTCATGGCTAGCCTCAACCTACCTGACCTGGCCAGATTGACCAATGATCCTATTCGACACGACCCTATGTGCCCTCATATGCCTACCAAACTACCCTCTGACATCCCTAAATTCGAGGGTAAGGCCGGTGAGGACCCACAGAACCACATCATGTCTTTTCACCTATGGTGTTCCTCTAACTCCATTGTGGATGACTCTGTTCGCCTCCGTCTCTTACAGCGCACCTTCACTGGCTTTGCAGCCAAGTGGTATATTGAGCAGCCTCATGGGACCCACGCCACCTTTTCTTCCCTGGCCTCGACCTTCCTGCAGTTCTTCCAGTTGCCAGTCCGCTATGACGCGGGCGTTGAGATCCTTCTATCTTGTAGACAAAACACGGCTACCCATATCACGGACCACATCCATGAGTGGCGTAGACGCCGTAGCTTATGCAAGATTAAACTAGATGACCGTATCTTCCTCGATTGGTTCCTCAAGTCCCTGCTTCCTGTCATCGCTAAGGATGTAGCTTCAGAAAGACCCCAGTCTGAAGAAGAGGCCATCCTTAAGGCACAGCAGTTCGACCTCATTTACGCCCAGTCGGGTTACCTTTATACCATTATACCTGACGCCCCTCGCGGCGAGTCCTCCCATCATGATGCGCCGGGGGCATCCCACGCTGCAGATGGTATCATTGGCCGTGTTTCTTCGCATCCCCAACCATTTTCTATAGCACGTCCTACCCCTGGCCCCGACCTGTCGCGGGCTACATCACAGTCTGGAGCAACCAACTCATATGCTCCCATGACACATCACCATTCCCATGGGCCCTCATGTCCACCACAGTGCTTCGGGTATGCGACTCCTGCTTATGCTCCTCCAGTCGCCCCTCAGCCTTACTACCATCAGCAGGCTGCCTCCGCTCCTGCACCTCCACAAGCCCCACCCGCTTATTATCCGCCCCAGGCAGCCCCTGCGGCACAACCACAACCTGCTCCGCAGTCCTATCAGCAACACCCTCAAGTTGCTGCACCTGCTCAGCCTCAACCTGCATATCATCCTCCGCAGCCTGCTCCAGCACCTGCGCAACCTCAGAATCCACCTGCTGCCCAAGGGCAAGTTTACGCCCAACACAACCCGCAGCAAAACCAGAATAACCAACGTAACCAGGGCCAACAGAACCGCGGCAAAGGCCGTAATCGGGGAAATAACCAACCTGCAGACCAAGCTGGTCAACCGGCTAATCCCCCTGACAATAACAATGCGGCCCGCGCTAATCAAAACCCTGATCGCCCGCCCAAGCAGGCCAAAAACCCCAATCTGCGAACGAACCACCCTTGTTCTATTTGCGGGGTCTATGGACATTACACCCATGCTTGCCCACACTTGGAGCGAGCTCGACAGCTTTGGGTTGACGAGGCCCATCGCCAAGGGCATGCGGCTCCCCAAGCACCGCCCAACCCCCCCCAACCTCAGCAACCCCCTTTGGTGCTGCAAAACCCCTTACCGACCCAAGGCGTGGTGAACACTCAGCCGTTGGCCCCTCAAGCTAACATGCAACCCCAACAACAACAGATCACCTACGCTGCCCCTGATCAACCCATGTTTGACTCAGGTACCCACCACTTGCTGATGATGTCATCTGCTGACGTCAACCTACAGACCCGTCGGAACCAATATGGCTCCACCTCTGAAGCCACTCCCACGGATAAACCTACTAACGCCCATCCCACCGATCAGGCGTTACGTATACCTCCGCCTCCCATAGACGGCGCTGCGAAAGCACCTCGTTTCCCCCTTCGTCGAATCAACAATAACCCTAACGTGCGCGCTGCGTCAAACTACAACATTGTAGACGACCTAGCCCAATCTCCCGCAGCCATGTCTGCGTTAGAAGTCTTGAAGAACTGCCCTTCCCAGCGCAAGACTTTACTTTTCGCCATTGGGGGGATTGACCCAACTGATTCGCATTTGATGGCATTTGATTTAGACCAGTCTGAACCACGCCTACCTTCCAGCTTAGCATTCCAAGTTACTGTCTCCGTTAGGAACCTTGTTATCCATCGGTGCATCATCGATGAGGGTTCCTCCACATGCGTTATGTCTACATTCGTATGGAAGAAGCTAGGATCCCCTCCTCTCGAGCAGTCCACCACTGCGTTACGCGCCTACGACGGTCGTTCGGACCAGCCCCAAGGCCTCCTGCCCAACGTTCCTATCCAGTTAGGTGGTAAAACAGTCCTTATTGACATAGAGGTAATCAATGCCCAATTGGATTATAACCTTTTACTTGGCCGTAGCTACATGTATGCCATGCGGGCAGTTGCCTCTTCTGTATTTCGCACCATGATGTTCCCCCACGAGGGACGCGTGGTTAAGATTGACCAGCTCACCTACTATGATCCCAGTGCTCCGGCGGCACCGGAAAATGTTCTCCCCATGGTTGAACAACCTGTTTCTAGTGCCACCACCTCGTTTGGTTCCTCTACGGGGCCTGGAGTCTACTCAGACGCGCCGATGACCTCCACCTTTCAATCCATTCCTCCGCCGTCATCTACGCCCGAAATGTCTGACTTATGTACCTTGTCCCATGACATCCTACCACCTAACAATCAACCATCCTTGTTGCCTAAACCACCATTGGTACCTAGTCACATTGGTGTTACACCGATCCATACGATCCCCTTCCTAGTTCCTCCAGCAGGAGTAGTAAGCGCCCCGGTCATGGCTACCCTTAGCCTCCCTGGGTTAACATTGGGATTACCTGTATGGTACCTTTCGCCTCCCGTTCGCCCGCCGACACCAGATGTCGTCCTCCAGCCGGTGCAACCCATGGCTACTACCAACCACCCACCTCCCGGGGTCCCTACCCCTTCGTCCTCCACGACACTTCCTCCTCCTCTTCAACCCACTGGGGGCAGAGGTCCACAACCTTACACTGCTGTCCCACCTCCCAAGACAGTCAAGAACCCTCCAGTGTTTCGTGCTCCTCCCAAATGCTCGCTGTGTGACGAGTTGGGCCATGCGACCCACCAATGCCCACAGTTACCTGCATTACAGAAGCACATGCAAATGCTCGATGATGACCCCAACATCCCAACTGTCGAACTCAACCCTACTCCTAAGCCTAAAGATAAGTCCCTACGTACCAACCACTCATGCGCCATCTGCGGTATTTACGGGCACTATTCACATCATTGTCCCGATCTCCCGGATTATAGAGCGGCTCTTTACGAGATGAACAATCTGGACCTTGAGACGGCACCACCTACCATTGAGGAGATCTACCCCCCGGTCTCTCCCCCTTCTGAAGAGGTTAATATCATCTACATGATCTCTTCACCCAACACTTCCACTACCCCCTCGTCAACCGATTTGACGACACAGACTTTCCGTACTGATGAGGAGATTCTTGAGGCCCTAACTGCCCCGGATTATCCTTGGGATGATATGCACCACCATTCCTATTTCATCCCAGAAGCGTCTTCCTCTAGCACCGCTACCCAATACGCGGTCGAATCCAAAGACTTCCTCCCCACCAAGGTGGACTGGTTCAAGGACCCTATTCCTGCTCCTGATGCCTTCGAGGAGGGCAACATGGCCAACATCTCACCTGTCATACAAGTTGATATTACTGCTCCAGGTCGTGCCCCTGAACTCATTACTTTAGGAGCATTCTGCAGTAAACAAGAGATTGAGGACTACACACACCTTTTCAAAGAATTCCGTGATGTCTTTGCCTGGTCTTATACCGAAATGCCTGGTCTTGATCCCGCAATTATAGAGCACCACATTGACACATGGCCTGATGTAACCCCCGTTCGTCAAAAACAACATCCTCTTTCTCCATCAAAGTTCCCAGGATATGCCCCTGAACTCATCACTTTAGGAGTCTCCTACAGCGAGCGGGAGATTGAGGATTATATACAACTCTTCCAAGAGTTCCGTGATGTCTTTGCTTGGCCCTCTAACGGAATGCCCGGTTTCGACACCACCATTCTCAACCATCACATAGACACACGGCCGGAGGAACTCAATGTTCTTACTGAAACCAACTCTAAAGACCTCCCTTTACGCAACCCCCATGATGGGTTGCATCCTACGGACTCTCTATCCATAGAATAATTCGCGGCCCCATTTTGGTCCGCATTGTACAGTTTGCTCTCTTTTTTGTTTTTCACTTTTTTACCATCATCTTACATTCATCCTTTCTGCATGATTACAGATGGACCATCTTCCACCTAGTTACACTGGCTTCGCTGACGGCGCAAGCCGCTGGTCTCCCAACCTGGCTTCTGCAGCATGGGTCTTATACTCCCCTTCCAACGAGATGATTCACCTTGACGGGATATGTATAGGCGCTGCTACCAATAACCAGGCGGAGTATGATGCCGTGACCGGTCTCCTGACTGCCGCCCTCCAAATGGGCATAAGTCACCTTCATGTGTTCCTTGACTCCCAGCTACTTGTCTCCCAGCTCAACAACTGCTACCAGGTGCGTGATCCCTGCCTTTTTAGAAAATTCCTGCGCACAAAACAACTCAGTCGACAATTTGAATCCATCACATTCACACATGTCCCCAGAGCTCAAAATCGTGTCGCAGACCAAATGGCCAGCAACATCCTAGACTGGCATATCAATCACACCATGTAACATCATGCATCATCATCCCATAGCATCTCATAAAAATACATATAAAAACCGAAAAAGATTGCATCGCATCTACATTTGCATCCCTGTACATACACCACATGCATATCCGTAGGGGCATCCACGTGCCTAAACAAACATATAAAAATATCATAACACATAAAGCGCATCCACGTGCGTACAAATAAACCAACATCATACAAAAAGGTGCATCCACGTGCATATATATATCTCTCCAAAAATATACATGTTCAGTGCTATACATGTCCTGAGTACCCCTGTACTCAGCTATACAAAAAATGGCTATACATGCCTACAACCTCATCTACATACATGCCGTAGCTACAAAACTCGGGGGGAGTCCCCGGCACTCCCTAATGAGAGTCGTATCCTGCATCACTACCAGCATCGGCTGCCTCTGAGTCCTCCCCTCGCTCCTCCTCCGGCAAGTCCTCCTCGCCTCCGGCCTCCTGTGCCCGAGCCCGGTCCACCAGAATCGCCACCCGAATCGCGATGGACCTAAACTCACGGGGTGCCCCCATGCAATCCCGTACCACATCCGGATCGACATCTCGCCAACCCTCGTCGGTCACTCCTATCAATAACCGATCCAAAAGCTCCCGTACAGACTCTAGAGTCACCTCTGGGTCCCGGCGCCGCACCTCTCCTCGTCCAGGCAGCGCTGGAACGGCCACAATACCCTGCCGCGCCACATACCCTGGAGGTGGCCTCGGTCCCACATCTGCACAATCAACCATATGTCAGTCAAAGTATATCCATCGACTATCATATACATAAAATATTGACATACATAACATGAAATAAAAACACATACGTACCATCAGGACCCCATGCCTGTCCTGGTGCTCGTGGCGCCTCCGGATCTCCCGTGAAGTCCATGTCTCGATACGGGAAGTCGTCCAGCGTCAACGGTATCTGGAGCCACTGCAGGTACAACTCCTGCGTAAAATATCTGCCCACGTCGCCGCCACCACGGCGGCGCATCATCTCACCCCAACGGACCATCCTCGGCTCCCTCCTCCCTCCTGCCCTAATCGGCACCCGTGGCCGCAGTGTGGGTACCCTCTCCATAAAGAAGGCACATAGGAAGGACCCAAAGCAAAAGCCCTTGCCATCTTCCTTCGCTGCCGTCAGCTGTCGCTGAACGCAGGTCAGGAACATCTGGCCCCAGGCATAGTACGTCCCATCTAAGACGCGCTCTACCATCTGCATCTGCCCCCCAGACACCTTCTCCGGTGACTGGGAACCCAATACCCGCACCATACACGCCGCCATGGCCTGCACTGCCGGCTCCTGTAGGTCCCTAACCAGGAGTGCATTCCTATGCACCCTCGCGTCCTGACCGCAGTACCTCTCCAACATGTCCTCCATGTCGACGTCCGCGGCAACCCGCGGCTGTGTGTCTGCCACCCTGCCCAAGCAGGGTAACCCCGTCAGAAAGTAAACATCTGTCAGGGTGAGGTCCACCCTCTCACCCTGTACCCGGAACGCCTGTATGTCCGGCTCCCAAAAGCTGATCAGACGGTTCAGCAACAATGTTGCTGTCCGTATCATAGGTATTTGCGCGAACTTCAAAAGTCCGCACAACCCCAGCACTGACCGCACATGGCGGTTCTCTCGGATGAAACGCATGGTCTCATCAGGGATCTCCCGCTCTCTCCAGAGAACCTGGGGCATCCTGCCAATCACACAAAGTGAACTCATCAGTATCATGACAACTTAAGAAAAATATTTTTCCCTCCCAAAAGCCCTAAAAGCTCAGCCCAAAACCGCGGCTTTCGGGTTTCTTGCCGCGGTTTCCAACCGCGGCTGTCAGGCACATGGTCGCGGTTCCCAACCGCGCCTGTCAAGCCCTAAACCCGCGGCTGGGAACCGCGTGTTCCTCCTTGGAACTCGCGGTACTCGACCGCGGTTCCATCCAAGAATCACGCGGTCTCCAACCGCGTGGTTTGGCCCGAAACTCGCGGTCTTCAACCGCGGTTTCGACCCCCTAACCCGCGGTCCACCCCACGTGGACCGTACAAGTCAACCCTGGGACCCACTACCCAACCCCCCACCCGAAAAAATATGCAGGCATGAGTTTAGTAAAATACCTGTATCTCACGGATCTGCAAACAGCCAGACGGATCGTCCAGAAATGCCACCTAAGCTCTGGTACACTCACCTCACAAGTCCAAGTCAACAAAGTACAAATGACACATGTCATGTTGGACCCACCACTATTTATAGTCAGTTGACTTTTTCTTGTTTTGGTCATTCTGGCCCCATACGGCGTCCGTTTTACAAACCGTTTCCACCACTGGAATCAGCGCGACGTGACCGTCATGATGGTCACCTCATTGCATTATTTTTGTCCTGTCATTTTTTACCCATTGTTCAGACGCCACTAGTCGCCTCGGTTTGCGAGCCACAGCGGCCGTTCTCTGATTTTCCCATGTTTTATATCATCGGATTCATTTTTCCGAGCTGGTGATGATGCTAGAGATCATTTCTCGCTCTCACCTCCAGATTTTCCGGGCATTTTTCAAAATGCCCCCGTCACCTCAGTTTGCGTGCCACATCGACCGTCACCCGTTTTTGACATCCTTTATATCGCCGGATTCATTTTTCCGAGCTCGTGATGATGCTTGAGATCATTTCTCGCTCTCACCTGGTACAATTTCAACATTGTGTCCCAACACCTTGCTGCCTCGGTTTGCGTGCCACATCGGCCGCCATCGGATTGTTCCACTTTTTTACATGAGCCATTCACTCCTGTCATACTGCAAATGTTTCGTTATTTTGCCACCATTTCAACTACCCCGCAAGGAGGTCCATCAGTGTTCCCACCTACCCTCGTTCCTGGTCATCATTACTAAACCTTGATTGAACACTTCCTCCTTGCCTGGCCATTCCTTTTGTTTGGTATAATTTTATCCCTTTTTCGGGCCGGACAAGTCCTTTACGAAAAAGGCACTTAGGGAGTTTCCGTTAAGCTCTTTTCTGACTCCTAAAAGAATGAAAAGATCGCCGAGCAATCTTGCTTCCTTTCATGCTCGTTAAAGTACCCGAAAGGGCGTCTATCTGGTATAAGTTTAACCCTTTTCCGGACCTGGTAGACTAATTACGAAAAAGGAATACTCTAGTCACACCGGCTAGAAGAGTTCTTCATTGCATCCTTTTATGCTTCTTTGGGCCTTGGAGACTAAATCTACGAAAAAGCAACCCCCTGGAGTCTTCTTACTTGCTTTCAGACTCTCTAAAATTGAAAGCAACCATGAGCATGCACTGTCCTGGGCTCGTTAAATCCACACGACAGTACCATTCCATAACTTCAGAGTCTTCTTATCGCTTTCAGACTCCTTAAAATTGAAAGCAACCACGAGCATGAACTGTCCTGGGCTCGTAAAATCCACACGACAGTACCATTTTACACACACTTCTTCTAGTTCCTTAACCCATGAAGAAGTTTTCCCCCGTGCCTCTTGGCACTTTGATCTATCATCTCGGCAGCACCCCCAATCAGGTCGCCTTTGTTCAGAGTATTCTGTAGTCTCCTGCCATTTTATACCAGCTTGAGTCTCCCTCAACCAGTTATCCTCCCAGATCCATTACAGCTATGATCCCTTTCCCCTCAGTTCGTTTCATATGCTGCCAGATCATTCCCATTATCATACTCTGAACAAAGGAAGTTTGAGTCCACCCACTCTACTTGCCCAGTTATCCACCCACTGTTTATCAGTCCTGCCATCAGCACTATCACATTTCGGTCTTGTACCTCGCGCTCCCGTCAAGGAAACATCATTGCCTTGATAGTTGCAGGTCTCCCTCTGTCGACGACAGCTCCTCTATTCCAGAGGATAGGCCTAGAGGTCCCTACGCCTTGGACTTATCACCATCTGTGGTAAGTGCCTACGGATCATTCTGAGAGGAGACATCATTGCCTCTCCGAGTGGTTGTTCCTCACATGCTCGACTTCAGCACCTTGATCGCATCGTTGAGGATCGCGTAGGATTATATCCCATCAGTTTTTAGTCGAAGACCCCGGATTTCCCCTGACTCTAGCACATTGGTGAGTCACTTCGGAACGCCCAGTTGTATGTTCCCGTGGATGTCCGGGCTGCGTTGGCGTTTGTATTCGGAAGCCATCCAGTTCCATGCTTCCTTGAGTACCCAGTTTCAGTTCCAGTTCAGTGTACCATGGAGAGTTTGACCCCAGTCACTATGATCCAGCAGCTCATCAGTTCCTTTGATACCACACTCAGTAGCACTGTTGATTGTTCCAGTGCACCAGTTCTGCAGTTCACACATGATACGCTCAGCAGTATGTCCCAGATTTGTGTCCCCTCTGGACTCTTATGATGTACACAATGGTCATGTATCTTACAGGTCCCCTTTTTTGGGCCTCCCAGTTATATTTATGTATCTTGATACGAGCATGGGTATGCCCGCCTCGTCCATATATTGAGATTATTCCTCAGTCAGTATTTGAGGTCATGTATATTTCAGGTCCCCATTTTTTTTGGACCCCATTGTTGTTATTATGTTATATCCTGATACGAGCATGGGAATGCCCGCCTCGTCCATATGATCAGATGATTCCTCATCCTTTATTGAGGTTATGTACTTTTAGTTCTTGCAGTTGTTCGGGATCGTTGTTCCGGGCTCCAGTTTGTTTCTTCTCTTCTCTCCACATCCCAGGAAAACCATTCATGACTTATGATGTCCATCAGCCATACGATGAGCTCCTGCCCTCGCACATCAGGGGGCAATCTGTTAACACCCAAAAAGTGCTCACTAGCTCATTTACCACATTATATGGCTCATTTGTCCATTTTCCTACCATATTTCCATTAAAATCCTAAAAAATCCCATTAAAAAGCCTCCAAAAGGCTTAAAATGCCTCCAAAAGGCCACAAAACCATCAAAATAGCCTAAAAAAGGCTAAAAAACCCCCTTTTCCTCCAAAAATAGCAAAAATCCCCTAAAAAGGGAATAAAAATATAAAATAATGAGGAAAAGGAGGAAAAAACCCTATACAGCTGCCTAAAACCATGTGTTTCCCAAAACCATGTGTCAGCACTCCACCACCAAAAAACTATAAATAGGTGATGGAGATCCCTTATTCCAGATCCACAATCACAAGCACCCTTACTCTGCCAAAATCTCTCTCGAAACCCTAGTTCACCTTTGAACTATTTTCACCTTGAGAGCCACCTTTGGCCCATTCCCAACATTGGAGAAGGAGAAGGAGCATTCTTGAAGCTTGGAGCATCCTCTTGGACACTGCAAAGGGCTTCACCAACCTTGACACTCAAGGTAACATCAATACAAAGACATTCTTTCATTTTGGTGTTTATGCTTCATGCTTGTATTAGAAATAATTTAATGTTTTGTTTATTGCATAATTAGTTTAATATACTGAACTGCTACTAAGGAGTCCATTTTCCTTAGTAGGTGCTCATTGGCACAAGCTAGGGGTAAAACCCTAGCTACAGTCGTTACTCTTGTCGATTAACTTTGACTACTCTGCCTAGGATCCAATGCTCCTGCATCAGAATCCCCAAGTGAAAAATAACTCGACTGCTCCGTCAGTCTCCTGAACTCTTCTTCTGAAATCCATGTCGCCTCCTGTAACTCATCGTCTTTCCATCGCACTAAATATTCCTTCCTTCACAAACTGCGCGTACGCCTGACTTCGCGTTCCTCTATTACTTCTGTGATTTCCTCTTTTTGTCGATCTAGAATCTGCACCGTCTAGTCGATGTTCAACACTTCCGCGCTTCTACTGCTTGAACCTTCTTCAAATTTGTACAGATCTAAGACATTGAACGTTGGTGAAATGCTCAAGTCCTTCGGCAGCTCCAACACATAAGCATTGTCTGAAATCTTCTTCAAGATCTTACACGGTCCAATCTTCTTCAGCTTCAGCTTGTTATAGGTTCATGTCAGAAATATCTCCTTTCGCAAATGTGCAGAGACTAAGTCTCCTTTGCTGAACGACTCTAGCCTCTTCTTTCCATCGACTCTCAACTTGTATGTCGCGTTGCTCTTTTCTATGCGCTTTTGCACATCTCCAAGCACTTCTTTCATATGCTCTGTGAATTATTTCGCATCCGCGCTTTTCCTGATTTCTTTCAGTAACTCAACCAAATCTACAACTCTGTGTGGGCTTCATCCTTGATCAATCTAGAATGGGCTCAAACCTGTCGACCGATTCACAGAATTGTTGTACGCGAACTCTGCTTGCACCAACACATTCTCCCACTGCTTGGGTCGGTCAACTATCAAACACATTAGAAGGTTTCCCAAAATTCTGTTCACCACCTTAGTCTATCCGTCTGTCTGTGGATGATATGACGAACTAAATTGCAACCTTGTGTCCAGTTTCTTCCATAGGCTTCTCCAGAAATGGCCCATAAACTTGGTATCTCTATCCGACGTTATACTCTTCGGAAACCCATGCAATCTTACTATCTCCTTGAAGAATAGTACAGCAAATGCCTATGGCGTCACTTGTCTTCTGACACGGAATAAAGTGTGCCATCTTCGAAAATCTCGACTACAACAAATATCGAGTCGCTTCCTTGCTGTGTCTTCGGAAATCCTAGCACAAAATCCATGTTCAGGTGCTCCCATGGGGTACTCGGTACTAGTAATGGCATAGACAACCCCATGTTCTGACTTCTTCCTTTTTCCAACTAGAAAACTCGACACTGTCGTACCCACTTCCCGACATCTGTCGTCATTCTTGGACAATAATACTTTTCTTCGACCATGCCTTGGTCTTTTCGATTCTAAAATGACTTGTTAATCTACCGCTATGAAGTTCTTGGATTAGGTTTTCTCTCACGGATCCTTTGAGAATACACAACTATTGTCCCTTGAATATGTATCCTTCTTGGATGAAATAATCCAAGTATGGAGTCTTGTTGACACTCCATGGTTCATGACAAGCATCCCTTACTTTCGCAAAATGCTCGTTGGTCGCATACTCTGCCTTCATCGACTCTATTTCTGTTGCATGAACTGTCGTCGTGTTCAGTAATGCAACTCTTCGAATCAGCACATCGGTAACCTTGTTCGACTTTCTCGACTTATGTCGCAACATGAAGATATATCCCTGCAGGAATTCGACCTACTTCATGTGCCGCTGATTCAACTTCGACTGAGTATTCAAATACCTCAACACTTGGTGATTTGTGTATATCACAAATTCCTTGGGCAACAAATAATGCCTCCACTTTTTCAATGCTTGGACAATAGCATAGAATTCTTGGTCATAGACCGAATATTTCCACTTTGCATCATCCAACTTCTCACTAAAGAATGCAATTGGTCGGCCCTCCTAGCTCAACACTACTCCAATTTCCATTCCACTCACGTCACAATTGACCTAGAAAACTTTGTCGAAATATGGGAGCCCTAACACTAGGCTCTCATTGACCTTTAAATTCAACTTGTTGAAAGCTAGCTGGGCCACTTCCGTCCACTTGAACTCCCCCTTTCGCATGTACTCTATCAAAGGTGCACAGATCCGACTGAATCCCCAAATGAACTTCTTGTAGAAACTAGAAAGTCCATGGAAACTCCTTAATCCAGTCGCACTTGTTGGTTCCAGCCAATCCAATATTTCCTTCACCTTTTTTGGGTCCATCACTAACCCTCTACCCAAGATTACGAATCCCAAGTACACCAGTTCTTCCTTCATGAAGAAACATTTTTGCAGGTTCACCATCAGCTTCTCTTCCTGCAACTTCTGCAATACTTGTCAAATATGCCCCAAGTGCTCTTTCTTGGTTCGACTAAATATCAAGATGTCGTCTAGGTATACTACGAAGAACTTACCCAAGAATGGATTTGTTGGCATGGGATAGATTTGCAGGAAGTACGGAAGCCGATAGGTATGAAAGGGTCATCCCGCAAAAGAAGGACCATTCACGGCGTTCGCGGAAGCACAAGCATTGTTATATTAGTTGAGTCGGTCATGTAGACCATTATGTAATCAAATAGAAGCATATAAATAGAGTAGCATATAAATAGAGTAGGATTGTAAGCCTAAGGGCATCAGAGTTTTGGATGATTGATCACATCTTTTGGGTTTGTTTTGTATCCGCAACATGGTGTATTGACAGTTTCTGCGAGGTTCATTCCGCAAGGTTGGTGAATGAATGAAGATGTTCAATTATGGTGTAATCTTTATCTTTATTTTTATGCAATGATGCGATGATGAATGTGAATGTTTTATGTTGATTGATGTGAATATGCTATAGGTTTAAGAAGGAATGCTAATCTGAATAAGTATGTTGAATACGTTGTTCTGAATGTTTGTTGAAATATGCGAATGATTTAAAGTGCGAATGATAAGTTAGTAGCATGCTGCGAATATTATAATCTCTGGTTATTGCAAGGGTAATGTGTGTTGAAAGCATATCCTCAACTTCACTATGGAAACTTGGTTCCAGCAGCCCCCTTATCCATCTCGGGTGAGACTACACTTGCTCTGCAAGTGTTGCTGGAAAGGGTTACACCTTTCTGGGTTGGTGTATAAGGGAGTTTGGGTTGATAGTTTGTTGGCGACAGTACAAAGTGAACCCCTATCGATAGACTCTACGTCAACAGGCTTCAGTACTTCATTCATCAACCGCATGAATGTACTCAGTGCATTAGTCAATTAGAACGGCATGACTAACCACTCATACAGCCCTTCCTTCGTCTTGAATGTTGTTTTCCATTCATCTCCTTCTCTAACCTGAATCTGGTGATAACCACTCTTTAAGTCAATCTTCGTGAAGTACTTCGCTCCACTCACGCAATCCATCAAGTCATCCATCCTTGGAAATGGAAACCAGTACTTGATCGTGATCTTGTTGATGGCTCTGGAGTCTATACACATCCTCCATTCTCCACCCTTCTTCGGCGCCAATACTACTGGTACCGCACACGGACTTAGACTTTCCTTGATCAATCCCCTATCCAACAACTCTTGGACTTGTTGATTGAGTTCCTAACCTTCTGTCGGACTCATCCTATGCGGTGCCTTGTTTGGAAAACTTGACCCTGGAATCAAGTTGATTTGATGGGATATGCTTCTCGTTAGTGGAAATCTCGTTGGTGCTCTGTCGACTACTATGCTCTGAAACTCAATAGACAGTGACCAGTTGGTTAGAAAGGTACATCTACTCAGATATCCATAAAATATTCTTCTGTGAATTCCTGGTGTTGCTGTATGAGTGGCTAGCACAGCTGATGTTCCGAAAGAATCATTGCTAGAAGACTGAACCAGACTGTTGGACCCTAGAGTTGGTTCGACAGCTGAAGCAAGTCAATAACAAGATATCACGAGCTGTTGATTTTTGGGTAGATAATATCCTCGAAGGGTACGTGACTGAGTTCGCAGTAGATACTATCAAGTCATACAGTGATGCCGAAAGGAACTTCTTCAGGGGGGCAAGAGGAAGGTTCCTATCATCGTTAAAACTATGGATTAAGATGCTTGTCTCGGAAAAAGGAATATTGAGGATGTCTACCGACGAGTAGGAAAATCGGTGTGTGGAGGTTGAAGGTATCACGTAAATGCAGATCTGACAGAAAGATGTGGGGTAGATGGACATGAGCGACAATGAATTTCTAAGGGATGTTGATGAAGAGTGTGGTACCTTGAGAAGTGGAGTGATATTTCGGTGTCCTGAGAGAGAGTCTCCTAAGAGGACTGGAACAAAGAACTGCGAAACAGGACCACAAGGAAGGAGATGACCTTATTGCGAAGGAGACGTCGACCAGGCTACCCCAGAAGCAGAAGGAGGACAGATTGTAAGTTACAACATACCTTCAACCTCACACACTACTCTGAATTTTATAGGAAGAAATACAAACTACTCGTGAAGTTTCCCTACGTGCAGTGGTAAGAGTAATGCTTCAGTAAACAATAATAGTAGCAGAGTTAGGATGGCAGACAAGGAAAATATGCCTACCTTCCAGGGGAATGGGACTGAGGATCCCGAACAGTATTGGTTCATATGCGAAGCAGTCTAGACTGTCAAGTAGGTCCAGGATGATGCTATCAAGATGGGGCAACTAGCAATGACCCTTAGGGGCCAGGCGTTAGACTGGTACATGAATTTTGCAAAGGTTCCAGTGGAAACAAAATCTAAAACACTGGTGCAGGTCAGAACGGCAATGATTGACGAATTTAAAAAACCAAAATCTGAGTAGCAATATGTCACTGAGCTTAAGGAGATTAAGCAGTCCTTGAATGAGTTGGTGTGGGAATTCGATCAGCAGTACAAGACATTGATAGCAAAAGTGAGTTTCTCGATAAATGAGTTGCAACACAAAAATTGGTTCATTGCGGGACTCGTACCACATATTCGAGGACCACTAATGCAACAAAAAGTTGCGACACAAGAGGAAGCGTTAGAAATTGCGATGAAGCTGGAGGCTTCACCAATCGGTGAAGCAGGGATAGGAATGGACAGGGTCCAGGCGCAGTTGGTCAACTTAACACTCCAATTGGAGTATATAAAGAAGGTAAAGGAAACCCGTGGAGACATATGGTGCACCAGATGCAGAGATTAGGGGCACCATAAGGACAATTGCCCAGAATTCCGAGAGTATTTGCAGTCGGGGGCACCAAACCCCCTTCGTCAAGGAGGCTTGCCATGGTTTCCTATCTATCAGACCAGAGGGCATCAACCGGAGGAATGTGTATATATGCAAAAGATGGTATCAAATCCAACAAACTTATACTGCAAATTCTGCCAATCGATTGGCCATGATGAGAAGGAATGTAGGGCCTATGAACCGTTGCAAGATCGGACACCCGACAAATACTTTATGAAGGGAGAAGAGCCATCGGTAGTGCAACAAAAATCGCAGTATAGTCAGCCACAGTTTAACCAACCGCAACAATACGACTAGGGGCAATACGGGTAGCCGTAGTATGGACACCTGCAGTATCCACCACCGCCGTATGACCAGCCGCAGTATAGGTAGCAACAGTATCAACAACCGTAGTATGGGCAACCATAGTATCAACAATATGGACCACCATGCAGAGGTTTCAGGGGAGGATTCCACGGAGGCCGAGGTGTCGGTATGGGACGTGGAGAAGCTACTGGACGGGGAAGAGGTCCAATCATCTATTACAATTACAGACAGTAGGGTCACTACCAAAGAGATTGTCCAAATATAGCGCTGCAATGTACATACTGTAGTGTTGTATATCATAGCGTAGAGGACTTCCCTCAGCTCATTGCGAAATGGAAAACTAAGCATCCACCCCAGAACCAAAACCAAAATAATCAAAATGCGCCATCAGCTGTGCAGATGATATCAATAGAAGCGAGGAGTAGCCACGCGACAGTTGGAATAGTGACAAGAGGAGGGATGGTGACAGGTGGAAATAGGTCACACACCAATGTTAGACCAACACAAACACAATGGAAGCAGGTCACCTTTGACGCAGAAGCAGAAAGGGATGTCTTTTCGAAGGCACGGGATGCAATAAGAAATAGACGACAACTACCTCTTGACGAAGGAATCTATGGCATGCCACCGACGTTCAACTCGACAAAGTCACGAAGGAAGGCAAACACTCTGAAAGCCTTCTTGGAAAGTTTCTTGGTCTTGGAAAAAGACCCAGATGCACTGGAAGAAATAGCTAGTCTACTGCAATGACGGGGAAGTGCATGACTAGAACAGAGAGTTAATCGCATACACAAAAGGAAGATAGGCAGGGAGATGTGGATGTCGGCACAGATCGGAGAATTTGATGTCGACTCTATAATTCTGGATTTGGGTTCGGATGTGAATATCCTAACTAAACAGACTTGGGAGACAATGGGGAAGTCGCGGATGACTTGGTCACCAATATAGCTGCGACTGGCAAACCAGAGCAAGGTCACCCCGCTCGGTCAGGTATGTCAACTTCCAGTTGAAATTGAAGGTTTCAGAACATATGCTGACTTCGATGTCATCGAAATTGTGGATAACACCAGTCCCTATCCGATACTACTAGGGATAGACTGGGCCATGGAGAACCAAGCAATTATCAACTTCAAGAAAAGGATAATGTCATTCGAGAATCAGCAAATGAGAGTCATCACACCACTGGATCCTGCGGAAGGGCTGCGCTATATGGAGCCAGCCAAAGATGAGTTTGCGGATGGGTGGGACAATTTGTATAACATTTCTGAAGATTATCCCACTCTAGATGGAGAATTAGGATAGTGTAGCGCTAGTTCAACATCCTCAGATTCAGACGAGGCCCTTGAGAATTGGCAGAACCGGTTGCATGAAGTGTCCTTTAGAAGATGTGCACGCGTAACGCAGTCCCTACAAAGGGTAGCCATGGAGGAATACGTATTACCTACATATGAGGGATTTCCCAACTTGGGAAAGTTTCTCATAGAATTTGAGGAAAAAGTGGCAGAACCGCAGCGTCTACTGGCCCTGGAGGAATCCTTAAAGGCTACTCCTGCGCAATGGTGGGCAGTGCATAAACCAAACATCACAACTTGGCCACTATGTCGATGCCTCATGGAGGTCCGGTTCGACGAAGCTGAGGAGTACGAACAACTGAAATATGACAGAAGAAGTGACCCTAAGGAGCATCTGAATGCCTGCCAACACCATTGGGGATCAAGAGCAAGATAGGAGTGGGTACATGCATTCGTACACATGTTGGATGAGGTACCGCAAAGCTGGTATGTCGCAACAAAATTGCGACGTGGGATGACTTCTTGGGAATAGCTTACCATTGGCTTCAACCAATCGTTCTTGTTCTCAGATGAGAATCCCTTGATCCACATAGCGTTACAGGAAATCCGCGGGAAAATATTTGAAGTAGCACTGACCGGACAACCGATGGAAATCCAATGGACGATGACACCATAAATGTTGCTGGAATGTTACAACATCATTGGAGAACCCGAAGATGACGATGACACTAGGGCTACATATGTACCAGAATCAGAGGGTAGTCGCAGTGTTAGTATATTGTTGTTGGATGCATATGCTTTGTAAGTCGTCCCGTAGTATTTGTTGATCCATAGTTTATACTAGCCCATAGTATTGACCCATAGTATTGGACGCATATGCTTTGTAAGTCGTCCCATAGTATTATATGTCCCATGGTTTTGACTCATAGTATTGGCACCTAGACTTAGCCCATGGTTTGTATTGACACATAGTATTGACCCATGGTATTGGTGCCTACACTTAGTATATAAGTGTGTGTTGAGGCCTATGAAGGCACCGTGAAGTTAATTGTATTGAGCTTGCTCAAAGGAGGTTGCCCGCGATCAATATAAAAGTGATTATGAGTTCTGTCATTTCTGCTATTTCACATATTATTATTAATTAATTGTTGCAGGTGCATCAGAGCACTTTCTTGGGCTCGTTGGGTGGAATTTCTGCCAAATTTTTTTTTCGCATCTGTTGCAGCTTCGGATTTGGGAGTAATCCCTATCCGCTTAACTATGGGAAGTACTTGGGCATAATCCCTAAAACTCATTGTGAGGAGTACCACAGGAAACCCAAAGTAGTTGACCCATTGAGAGGACCTGCCAGCGAAAAGGTCAACGAACCCTACCTGATTGACTAGTTCCCACCTGTGAGGTAAGCCAAGAGCTGTCGTTTGTGGAAAAGCATTTATCAGTTTTACCTGAGCTGTGGAGTGAGGTGTACTTCCCCAATACGCAAGTCGTCAGACAGCATTGGTGGCCGAGTGAAACACCTGAACTATTAGGAAGCCGTACATACCTGGGGTCCATATCTATTTTCAGTTGAACTGTTGCCGATCACTTCCGCTCTAGATCCAGCCGTTTCATATCTATTCTGAAATTTGTTCCAGATCCAGTCGCCGTTTCAGATCCAGCCATTTTCAATCCCTTCCGCGCCATTGCAGATCCATCTCTTGCAGATCCCTTCCACGCCACTGTTGCCGATCCATTTCTAGAAGAAAAAAAAAGGGTATAAAATTCTGTTTTTTAGCCATATCTCCCTTATTTCAACTTTGTTTTCCCTAAAACTTCACTGACATCCCTGCAATCCCATTCTGCATATTTCATTCCTGAAGACCCTATCCCAAATTCCACTTCCCAAGACTATAAATCCCACATTTGTCTATTTTTAGGGTTTGTCATAACTTCTTCAATTTTCACTAGATTGCCTTCAAATTTTACCATAGAGTTCCCGCTTCTTAAATCCCCATTTTTTGCTTCCCTGTCCCTCAAAAAGTGTCGAAAACCTAGTCAAACCCCAATTACCCCTCTGAGTTTTTCCAAAATCCAAATTTCCCCTTACTAAATAAGCTTGTGTTTGTGTTTTTCTATCCATTCCCCCCCCTCCCCACAAAAAAAATTACTGGTTATGGTTGTCACTCGCATAGGAGCAAACACCATGGAGGAAGCACTTGCATCCATCCAAACCAAACTCCAATATCTGGATGAAAAATTTCTCAGCCTTCGTCTTCAGCATTTAGCCATGAACAATCACCGACAGCCAGAATCTTTTGTAGCCACTTGGTTCTCTTCTTCCAGCAATTTTCATGGGCCGAAGCTTGATTTTCCTCGCTTCAATGGTACTGATCTGACTGGATGGATATACCATGCAGAACAATATTTCAGTTTGCATAATACTTTTGATGTTCAGAAAGTTCCACTTGCATCCTTTCATTTGGAATAGGAAGCCCTTCAATGGTACCATTGGTACATCAAAGCTCATCCCGAGCCAAACTGGACAGATTTTCGCCAACTCCTTTTGTCACGATTTGGTCCTAGTTCTTTTGACAACTTCACAGGAGCACTCACTAAACTTCACCAAACTGGCACAGTGAGAGAGTATCAGACGAAATTTGAGAAACTAGCCAATCACATAGAAGGATTGTCTGATGAATTCTACAGGAGTTGTTTTATCAGTGGTCTCAAGGATGAAATCCGCTCAGAGGTCAAAATGTTTTGTCCCAACACAATGATGGAAGTCCTAGGGTTGGCTAAGCTGGCTGAGGACAAGATCGCAGCTCAACAACGCTCCAAACCCACTTTTGTTCCCTTCATAAATATGGGTTCCCAACGACCTCCCATCATGCCTGCTCCTCAACCAACTCCTATCAAGCAATTGTCTGAAACAGAGATGCAGGCACGCCGAGAAAAAGGGCTTTGTTATAATTGTGATGAGAAATTCACTCGGGGACATAGATGTGTTCAACAAAAGCTCTATCTCTTGGATGTGGATTCTCCGCCTGCCTCCAAAATTGATGAAGAAGCTCCAGATACAGTAGATGATCAGGTCGACATTCAACAACCGCCTGTTGACACCCCATCTCTGGATGACCCACCTGAGATCTCTCTCCATGCTGTAACCGGCGTCACCACCCCACAAACAATGCGAGTGAGGGGATACTTCAAGAAGCTCCCTCTTACCATACTCATTGATTCTGGTAGCACTCATAACTTCATTGATCCTCGTATTGCCAAACATGCTGATTGTTTTGTCCATTCTTGCTCCAACTTTGAAGTCATGGTTGCCAATGCGGGCAACTTACCTTGCAAGGGGAAGTGTCACAATGTGCATATCTCTATGGAAGATTATAACCTGCGCTCTCACATGTTTTCCTTGTCCTTAGGTAGATGTGATGTGGTTTTGGGCGTTCAATGGTTACGCACACTTGGCCCCATCTTATGGGATTTTGTTGAACTTTGAATGCAATTTTCAGTCAATGGGGCACAACACAAATTTATGGGCTTACAACTAGGGTCTCTCTACATCATCCGTTCACATCGCCTGGAAAAAATACTTAAGAAGAATTCACATGGTGTCATCACTCAGCTCCATTCCATTCAGATGCACCCATCAACAGTCTCCACTGCTTCCTTGGATAGATATGCAGGTGTCTTTGATAAACTAATGAGCTTGTTTCCTTCAAGAGACCTTTTCGGTAAGAATTTAGCCGCATCTACCTCTCAGCAGGAAATGATGACCATTTTGCATACAGTCCAGAAGTGGCAGCCATCCCTATTGGGGAATTATTTCTGCATCAAGACTGATCTCCAGAGTCTGGAAACTTTCTTGGAACAATGGGTCTCCTCCCCAACACACCTGAAATGGGTTATCCAACTCATGGGTTATGACTATGCGACCACTTACCAGAAGGGTAAGGACAATATGGTGGAAGATGCTCCTTCTCGCACATTTGATGACCCAGTTTCTCTTACATCTATTTCTCTGCTTGTTCCAAATTGGTTGCAATCTATTCAATGGGGCTATCTCTTCTATGAACTCCATGCTTCTTCATCAGTAGGGCACTCTGGGTTCCTCAAAACGTATGACCAGGAATAATGTAACTTCTTTTGGCAGGGACTCAAAAGGAAAATTCAACGGATGGTGGTTGACTGTGATACTTTCCAGGTCAACAAGGGTGAAATGACCCTCCTTTCAGGATTGCTCGAACCCTTACCCATCCCTCCACAGATTTGGACAACTATTTCTATGGATTTCCTAGAAGTGCTCCAGTGGTATAGTACCACATCTCAAAGGACACCAAATGAAGCAGTCTTTGTACATGCACCACCAGTTTTTCTTCCATACACCTTCAGTAGATCCCCAGTTCAGGAAATTGACTCAATTCTTCGAAACCGTGATCAGCTTCTTCTCATTCTGCAGGACAATTTTCACATGGTAATAATTTGACTGAAATAACAAGCCGATCAGCACCGTTCTGAGCACACTTTTCACATCGCTGATATGGTTCTTCTTTGTCTACAGCCTTCCATGCAATTCTCCCTGAAACTCCAAAGGCGCCAGTGGCTCAGA
Source organism: Larix kaempferi (assembly GCA_027924585.1). Classification (NCBI taxonomy): domain Eukaryota; kingdom Viridiplantae; phylum Streptophyta; class Pinopsida; order Pinales; family Pinaceae; genus Larix; species Larix kaempferi. The sequence goes on from BSBM01000476.1 coordinate 20,655,960, forward strand.
ATGCCACCTGAGGATTCTATAGGGGACCCACTCCTTCAGATTCTGCATCAATTTCCACATCTAAAGCTTTGAGGACAAACCTTTTTCTAAGGGAGAGGGGATGTTAGGAACCCATGTCTTTACTTTGTTAGTATATTGTTGTTAGATGCATATGCTTTGTAATTCGTCTCGTAGTATTTGTTGATCCATAGTTTATATTAGCCCATAGTATTGACCCATAGTATTGGACGCATATGCTTTGTAAGTCGTCCCATAGTATTATATGTCCCATGTTTTTGACTCATAGTATTGGCACCTAGACTTAGCCCATGGTTTGTATTGACACATAGTATTGACCCATGGTATTGGTGCCTACACTTAGTATATAAGTGTGTGTTGAGGCCTATGAAGGCACCGTGAAGTTAATTGTATTGAGTTTGCTCAAAGGAGGTTGCCCGCGATCAATATAAAAGTGATTATGAGTTCTGTCATTTCTGCTATTTCGCATATTCTTATTAATTAATTGTTGAAGGTGCATCACAAATTTCTGGAACAAGGAAATCACAGTCACCTGGCAAGAACTTCCCTTTCAGCTTGGCGACCATCCTATCCCAAGACTTGATTTTCTCTTTGCCCTTCTTGACTCTGTCAGCCTACACATTTTCCCACCACAATGAGGGATGACCCTTAAACCTCAGACATGCAATCGTAACTCGCTTAGGATCCTCGATCTGCTCTATGTCGAAGTATTTCTCTATTTCTCTGAACCAGTTGATCAAGTCTTCTGGATCCAGACTTCCTGTGTAGGTACATACATCTATCTTCATCCGACCTCTCATCTCTGACAGAAGTTTGATCAGTTTGTCTTCTGATTGTTCTCTTGCTGCTTCCCGTGCTTCCACCTCTTCGACCTCCTCATCAATGTGGTCTAACACATCAGGAATACAACCACACCTTTGGATTTCTTTGATCGCTGTGACTTCATTAGTCAAGCTTTGCATTGTTCGCACGCATTCGTCTAACATATCATGATCAACTGTGACTGCTGCGCCACGCACTCTTCGTCCAATTCCTCTTACATTAACGCCTCTATGAGCCATTTTCAACCTCAGCTGAAACTCCCACTCTATCCAATCACAGCTGGAGTTGTAAACACACTCAACATGGGATTCCACTTCCACTATTTATACCACTTGACCTAGTCAGGTTGATATCACCACCTTTTTGCTTACAAGATTTTCTTCCTGCTCTAATACCACTTGACGCAAGGTCACACGAAAAGGGTTATTGCTTAACGATTACACACAACGCACATGTTCACATAAACAAGATGTAAACATGATGCCAGAAGATGGCTTCTATTACTTCAACTGAATACGGTTACAATGCGAAATGCAAGGAATGTAAACAACTAACTATTGTCAGCCTCAGCCTATTACAATGTACAAAAGTAACTTTATGCTCTCTTAATGTGTCGATCTTCACCCTCTCCTAGTTCACTGCGGAACTCTGAGCTATGACTCGATCTTCCCTACACTCTGTAGATGTGTGACTCTCCTATCCAATCTACAAATCTTCTCTCGAGTGCCTGCTCTCTCGATCCTCTGTTGATCAAACTGAACCCCTTCTTTGTGCCTGCTTACAAGTATTCTACCCTACTACTCTCTGTCGTGCATCCTAAGGTCTACTCCAACTCCCGAGACACTCTTCCTCTATCCGCCGATCTCTCTCATCCTGCAAACCTTCAATTTTCAGCACCGCTGCCATGCTGCACAACCTCCACCTGTGGCAACACCTGGTGTTTCTTAAACAACCTTCAATAAATACTCATAACTTCTTTAGCAACTCTGAACGGCTACCAAGTACTCTGCTTGAATTCTTGCGCATCCTTCTGACACTGCTACAGTAGTCGATCCTGTCACTATCTTGACCATACTGTCTTCTGTCAGCCTTCGACATACCCGTTGGTTTCCTTTCGCATCTAAGGCTTCGCTAGTCCACCCCTTCCTCCTCGCTTGGCTCATGCCCAAACTTGTCGGAGTCGTGATTCGACAACATGTCGATCCTTGATGCCTTCTGCTTCATCCCAGTCGCTTGTTGACTTATGACATGTCGACTCTTCGACCTATCACATCTTTTGCAGTCACATATCGACTGCTCCTTCCCGACTTATTGACTTCGACAACCAATCTTCTTTCGCACCAGCGATCATTTGCACTCCCTCTGGTCGCTACTCTTGTCGATTAACTTTGACTGCTCTGCCTAGGCTCTGATGCTCCTGCATCATGGCTCCACTATGGGATTCCCCCTAGAAAAGGTGTCATAGGGATGTCACTTTAAGGCAAGGAAAATTTTAAGGATCCATAATTTTCTTAAAGTGTGGAAAACTTTGTGAATATTACTAATTCTAAAATTTTCAACCATAAAATGTTGGGCAATATTTTTCTAAAATCATCCAAAATTATAAGGATTCTATATATAGTTTCTAGAAAACGTTTTGCTATTTTTAGAGTAAAAAAAATTATCCCATGGAATTTGGGCGTATCAATTTAGGAAAAAATGGAAATTGGCGAATCTTTTTTTGGAAAAATTGGTAAAAAAATTAGCCCATCGGCTAAATTTCACCCCTAAAATTTTCCCTACTCTAAAAGCGTTCTTGAATTCTAAAAGATTATAGAATAAATGGGGATTGAAACCCACATTATTACGTATGATCCCAAGCAACCCATGAAGGATGAAGTGAGAGTAATGTTCTCTGAAATCATAAGCTTCATAAATCAAAAGAATGCAACTACAATGTTTTACAAGGAAACCATCTCAGCCTACTCATATGCCTAAGGCATGATCTCGAATAGGTATGATGACCAAGACTTAATCAAGATAGAATCCTATTGATGCCTTCAATATCGCAGCATCAATCAGCAAGGGATTCTCTCCAATAAGCGATCCCAACTAGATCGCCCAACGTTTGGTGTGGGGAATCCATCCGGTAAACAGTTCTGGCTACCGTGTGAGGTTTAAATATTTGTTTATTTTTACCGGTTGCGGCTCGATCCACTGGTTATATATTTTGTATTTAATATGATATGCATGTGCCCTAAATTAAATGCATGTGCTAAGAAAATCTATTCTAAGCTAATTTAAATCTAAATTAACCTATCCTTATAAGGAGAAAATTTAAAGAATGATTAATAAACTAGAAATGCGCCCAAGAACTTCACAGATAACTGTTAATTTGAAAGAAGAAATTACAGCAGCCAAAAAAAAAAAAAGAAGAAGAAGATTATCTAAGATAGCTTTGATAAAGATAAACATTCTACTACCCATTTAACACAGAAATTTTGCAAAGGAAATGAAACCATTCATAGCAGAGAATTAATTCACAATAGCTAGGAAAGATCTCACAGGAAATGTATGAAAGATGCAGAAATAGTTCAGCAATTATCCAACACGATCCCAAGCAAAGTGTTGTGCATGCTTCCACATGCCAAACCAACTTTTCTTATTCATGTAGTAGAAATAGTTCATATACAAGACAGAAATTTCCTTTCACCTGCCAAAAGTCCCATCTATCCACTTCTAATCAACTATATATAGCTTTACAAGATGTGCTAGGAGTTTCCACCTACACCCTAACTGTTTATATTCCTCTAATTTGTCTTGTAGTGCTAATATTACAAAAACGAGATATCCCAATTAACTTTACAAAAATGAACGGGAGCTAAAGACCACAAGTCATTTTAATAATTCAAAGGTACACACATAAAATATCAACCCAAGAGGCATGCTAGCTTTCATCAGTTAGACGTTAGAGAATGTGAGCTATCCCTGAGCTGGCTCCTTGGTTGACTTGGGCGCTTCTGAGACTGTTGGTGTTTCTTCTAAAGCTACTGCAACTGCTGGGACACTCTCTGAGGTCGAAGCTTGGTTGGTTGCCAGTGCCCTATCTACCTCTGCTATATAATTTCCCCAATGATTTGCTTCCTTTACAATATTTATTCCAACTAGGGCAATCATAAATCTGAGAGACACTTCTTGCTTGGCAAGCTCTTCTACTTGGACAATCATTTCTGCCATAGTGGCCCGGAGACTTTCTTCTAGGCAATGTTTATGAATGGCAGCTTGGCTGATAAATTCGTGCAGGTATTCTGACGTCAAGATGTCCAGCTTCTGCATATATTCACTTTCGACATTGAGCCCCTCGTTCAGGTCAGATAAACGTTGTGCTCTATCTGGAAATTCTTCTATCCTCTGGGGCATGACCATCTGGCAACTTTTTTGTGTGGCTCAAATTCGAGAATACAAACTCTTACACCGCTCATAAGTATCTAGGGTTACGGTGTCCAACTTTACTTCGTATTCTTTAGAATAACCTAAGGTGCGCACATCTGCCCTGTATTCAACAATAGACTTAAGGAGAAGAGTTGTCGGGAACTCTGATTTCCCTTCTCTCCACTCGATGTGTTTCTTAATCTCTCCACTGATGCGTGCTTGCTTCCTCCTGACCCTCGTGGCTTCGACATTGATTTCCTTAACCTTGGCCATTATTGCTTTTAGTTTGTATATTTCCCTTGATAGGAGTTCTTGGAAGCCGTAGGTCCTTCTTAGTATTTCACAGGCTTATTTGTGGAAGGGGCTAATGTCCCCCATTTTGTTGTTTGCCAGCTCCAATTGTTGTTCTAACAATTCGTTAACTCCTTGCAACTTTTCAATGTGTTCCTTCAGGTTAAAGATCTCTTGAATATTGTCAAACTTCTTTGATTCAAGCTTCAGGTTTTTACCTTCAAGTTCTCCCTTTTCTGCCTCTAACACCCTTACTTTTATTGCCAGAGCTCTCCTGTCAGCTTCCAGCTGTTGGAGTGTTTCATTTAATTCTTCCTTTTGAGATGTGAGAGCATCATTCCTCTCAATCATCAAATTTGTATAATTCTTCTCTTTGACTAAAGCTTCCTACAATTGACGTGCTTTCTCTTTCTCTAGACTCAATTTATCTCCTAGTATGTTGACATTGTCTGTAGTTGCTGTAACCATGGCTACGAAGATGGATGCTAGGAGTTTAGAAGCCTCCTCTGTGTTCCGCATGACCGTGGTTTCATGTGTAGTGATGATGTCTGACCGAAAAGGTCTTTTCAAAATGGAACCTGTCTCTTTAACAATGGTTTTTCTTTTCTTGTTGTAAGCGAACTTTTCCCATTGAGAGACTGTACTGCCTTTTGAGGGTGTAAAAGGGACAATGGGGAGATCTCTTATGGGGGAACCCATATCTAAGTCTTGCATGTCTAGGCTTTTGGGGTCAGCATCCTCTTTGGATTTCTTTTCTTCATGCCTCTTCCTCCTACTCCCTTCTTAGTGTGGCATCTTCTTCCCACTTCACATTTCTTTCCAATCTAATTCTCTCTTCTTCTTCCTTCTTCTTTGCCTCAACTTCAATTGCTTGGACTCTCAAAGTCTCTTCTTCTTGGCGTTTATCCTCTTTTCCCTTGTTGATTATTTTCTCAGCTTCCTCTTGGATTTTCTTGGCTTGTTCCAGGAGCCTTTGTTCTTCTTTCGAGAGAGCCTCAACAGTCCCCACGGTACCCTTTTCTCACTGTTGATCTATTTTCTCCACAACATTAGAGCTCGAGATGGCCCCTCCTTTTCCCATTTGAAAAATCCATAGCTCAATCATATTGCTAACCCCCCTATATGCTTCCTCCTCTTGATCATAATAGTTAGCATACTCAAAGGGAGTGGAGAGTTCTTTGCAATGTTGTGCAGCTTTGCCTTGTCGATCATTCCTGTGAAAAATCTTTTCCCCAAAATGAAAGCTTCTCAATTCTACGACAAAATATTTTACAGTTGAAATTTCTGAGAACTTGTAGGCCCTAACATGGAAGGGTAAGGGCGAAAAGTAGCTTTCTTGGCCTTATACAGGGTATTACCAATTCCATCAATGAATACTTGTTTTACCATCTCCTTGTGGACTATATAATCCGTAGCATACCTAGGTAGGATATACGGGGCTTTGGAGCCTCTGTACATACTTATCAGGTACCTTCTGGATAAAAATAGAAATCACCATATTTGTCCAAAGCTTCCATGGCGTTCTCAGATAGGAAGTTGGGTTCTTCATTAAACATTAATTCATATAGGGGCATGGTGAACTCCTCGCAAATGAGTTTGTAATTCCTTTTGTAATTCTAAGCCCAGAAGATTTTGTAGGCAATGAAAACTGAGCCATCCGCCGAGTTCCATATGCATCCCAACTTGGGAAATGGGCATTTAGCCACAATACAATCTATCAAGTAAGAGGCCATATAATATTTTTCCTTCCTCTCCACTAATCCTTCTCATGCAGCTATTATAGTTGATGAGAGGTTGTCTAAGAGAATATCAGCCGAGTCGAAAATTGTCCCTTTGAAAGCTACATAGTGGATGATAGGAACCCATTGCAGCATGAACATCGTCCCTTCGGGTCTTTTGAAGATTATGCTTAACATGAGAGCGATCAGTCTGAAAGGGGGCCTTAGATTCTGAACCTCGTACTCCTCACTATCCTTTTTTCTGATTTGTTTGCCTGAAATTAACAGCTTCCTTGCCATCTCTAGATTATGCATCTGGATCCCTTCCAATCACGCATCATCAAGCCGCTGCTGTGCTTTGGGAAGCTTGTAGGCCGTTGAGATATAGGATGGGTGAAACGAGGCAAAATCCTTTCCTTTGTTGTCTACTATAACTCTTGTCTCGGTGTTCGCATGATGCAAAATCCATCCAATTAATTCCGAGCATGGGAAGAGTTCTGGACGTGTGGCTGCTTTGGATATACAAGAGTTTCGGGTGTTCTAATATAAACATTCCTCCTCTAGAAGAGCTTTAGGGAAGTCTTGATCTCTTATCACGCGGTATACGTCTCCCTAGTTTACTTCTGGAGGCACACCTGTGGTGCACTTGGTATCCTGGAATGTAGTTTCTACTCTTGTGCTTTCGTCGGTTTCCTTTGACTTTCTCTTGCCACCTTTAGCCATTTTTGAAAATCTTGTTCAACAATTAGACATGAATAAGAATATATGACACGACATTAGCAATCCAAACCAGCATCCTACTTATAATGATAATATCCAAATGCCAACTAGAACTCCTAATTCCTGCTCGTCTCACTGCTTCAAAATATTTCTTTCACATGCCATTTTATATTCTTGTGAAAAACTTTAATTTCGTTACTTGCACTGTTGATATTGTAACTATGAACTATGAGAGAAATGCACATAAAGTAGGCCTGAGTATTCTACATTCTTATAATAAAAATACATGATAATAACCGGCCTCAAAGCGTAGAAAGGCATAAAACTCCATATTAGCGAAAAATGCTTATAACTTTGGTGTAAGGACGGGCAAGGTTGGTCTTGAAATTACTAAATAGGTGGCTTTTATGACGAGTAGAGGTATGCTGCAGGTTCTTCGAACATTTAAGCGGTGGGTGCTTGAGGTTCTAGAGCCTTTTATGTCCACAATTAGGGCTTCAATACACCTAGTCGGGGTGCACATGGGTCGGCTATAGCCGTGGTTACTCTGAGAGTCCCACCATAACTAGGATAGAATGAAAAGAGTGATGAATCATGCCACTTTAAATGAGAAGAACACATTATAATAAGTTCTACAAAGGTACTAACCTATGAAGAGAAAAACGTTATGTGGATGCTAGCGTTTGTTGTAGAATCTGTGAGCCTGGAACGTGCGCTTAAGACTTTCAACGGAAATGGGAAGAGAGCTCTGGGGCAATAAGAGACAATGGAACTCCAACAGGGTTCATGCCCTATATACTAAAAATGGTACGTGCGAACCATTATTAGGGTGGTTGCAAGCCATTAAAACGGTATTTAAGGCAGCGTACGGATGGGTCAAATCAACCTTTTCTCAATAAATACGACAGCAAAAAATCGGAAAGACTAGGTTAAGGTTTCCGTCTCCTGTGGAAAGAAAAGTTGAGTTTTGCCCACCGTTGTGGGAGAGTTGTCCGAATAGTTCCGCAAAGGGGAAGTGTGTCGTGACGCATAGGGAAAACTTAAGTGAGTTTGTCTGCCTTTGTGGGAGATTTATCCGAGTTCTTCCGAAAATGTGCCACTCTACCTACCGGTCCTTCGCTATTTTGGGAAAGATAAATGAGTCTTCTCGCAAAGATGACTTATTGGTAAGTTTCCCATGTTTGCAGAAGAGTTAGATGAAAACTCCCGCCATTGCGGAGAAACTTGGAGAATCTGTTTTGCTACGGGTCCACTTGGTCAAATGTTTCGCCCTTTCGTAGGTTTTAAGATAAGTTTTTCACCGTGGCTTGACTTAGACTTTTTAATTCCATGGTTTCGAAAAGTTTGGACCAACTTTTCCGCTGTTGTGGCAAGGTTAGCTCAAAGCTTCCACCATTGCGGCCCAGAATATTGAGTTTTACTTAGGCGAAAAAATGACATAACTCACGAACTAAGGCAAGTAAAGACTTTTCTTCAGGGAAAAAACTAAGTAAGGAGAGACTATGATGTCCAGATATCCTTAGGCAAATTTTTCCTCAAAAACAAAGGAGGGGCCCCAATATTTTTTCAAAAAATCTAGGGGAGGATGTTGTAGCAACAACAAATGGTGATTCGTTGGTGAACATACATCTCTGAAACAAACTCATCTCAAGGTCAGGAAGCTTTCAAAGTGTTGATTACGTGCACAACCAGATGTCTCCATAGTTCAACTTCGAAGAATGCAGTGATCACTCTTATCGTGATGGTGATAAAGGGGAAGGCAGCTTTGACTCAGATTTCTTTAAAAGTCTCTAAGGGATGAAGTGTGGGGTTTATTTTTAGAAATTTGTCTTCCAGAAGCTTACTAGTATAGGACTCCATGGGATTGTGACAATATCTCACAGTAACATTCGTGTGTTCCTCATTCCCATGCTTTTACATCCTTTTAGATGTTTCTTTAATTCACCACTTTTAGCCGCTTTGAGTCTTCCAGAAATAAGTTTCTCCTACTTTCAAAATTCTGATATAAGTTCTTCAATCCAAAATTTCCTTCTGTGTGAAAAGAAGATTTATTTGATTTCATGCTTCACGAACGGAGAAGAGCCTTGCTGGGTTGGTTTATTAGAACAACTTCCTTCAGCTACCTTGATTTACAAGCTTCTTTTATTTTCTCATCCATGCTTTAATTGAGGCCAGAATTTCTGGAAACCAGACTCTTTGACATATGCCTTTTGGCTTTACTTACAGCTTGAGATCATTTTAAATACCATGTATCTGTGAGACATGCTTCCTCTCCATGGGTCCTTCCATAGTTAACTTCTTGAAACAACTATTAATGTTAGGGTGAATGGGCCCTAAGATAGTCAAAAGGAAATGCTATATCTTAGCTATTTGAAAAGGGTTATTTTTTGACCAAACAAGAAAGAGGATCGCTGCATTCTAAGAAACCATTCAGTGAAAGCAAAGCTACAAATATGTATTCCCTTTATCGGTGGGCTTCTTAATGACCATCCTTCTGAGTTTTCTGGAGTCTCATTCATTCAGCTACACCACGATTGAGTTTGGATTTTTTTTTTTAAATAAAGAACTTAATCAAAAGGGAAAACAAAACAAATAAAAGAAAACAGATCAAGCTAACTGGAAAACTAAAAGGTAATCAAAGTAATTTAAAATGAATAAAAAGAAAAGAAGAACAAACCAAAACAGAAAAATAGTGTTTTATTTATGTACAAAATTCCTTCAGAAACTACGCAAAGTATTGTTTTAAGGCGAGGCCATTGAGAGAGAGGTTTAGTTCCTCTCCTTGTAAATCTTTCATTCTATAGGTTCATGGACCAAGATTTTCAGAAATTTGATAAGGGCCAAGCCATAGGTGATGAAACTTTGTGTGCATTCCCTTACCGTCGTGTTGATGGTCCCATTTGAGAACTAAGTCTCCTACTTTGAAAGCCCTCTTCCCGGATTTTCTTTTATCAAACCATCGTTTGACTATGTCTTGGTGATGATGAAACCGTTCCTTGGCATTTTCCCGTGACTCTTCTAGTTTTAGCAGGGTATCAATCCTGGACTGTAGGGCTTGACTGCTAGAACCTTGGGAGGATTGGGCCAACTTCAAAGATGGGAGTAATCTATTCGGAGGGAGAATAGCTTCTTTGCCATAGACCAGGTTGAAAGGGGAAGCTCCTAAAGAGTTTTTGGGAGTTACTTTGTCTTCCCATAGGGCATGAGGGAGGGCTGTGTGCCATCTTTTTTTATTTTCAATCACAGTGTTTTTCAGGATTCAGATGAGATTTTTATTGGTAGATTCAGCTAAACCATTTCCCTGAGGGTAGTAATTGGTTGAATAATGTAATTTAATTCCTCTTTCATACATGAATTCATTAATCTGTATTGACGAAAAATAAGGTGCATTATAAAAAACTAGAGAAATTGGAATTGCAAACCTGGTTATGATGTTTTCTTCCAAAAACTTGATGACCGTATCCTCGTTAGCTTTCCGTAGGGGAATAGCTTCGGCCCATCTTGTAAAATACTCTGTAGTGGTCAGAATGTATCGATGCTGCAGCGATGAGTTAGGTTTTATTTCTCCAATAATATCTATACCCCTTTGCTCGAATGGTTCAGTGATGATAACTGGCTGCAAGGGACCTGCTGCTTTAGGTAGCTTTCCTGCGCTTATTTGACATACATCGTAGGTTCTGACATAGGCATGAGCATCCCTGAAGAGAGTAGGCCAATAATACCTTGCTCTGAGAATTTTTTGGGCTGTAGTATCCCCGAAGTAATGTCCTCCAGCAGGTCCATCATGTAGTTCCTTGACTACGTTAATAGCATCTTCCTTTTCCAAACATCTAAGATAAACGCTATCATAGTTCTTCCTGAAGAGTACTCCTTCAATGATATGATAAGCTGTTGATTTAAGACAGAGGGTTCTCCTTTGCTTCGGAATCCAGTGTTCTGGTAAGTAACCTGACTGTAATTAATGCACTAGGTCTCTGTACCAAGACTCTAGGGCCGTAAAAATTGGACATACGTCTATCACATTCAGCTCAGCTTCATTCCTCCAATCTAGCTCTTCGTCAGTTGGGATTTGAGTAAGTATCTTGCATAGGCCTTGACCTTTGATGATGTTAGCCGGCTTGAATTCTAAGTCGTACTCTTGAAGAGCAGTGACCCAGTTCCCTCTTCTTTCTCCCAATTCTTTCTGAACGAAAAAATATCTGACAGTGGGATGAGGGACTATGAATTTAGTTGTATTTTTTAGAATATACGGCCTGAACTACTTTACTACTTTGAAAACTACATATGCTTGCTTATCTACCAAGGGATAGTTCAGTTCAGCGCCCTGCAGATCAGTGCTCATAAAATAAATTGAATATTCATCTCCTTATTCCATCTTTTGAGTAAGCACAGCTGCGAGAGAGTTATCAGAAGCAAAAGTGTACATTATAAAATCTTTATCAAAATCTGGACTTCTTAAAGAAGGTGCCTTGGCTATAACAGCTTTGATTCCCTTAAATGCAACCCTTTCCAAGTCTGTCCACTTAAATTGTACACTCTGCTTGACCATTTGTTGCAAAGGTTTAACAATGTGAACGAAGTCTGGCACGAACCTTCAGACAAAATTTATGGTGCCCATGAATGATTGCATAGACTTCTTGCTATGGGGCATGGGAATCTTATTGATAGCTTGAACCCTTTCTTGATCTATTGAGATTCCCTCCCTGGAAATGATATGACTGAGAAGCTTTCCCTCAAGAACAGCAAAAACGCTTTTCTTAGGATTTAGAGAGATGCCGTACTTCCTACAGTGATCAAATATTTGTTTTACGTGAGAAACATGGTCTTCTCTCTTCTTCGAAAAAACTATCACATCATCCAAGTATACTACTACACATTGAGCACCCAGTCCTCGGAAAGCAATGTCCATTGCTCGTTGAAAGGTAGCTCCTGCATTAATTAAGCCAAAATGCATTCTCCCGTACGTGAAGGTTCCCCACTTTGTGCGAAAAGTGGTCTTGAGTCGATCTTCCTCTGTTACTAGCACTTGGTTGTAACCAGAAAAACTGTCTAGTAGGGAAAAGAGTTATGATCCTGATACCATCTGCAATATATGTTCCATTGGGTGTACAAGTTAGTTGTCTTTATTGGAAGCTCTGTTTAAGTTTCAGAAATCTACACACAGTCTGATCTCCCCCAATTTCTTCTGCACGGGAACTAAATTAGCCACCCATTCAGAATGTCGAACTTTAAAAATAATCTTGTCCTCCAACAATTTTTTTAACTCTTTCTGTATTAGAGGCTCGAGTGTCGGATGCATCCTTCTTAACTGTTGTTGAAAAGGTTTGACACCTTCCTTCATAGGTATTATGTGTTGAATGATATGGGTGTCATATGTCTTCAGATCGTCATAGGTCCAAGCAAACACATCTTTATATTGCTGAAAAAGTTTAATGAATCTACTTCTTTCTTTCGGCGTACAACATTTACCAAGATTGATATACTTTGGTTCAGCTTCTGTGTCCAAGTTTATTAATTCGTATTGCATGGCCAAGCTATGGGTTTTGGCATTCACAAGTATCCTGAACTTGCTTTGCAAATTGAAGAGCGCTTCTAGAGTTCTTACTCCTTTGGGCATGAAGTTCCCTTTCACTATGTCTTTATTTTGTAGATTTGAGTCATGCTCTTCTTCTTCTATGATGGCTTCCTGAAAAACATCTTCATTGGTTAAGAAACTGATAATTTAATCGTCGTCATCAAATACTCTGAAATTTGTGATGTTGTCCAGAACAGAAGGCCTGAAAATTAATTCAATAGAACATTTATTATTAGTGGGCACTAATATGGAAGCAAAAGTGGCTAACAGATCAGCTGCAATGTTTTGCAATCTTGGGACATAATTGATGTTAAAAGCATCAAAACACGAAATTAAATTCCAAACTTCTGTGTTAGGAACCTGTGTCAACCCTTCTCTTTACTATGTTAGTATAGTGTTGTCGGACGCATATGCCTTGTAAGTCGTCCCGTAGTATTTGTTAATCCATAGTTTATATTAGCCCATAGTATTGACCCATAGTATGTTGATGTATATGTAACTTCGGAATGTATTTCACATATATGTATATTGTATTCCTATAGAGATGTTATTATTCCTCTATACGGAAGTGTCGTCATTTTAATTGTATGTGTCGTAACTTATACTTGATGGGTTATTAGACCACCTTGTTGGGGTCGGCCCTGTATAAGTCATGTGGGTCAAAGGGTTATTAGACCACCCTATTGGGGGTCGGCCATGTGGGTCAAAGGGTTATTAGACCACCCTAGTGGAGGTCGGCCCAGTCAGCATTATGTTAAGTGGTTAAGTTGAGGCCGACCTAGTTGAGTCAAGTCAAGTTAGTGTATAAATAGAGAGTGTGTCTCTCTCATTTTACACATTCTATTCTCTCACTCACACTTGGGAGAGTGGCATACTTGTGGAGGAGGAGGCTCTGCTGCTAGGAGAAGACTATCTCTTGTATTCTGGTTGTATCATTTCTCTATCTATCTCTGAGGAAGTTATTGGGGTTTTTCACCTTTATGGTTTTCCCCAAGTAAACAATGTGTCTCTTGTGTGCTTTCATTATTGTGTCCATGATTGATATGCTGTAGATTTGTTGTACATGTTGTTCTCTCAGTTAAGATCCTAGATCAGATTGAAGTAAATTCTGAAAATTTAACATGGTATCAGAGCTAGCCTGAAAGAAGGCATGATATGGCATGTATGACACTTGTTGAACTTACGATGCTAGGGCTTGATATAGAAAAAACTAGTCATCGTAGCACTTTCGCTATAAATCCATTTTGGAGAAGTTTTTGGATCTGAAACTTTTGCAGGTCGAAGACCAGATCCCCATGTACCTTGTGTCCAAAGGAAAACCTATAATTCATTGTACTTTGTGATTTATGATCTGTACAATATAGGGTTTCTGCCTCTTCCAGATTTGAGTCAAAATCAGGTGACGTTGGGAAAAAGGTCATAACGTGGGCTAGGAATATCCAAATAAAATTTCGTAAAAAGTGACAGGTCGTACATAGCCTGTAATATCACAGGAAACGTTTTCAGAGGCCGAAGTTGAACCAGTGATACGTAGAATTCCGTACAAGTTTGCTCTCCTGTATTATCCCGTAAATAGGTCACGTTGCGACACTTGGCATAACTCTCTCTCCGAGAATCCAATTCAGGTCAGACCTACCAGGATGGAAAGATAACAGGTCGGGATATCTCAGGAAACCTTTTCAAAGGTCGAAGTTGAAATAGGGACACGTGGCACGCCGTACAAGTTTGTTCTCCTGTATTATCCCATAAACAGGTCACGTTGCGACACTTGGCATAAATCTCTCTCAGAGAATCCAATTGAGGTCAGACCTATCGGGGTGGAAATATAACAGGTTGGGATATCTCAGGAAAACATTTCAATCCCTGTGGATTGAAAATTTTGGAGTTACACCAGAAACAATCAGGTACATATTTCTGTCAAATAAGAATTATTTTTGAGCACCTTCATTCATGGCTTCCGGAATTTAGGGCTTCGGAGAAAGTTGGAATTTTTGTAATCGGAGACCACGGCTAAATGCTACTCATCAAAATAAAAATTTAGAGACCAAGATTAGAATTTTTGGTTGGGCAGAAGGTTGGGCTTGATTAGACCCTACTTCGGGACTCTGATCAGAAAAGTGGAAAATTAGGGCTTCTGCAAAAATGGGAATTTTTGAAATCTGTGACCACGGCTAGAAGCTCCTCATAAAAATAGAAGCTTAGAGATTTGGATCAAACATTTTGATTGGGAAGAAGAGTGGGCTTCATCAAACCCCAGTTCGGGGTCACGTCCAGTGAATCTGGAAATTTCAAAGCCAAAATTGAGGAGTGAAACTTTGCAGTTTTCAAATTCTGAATATACCAACTTAATCAGCTCATCAAGGCGCATATTTCTATCCTTTCGGAAGTTTGAAATTCAAAGTTTGAATTTTTGGAGTTTCTCTGACAAACCCTAATATAGCTCCAGATCCAGTTCCTGCAAATCAAGTGGATTGGTTTAATCCTAGAAGAGGATGGATTGGTCACCTGCATAAGTGAAGAAGTTCCTGTTTCAGAGGGAGATGAGGCTAAGGCCTTACATAAGAAGATTTCAAGCAATCTCGACAGGAATGACTCATCTAGGTATGTCTCGATATTTGTTCATGATTAAGTTTATGATATGTTTGTCTTCATGTTATTACGGTTAAAACAATCTTGATTTTAGACTTGTCGTATCACCTTAACAAAATTATGAATGCATTCATTAGGGTGTTGACACTTATGATTGTACTAATGCATTATGGTGTTGTATGAGGTTTATGTTGTCCACTAACATGAAAGGTACACCAATAAAGACAAATCATGTTCTAGTTCAAGATCATGATGACATGAAGACAAAGATTCATCCATTTTCATGGATCACATAGAAGATCCATTTATGAGGTATGTATAACTTGGTTCTATAATTGTTAACCTATGAGATATGTAGGTTACTAGCACAAGTCACTGAAGAGAACCAGAAGACATTATGTGGGTATGTTAGACATAACTAGCTAGCATGCTAATCCAAGTATGGTTTTTTTTCTATATCAAGCTAGAATCCTACCTTGTGTTAGGATCTTATACTTTTGTGTTGTTGATAATGATTATTCATGAAGTCATAGGTTTGAATAGTCATGGTTGTATGCATATTATGTTTCTTACCATAATTGATGATATGACTAACCAGAAGAATCATGAAGGTATAGGTTTGAGTAATCACGGGTTTTATGCATATTATATCTCTTATCTTGATTGATGATTTAATCAACCAGAAGAGTCCTATGATCAAATAAGAATATGTATGAATAAAACAAGACTTCCTTGAAACCTTGAATACTAATGTTTATTATCTGTGTTTGAATTGATCCTGACTATACATGCTTGAGATTATTGTGTTTTGATAATATTAATATTATACTAATGAATGTTTGATTATGTATAAGACCTAGAGGATAACACAATGATGATACTAACAAGCATGCATAGGGATCAAGAATGAATATAAGTTCAAGGACAAGTAATCCAGTAAGCAAAGATCAAGAGGGACTACACTCCGGTGGTTTATGCAAGGATGCAGATATTCAGAGGGAGTTTACCATCTCTCTACATTCCACAACAGAAAGGTGTAGAAGAAGCTACTTCAGATTAGGACTCTAGCAGCTCCTGCAAGGAAGTGAAGAATCAGAGGGAGTCCACCCAACGAACAAACAAAGATAAGTATTTTAATTATCATTTCTTGCATATTTGTTTGTTTAAATAAAATTGTTCAATGATGTATATGCTCATATTCCTAGACTTAGGATATGTATTGTGCATATTAGAATGATTGCATTAATGAACATTATAATATTAATAAACATGTGATGGGTAAGTGGCCTATGGCACTGTACAACATTCCATTGCTACTTATCTAGAATGAAACCTCTTTGTTGACATGTTGGGAGTTGTGCACACTCTTAACAATGTTCTGGTAGAGATTGGAAGGCATCTAGAAAGTTACAGAATATGGATAAATGTTGTATTGAAGCATTGGCTAAGATAATTGCATGACTGTATGACATATTTCTTTATGTGTAAGAATTTGTCTGAAAATTATGAGATGTTTCTAATCATGCAATTTAACTTGTTTTGTAGGAAAGATCGTATACCTTCACCTACAAAAGAAGGACTACAACATTTGTTCAAGCAACACAATTATCTATTGAAGATATTGAAGTTCCTAGGATACGGGAAGAATGCCATGATCCGTCGATCATGAAGAACGATGTTTGGGATGCGGTCTCAAGAGCTGAAGGGAAGTCTGTTGTGAATTCCAAATGGAACTATCAGATCAAGCATGCTGCAGATGGAAGCATAGAGAAATAGAAGATACACTAGATGGATTTCAAGACAACTTTCTTGAATGGTGTAGTTGAAGAAGAAGTGTATGTGGAGCAGCCACTTAGTTCTGAGACACATGACAGGGAGTCATATATGTGCATAACTTGGGTATGATGCACCGCTTTCTAGGTATGGAGGTGTGGCAGAGTGCAGATGGAATCTTCCTTGGACAAGGGAAGTATGCAGTAGAGATCCTAACGAGGTTCGGGATGATGGACTGTGAGGCTATGGCATCAAACCTGAAGCTTCTGTGTGATGCTTCATCTAAACCGATTGATGTCACTATGTATCGTCAGATGAATGGGTCCTTGATGTACCTGACGAACATGGGACCAAATATTTGCTTTGCGGTGAACACATTGAGCCAGTTCCTGACAGATCCGAGGAGTGTTCACCTGGTTGCTGTAAATCATATTCTGAGGTACCTGAAGGGTACAGTTGTTTATAGGCTCAAATATGATGTGAATCAAAAGTTTAACCTACAGGGTTATGTTGATTCAGATTGGGCTGGTAGTGCTGCAGATAGGAAGAGCACATCTGGATGCTGCTTCAGTATGGGATCAAGTGTGATCTCTTGGTTTAGCAGGAAGCAATCCTGCGTAGCACTGAGTACAACTGAGGCAGAGTATGTTGCAGCCTGTTCAGCTAGTTGTGAGGTAGTATGGCTATGGAATCTACTGTCTGAGTTATTTGATCTCCCATTGGATGCTACTGGTATTTTCTGCGATAACCAGAGTTGTGTGAAGCTGTCTGATAACCCAGTGTTTCATGATAGGTCGAAACACGTAGAGATCAAATATCACTATATCATGGATATGGTGCAGAGAGGAGCTATGAAGCTCCTATACATTGCGACGGACGAGCAGATTGCAAATGTGCTGACGAAACCACTAGCCAGAGTGAAGTTCGAGTACTTCAGAGAGAGGCTTGGTGTTCTTCGGATTGATGACACTTCGAGGAAGAAGTGATGGACACATTTTCTGAAGCCATTCCAAGCATGTTGGAAGGAGGATCCTTCACATGGTTTTGGATGTAAGTGTTGGATGATGAGCATCAGGATGATGTTCTAGTTTCTGCTTTGTATGATCAGTTAGATCATTTATATGTATGTACGCATCATGTTGGATGCTAGATATGATCAGTTGGATCATTTATATGTATGTACGCATCATGTTGGATGTTGGATATGATTAGTTGGATCATTTATATGTATATGTATGTACGCATCATGTTGGATGATGGATATGATCAGTTGGATCATTTATATGTATGTATGCATCATGTTGATGCTGGATATGATCGGTTGGATCATTTGTATGTATTTTGTATATGCATCATGTTGGATGCTTGGACCATGTATCTGTATATGTATCAGGTGGATACATTGTATGATTAGGTGGATCATGTATGGTGATATGTATCATGTATTTGTATCAGGTGGATACACTATATGATCAGGTGGATCATGTATGATGATATGTATCGGGTAGATACTTGGTATGCATCAGGTAGATGCATTGTATGATTAGGATGATCATGGATGACGAGCTTCAGGATGTTGCTCCAGATGACATGCAGTAGGATGTTGTAGTGATGATGATCAGGATGATCATGTGTACATCAAGAAGATGTATGGTGAGTATTAGGTTGATACTCTATGGTCGTGGATCAGGTTGTGCAGATGAGCATATAATTTGGCCCTGGGAGATTTGCAAATAGTCTTTTGAGGTTTTGACTATGGCATGTAATATGGCCCTGGGATATCTGGCAAATGCTCTTTCGAGGTTTTGCTCTGGGAGGACATATAATTTGGCCCTGGGAGATCTGTAGATAGTCTTTCGAGGTTTTGCCTATGGCATATAATCTGGCCCTGGGATATCTGGCAGATGCTCTTTCGAGGTTTTGTCCTATGGCATATAATATGTCCCTGGGAGATCCGATAGGTTGGGCTGTGTGCCTGTAATAAGTCCTGGGATGCTCTTGCGAGGTTTTTCCATGACCACATATAATCTGTCCCTGGGAGATCCTATAGGTAGAGTTGTGTGCTCGTAACATCCTGGGATGCTCTTGCGAGGTTTTGTGGTGAGGTCACATATAATATGGCCTTGGGAGATCCTATAGGTAGAGCCGTGTGCTCGTAACAGCCTGGGATGCTCTTTCGAGGTTTTGTGACGCACGTAATAAGTCCTGAGGATTCCACAGTATGGCCAGTGATGACGAAGACCTGCAGGTGTTGGGCCTACATCTAGTATGAAAAAGGAATGGCTCTGTAGAACTTCCTATGACGAGTAGATTCAGAGATTGATTGAGATAGCAGCAGCAGTGACGATGATGATGACTTGATGATGATTATCCAATGACGACGATCCAGAGAATATGACTTGTGCTAGAAGACCTGTGTCGAGAAATACCTTCCTAGTTAAGAGGGAGTGTTGATGTATATGTAACTTCGGAATGTATTTCACATATATGTATATTGTATTCCTATAGAGATGTTATTATTCCTCTATACGGAAGTGTCATCATTTATATTGTATGTGTCGTAACTTATACTTGATAGGTTATTAGACCACCTTGTTGGGGTCGGCCCTGTATAATTCATGTGGGTCAAAGGGTTATTACACCACCCTATTGGGGGTCGGCCATGTGGCTCAAAGGGTTATTAGACCACCCTAGTGGGGGTCGGCCCAGTCAACATTATGTTAAGTGGTTAAGTTGAGGCCGACCTAGTTGAGTAAAAGTCAAATCAAGTTAGTGTATAAATAGAGAGTGTGTCTCTCTCATTTTACACATTCTATTCTCTCACTCACACTTGGGAGAGTGGCGTACTTGTGGAGGAGGAGGCTCTGCTGCTAGGAGAAGACTATCTCTTGTATTCTGGTTGTATCATTGCTCTATATATCTCTGAGGAAGTTATTGGGGTTTTTCACCTTTATGTTTTTCCCCAAGTAAACAATGTGTCTCTTGTGTGCTTGCATTATTGTGTCCATGATTGATATGCTGTAGATTTGCTGTACATGTTGTTCTCTCAGTTAAGAAACTAGATCAGATTGAAGTAAATTCTGAAAATTTAACATAGTATTGGATGCATATGCTTTGTAAGTCGTCCCATAGTATTATATGTCCCATGGTTTTGAATCATAGTATTGGGCATAGACTTAGTATATAAGTGTGTATTGAGGTCATTGAAGGCACCGCGAAGTTAATTGTATTGAGCTTGCTCAAAGGAGGTTGCCCCCTCGAAGTGACCCGTGATCAATATAAAAGTGATTCTGAGTTCTATTATTTCTGATATCTCGTGTATTTGCATTAATTAATTATTGTAGGTTCATCACATCTGGTCTTAGAGCACTTTCTTGGGCTCATTGGGTGGAATTTCTGCCAAATCGTTTTTTCGCATCTGTTGCAGCTTCGGATTTGGGAATAATCCCTATCCGCTTAACTGTTGGAAGTACTTGGGCATAAGCCCTAAAAATCATTGTGAGGAGTACTACAGGAACTCCAAATTAGCTGGCCCATTGAGAGGACCTGCTAGCGAAAAGGGCAACAACCCCTACCTGATTGACTAGTTCCCACTCGTGAGGTAAACCAAGAGCTGTCATTTGTGGCAAAGCGGTTATCAGTTTTACCTGAGCTATGGAGTGAGGGGTACTTCCCCAATACGCAAGCTGTCAGATAACATTGGTGGCCGAGTGAAACACCTGAACAGTTAGGAAGCCGTACATACCTGGGGTCCATATATATTTTCAGCTGAACTGTTGCCGATCACTTCTGCTCCAGATCCAACCATTTCATATATATTCTAAAAGTCATTCCAGATCCAGTCATTGTTTCAGATCCAGCCATTTTTTATCCCTTTCGTTCCGTTGCAGATCCATCTGTTGCGGATCCCTTCCGCGTCGCTGTTGCCGATCCATTTCTAGAAAAAAGTATAAAAT
Source organism: Larix kaempferi (assembly GCA_027924585.1). Classification (NCBI taxonomy): domain Eukaryota; kingdom Viridiplantae; phylum Streptophyta; class Pinopsida; order Pinales; family Pinaceae; genus Larix; species Larix kaempferi. The sequence goes on from BSBM01000476.1 coordinate 20,676,833, forward strand.
TCAGTTTTTCGGCCATATCTCCCTTGTTTCAACTTTGTTTTCCCTGAAACTTCACTGACATCCCTGCAATCCCATTTTGCATATTTCATTCATGAAGACCCTATCCCAAATTCCACTTCCCATGACCAGAAATCCCACATTTGTCTATTTTTAGGGTTTGCCATAACTTCTTCAATTTTCACCCGATTGCCTTCAAGTTTTACCATAGAGTTCCCGCTTCTGAAATCTCCATTTTTTGCTTCCTTGTCCCTCAGAAAGTGTCGAAAACCTATTCAAACCCCAATTACCCCTATGATTTTTTTCCAAATCCAAATTTCCCCTTACTAAATAAGCTTGTGTTTGTGTTTTTCTATCCATCCCCCCCCCTACTAAATAAATAAATAAATCCTAGTTATGGTTGTCACTTGCACAGGAGCAAAAACCATGGAGGAAGCACTTGCAGCCATCCAAACCAAACTCCAAGATCTGGATGAAAAATTTCTCAGCCTCCATCTTCAGCATTTAGTCATGAACAATAACCGACAACCAGAATCTTCTGCAGCCACTGGGTTTTCTTCTTCCAGCATATTTCGTGGGCCAAAGCTTGATTTTCCTCACTTCAATGGTACTGATCCGACTGGATGGATATACCGTGCAGAACAATATTTCAGTCTGCATAATACTTTTGATGTCCAGAAAGTTCCACTTGCATCCTTTCATTTGGAACAGGAAGCCCTTCAATGGTACCGTTGGTACATCAAAGCTCATCCCGAGCCAAACTGGACAGATTTTTGCCAACTCCTTTTGCCTTGATTTGGTCCTAGCGCTTTTGACAACTTCACATGAGCACTCACTAAACTTCACCAAACTGGCATAGTGAGAGAGTATCAGACAGAATTTGAGAAACTCGCCAATCACACAGAAGGATTGTCTGATGAATTTTATAGGAGTTGTTTTATCAGTGGTCTTAAGGATGAAATCTGGTCAAAGGTTAAAATGTTTTGTCCCAACACAATGATGGAAGTCCTAGGTTTGGATAAATTGGCAGAAGACAAGCTTGCATCCCAATAGCGCTCCAAACCCACTTTTGTTCCCTTCCGAAATATGGGTTCTCAACGACCTCCCATCCCGTTAGCTTCTCGACCAACTCCTTCCAACATGCTTGGAATGGCTTCATCAAATGTCTCCATCACTTCTTCCTCAAAGTGTCATCGATCTGAAGAACACCAAGCCTCTCTCTGAAGTACTCAAACTTCACTCTGGATAGTGGCTTTGTCAGCACATCTGCAATCTACTCATCCGTCGCAACATATAGAAGCTTCACTGCTCCTCTCTGCACCATATCCCTCATATAGTGATATTTGATCTCTATGTGTTTCAACCTGTCGTGGAACACCGGGTTCTCAGACAGCTTCATACAACTCTATTTATCACAAAATATACCAGTAACCTCCAACGGGAGATCAAATAACTCAGACAGTAGCTTCCTAATCCATACTGCCTCACAACTAGCCAAACAAGCTGCAACATACTCTGCTTCGGCTGTACTCAGTGCTATGCAAGACTGCTTCCTGCTAAACCAAGAGATCACACCTAATCCCATACTAAAGAAGCACCTAGAAGTGCTCTTCCTATCTGCAGCACTGCCTGCCCAATCTAAATCAACATAACCCTGCAGGTTAAACTTTTGATTCGCATCATACTTGAGCCCATAATCAAGTGTACCCTTCAGGTACCTCAAAATATGCTTTACAGCAACCAGGTGAACACTCCTCGAATCCGTTAGAAACTGGCTCAATGTGTTCACCGCAAAGAAAATATCTGATCTCGTGTTCATCAGGTATATCAAGGACCCAATCATCTGACGATACATAGTGACATCAACCGGATTAGATGAAGCATCACACAGAAGCTTCAGGTTCGATGCCATAGGTGTGGCCATGTCCTTGCAGTCCATCATCTCGAACCTCTTCGGGATCTCTACTGCATACTTCCCTTGTCCAAGGAAGATCCCATCTGTACTCTGCCACACCTCCATGCCTAGAAAATAGTGCATAATCCTCAAGTCCTTCATCTCGAACTCGGCTATAAGCTTCCGCTACATGTCGGCAATCAATATATATTCACCTATAATAAACAGGTCATCCACATACAAAAGTAGTATCACTGGATTTCCTTCCTCAACCTTGTAGTAAAGGTTGGAATCCGCTTTTCTCTTGGTAAAGCCCAAACTAGATAGAAAGTTGTCTATCCTACCATACCAAGTTCTGCACATATATGACTCCCTGTCATGTGTCTCAGAACCAAGTGATTACTCCACATACACTTTGTTGACTACACCATTCAAGAAAGTTGTCTTGAAATCCATCTAGTGTACCTTCCACTTCATCACTGCAGCCAAAGCAAGTACTGATTTGATGGAAGTGGACCTAGCTACAGGAGCAAAAGTCTCTATTCTACTACCTGCAACATGCTTGATATTTATAGATCCACATGGAAGTCACGACAGACTTCTCTTCAGGTCTGGGAATGCATCCCAAACATAGTTCTTCATGATCGACTGGTACTCCTCGATCATGGCATTCTTTCCAAATCCTGGGAACTTCAATATCTTCAATAGATAACTTTGTTGTTGAACAAATGTTGTAGTCCTTCTTTTGTAGGTGCTCGTATACGATCTTTCCTACAAAACAAGTTAAATTGCATGATTAGAAACATCTCATAGTTTTCAGAACAAATTCTTACACATAAAGAAATATGTCATATAGTCATGCAATTATCTTAGCCAATGCTTCAATACAACATGTATCCATATCCCGTAACTTTCTAGATGCCTTCCAATCTCTACCAGAACATTGTTAAGAGTGTTCACAACTCCCAACATGTCAACAAAGAGGTTTCATTTTAGATAAGTAGCAATGGAATGTTGTATAGTGCCATAGGCCACTTACCCATGTATATTAGTAGTATACTGTTCATCAATGCAACTATTCTAATATGCATAATACACAACCTAATTCGAGGAACATCAATATATATATTATCGAACAGTATTATTTAGACAATCAAATATGCAAGAAATGATAATTCAAATACTTATCTTTGTTTGTTTGTTGGGTTGACTCCCTCTCAATCTTTGCTTCCTTTATGCACCTCCATTCTGATGTGGATTGTGAGAAGTGGTCAACTCCCTCTGAATATCTGCATCCTTGCAGAAACTACTGAAGTGTGCTCCCTCTTGATCTTTTCTTCCTGGATTACCTGTCCTTGAACTTATATCCATCCTTAATCACTATGCATGCTTATTAGTATCATCATTGTGTTATCCTCGAGGTCTCATCACACATTCTTTAGTATAATCTTAATTCTATCAAAACACAATAACATGTATAGTCATGATTATTTCAAACACAGATAATAAACATTAGTATTCAAGGTTTCAGGGAAGACTTCTTTTACTCATGCATATTCTTATTTGATCATAGGACTCTTCTGGTTAGTCAAATCATCAATCAAGATAAGAGACATAATATGCATAAACCCTTGATTAATTATATTTCTAACTTTATGAATAAACATAACCAATCATACCAAGTATACTTATATAAGGGATCCTAACACAAGGTAAGATTCTAACTTGATATAGGAAAAACATACCTGGATTACTATGTTAGCTAGTTATGTCTAACATACCCGCATGATGTCTTTTGGTTCTCTTCAATGACTTGTGCTAGTAACCTACATGTCTCATAAGTTAACCATTGTAGAACCAAGTTTTACATACCTCGTAAGTAGATGATCCATGACAATGGATGAATCTTTGTCTTCATGTCACCATGATCATATGTTCTTGAACTAGAACATGATTTGTCTTTCTTGGTGTACCTTTCATGTTAGCGGAAAACATAAACCTCACACAACACCATAATGCATTAGTACAATCATAAGTGTGAACACCCTAATCAATGAATATCTTCTATCATGCATTCATAATTTTATTAAGGTGATATGACAAGTCTAAATTTAATCAAGATTGTACTAACCGTAATAATATGAAGACAAACATACCATAAACTTAATCATGAACACATCTCGAAACATACCTAGATAAGTCATACCTGTCGAGATTGCTTGTAATCTTCTTATGAAAGGCCTTAGCCTCATCTCCCTCTGAAACAGGAACTTCTTCACTTATGTAGGTGACCAATCCATTCTCTTTTAGGATTAACCCAATCCACTTGATTTGCAGGAACTGGATCTAGAGCTGGATTAGGGTTTGTTAGAGAAACCCTAAAAATTCAAACTTTGAATTTCAAACTTCTAAAATGATAGAAATATGCGCCTTTCTGATTTGGTTAAGCTGGTATACTCAAAATTTGAAAACTGCAAAGTTTCACCCCTCAAAATTGCCTTTTAGTTTTTCGAATTCACTGGGGAGGACCATGAATTAGGGTTTGAGTTTCCCGGAGCTTCACCCAACCAAAAATTTTGATTCAAAGCTCTAGGCTTCTATTTTTCTGAGGAGTTTCCATCCGTGGTCACAGATTTCCAAAATTCCAACTTTTGCAGAAGCCCTAATTTTCCATCTTTCCGATCAAAGTCCTGAATTGGGGTTTGATCAAGCCCTACGTTCTTCCCAACCAAAAAATCTGATCTTGGTCTCTAAATTTCTATTTTTATGAGTATCATCCAACCATGGTCTCCGATTACAAAAATTCCAACTTTCTCCGAAACCCCAAATTCCCGAAGCCATGAATGAAGGTGCTCAAAAATAATTATGTTTTGACAAAAATATGCACCTGATTGTTTCTGGTGTAACTCAGAACTTTCCCATCCACATGGTCCAAGACTTCTACCTATGGTATCCTGACCTATCATCTTTCCAACCCCATAGGTCTGACCTCAATTGGATTCTCTGAGAGAGAGTTCTACCAAGTGGCGCAACATGACATGCTTATGGGATAAAACAGGAGAGCGAACTTGTACGGCATGCCACATGTCACTGGTTCAGTTTCGGCCTCTGCAAAAGTTACCTGAGAAAGTACAGTTCGTGAACTACCTATCACTTTTTACGAAATTTCATTTGGAGCTTCCTAGCCCAAGTTATGACCTTTTTTCCTAGGTCACCTATTTATGACTCAAATCTGGAAGAGGCAGAAACCCTAGATTGTACAGAGCATAAAACAAAAAGTACAACGAATTAGAAGTTTTCCTTTTGAAACAAGGTACATGGGGATCGGATATTTGACTTGTAAAAGTTTCAAATCTGAAAATGTCTCCAAAATGGATTTATAGCGAAAGTGCTACGATGATTGGTTTTTGCTATATCAAGCCCTAGCATCGCAAGTGCAACAAGTGTCATACATGCCATACCATGCCTTCTTTTAGGCTAGCTCTGATACCATGTTAGTTTTTTATAATTTAAATAAATCTGATCTAGGATCTTAGCTGAGAGAACAATATGTACAGCATATCTACAACATATCAATCATGGACAATAATGCAAGCACACAAGAGACACAGAGTTTACTTGGGGAAAACCATAAAGGTGAAAAACCCCAATAACTTCCTCAGAGATAGATAGAGCAATGATACAACCTAAGCATAAGAGATAGACATCTCCTAGCAGCAGCTTCTCCTCCTCCACAAGTACGCCACTCTCCAAAGAGTGTGTGAGAGAATAGAATGAATGAAATAGAGTGCCTCCCGCACTTTATTTATACTTGACTTGACTTGCCTTATAACCTTTACTAGGTCGGCCTCAACTTAACCATATAACACAATGCTAATTGGACCGACACTCAATAGGGTGGTCTAATAACCCTTTGACCCACATGACTTATACAGGGCTGACCCCAACAAGGTGGTCTAATAACCCATCAAGTATAAGTTACGACACTTACAATATAAATGACGACACTTCCATATAGAGGAATAATGCATCTCTATAGGAGCACAATATACATAGATGAAATACATTCCGAAGTTACATATACATCAACATAGACAACAATTCTTTCATAAGAGTAGCTACAGTTTTCTGATTGCCATACTTTTTAAGAAAACATTTCTCAAAATCTTCCCAACTTGTTATCGAACCAGCTTGCAAACTAAAATACCAGGAATATACTTTGGGTTCGAAAGTATAAGGAAAGAGACGACAAACCACGTCCTCGTATTCCACATTTAGAATATTTAGAGTTAAATAAAAACTTTTAAGGTGGTCTTCAACAGAATTCCTTTGCTAGGGTCATACTTAGGTAAAACCTTTTCTGGGTTTTTGGGCAAATCATGGAATGGTCCGACTACATTTAATGCTCCCCTAGCTCTCCATGCGGGTACGGCCATGACTCTTGGCGGAGAACGTGGTGTTGTATGTGGTGGTGAGTTAAGAGGAGTATGCCTTGGAGTGTGCAATTGTTCTAGATTTGTGGGGGTCTCGAATCTAACTTCGTCAAAAGGTTCATTTATTTCTTCTAGAGATAAATCTAATAATTCTTCTAGACTTTGAACGAGAACGGAATCCCTTGTACACTGAGGATTTTTTCGAGGAGCTCTGATTTTGGGTAACAGAGGAATTGTGGTTAGTCCTCCAAGACTTCTAACGTATGAGCGAGTATGTCTCCTGAAGCGATTTACTTCTCCAAAAGGGACAGCATACAATGTTTCTGGCTATTCTGTTTCAGGATTAGGATTTTCTTGATTTCTTGATTCCAAATCTGGAAAGTCTGGGACAACTATTTCAGATGGGTTTTCAGTGGAATTTTTACTAACAAAAGAATCTCTTCTGCTATCCATGCACTGGTGGCCCTCCTTCTAGCACCAAAAACTGTTGATTCCTCGAATATCGCAGCATCAATCAGCAAGGGATTCTCCCCAGTAAGCGATCCCAACTAGATCTCCCACTGTTTGGTGTGGGGAATCCATCCGGTAAATGGTTCTAGCTATCGTGTGAGGTTTAAAGATTTGTTTATTTTTACCGGGTTGTGGCCCGATCCACCTGTTATATATTTTGTATTTAATATGATATGCATGTTCCCTAAATTAAATGCATGTGCTAAACAAATCTATTCTAAGCTAATTTAAATCTAAATTACCCTATCCTTATAAGGAGAAAATTTAAAGAATGAGTAATAAACTGGAAATGCACCCAAGAACTTCACAGATAGCTGTTAAATTGAAACAAGCATTTACAGCAAAAAAAAAAAGAAAAAGAAAAAAAAAAAAAGATTATCCAAGATAGCTTTGATAAAGATAAACATTCTACTACCCATTTAACACAGAAATTTTGCAAAGGAAATGAAACCATTCATAGCAGAGAATTAATTCACAATAGCCAGGAAAGATCTCACAGGAAATGTATGAAAGACGCAGAAATAGTTTAGCAATTATCCAACACAATCCCAAGCAAAGTCCTGTGCAGGCTTCCACAGGACAAAACGATTTTTATTATTCATGTAGCAGAAATAGTTCATATACAAGACAGAAATGTCCTTTCACCTGCCATAAGTCTCGTCTATCCCCTTCTAATCAGCTATATATAGCTTTACAAGATGTGCTGGGAGTTTCCATCTATACCCTAACCATTTATATTCCTCTAATTTGTCTTGTATTGTTGATATTACAAAAAGGAGAAATATCCCAATTAACTTTACAAAAATGAATGGGAGCTAAAGACCACAAGTCATTTTAATAATTCAAAGGTACACACATAAAATAGAAACCTAAGAGGTATGCTGGCTTTCATCAGTTAGACGTTAGCAAATGTGATCTATCCCTAAGCTGGCTCCTTGGTTGACTCGGGCGCTTCTGAGACCACTGGTGTTTCTTCTAATGCTACTGCAACTGCTGGGACACTTTATGAGGTCGAAGCTTGGTTGGCTACCAGTGCCCTATCTACCTCTATTATATAATTTCCCCACTGGTTTGCTTCCTTTACAATATTTATTCCAACCAGGGGAATCATAAATCTGAGAAACACTTCTTGCTTGGCAAGCTCTTCTACTAGGACAATCATTTCTGCCATAGTGGCCCGGAGACTTTCTTCTAGGCAGTGTTTATGAATGGCATCTTGGTTGATAAATTGGTGCAGGTCTTCTGACGTCAAGATGTCCAGCTTCTGCATATATTCGCTTTCTATCTTGAGCCCCTCGTTCAAGTTAGAGAAACGTTGTGCTCTATCTTGGAATTCTTCTATCCTCTATGGCATGACCATCTGACAACTTTACTATGTGGCTCGAATTTGAGAATACAAATTATTACACCACTCATAAGTAGCTATGGTTACGGTGGCCAACTTTACTCCACAATCTTTAGAATAATCTAAGGTGTGCACACCTGCCCTATATTCAACAACAGACTTAAGGAGAAGAGTTTTCGAGAACTCTGATTTCCCTTCTCCCCACTTGATGTGTTTCTTAATCTCTCCACTGATGCGTGCGTGCTTCCTCCTGACCCTGGTGGCTTCAACATTGATTTCCTTAACCTTGGCCATTATTGCTTTTAGTTTGTATATTTCCTCTAATAGGAGTTCTTGGAAGCCATAGGTCCTTCTTAGTATTTCATAGGCTTGCTTGTGGAAGGGGATAATGTCCCCCATTTTGTTGTTTTCCAGCACCAATTGTTGTTCTAACAATTTGTTGCCTCCTTTCATCTTTTCAATTTGTTCCTTCAGGTCGACGATCTCTTGAATATTGTCAAACTTCTCTAATTCAAGCTTCAGGTTTTTACCTTCAAGTTCTCCCTTTTCTGCCTCTAACACCCTTACTTGTATTGCCAGAGGTCTCCTGTCAGCTTCCAGCTGTTGGAGTGTTTCATTTAATTCTTCCTTTTGAGATGTGAGAGCATCATTCCTCTCGATCATCAAATTTGTATAATTCTTCTCTTTAACTAAAGCTTCCTGCAATTGACGTGCTCTCTCTTTCTCTAGACTCAATTTATCTCCTAGTATGTTGACATTGTTTGCAGTCACTATAACCGTGGCTACAGATATGGATGCTAGGAGTTTAGCAGCCTCCTCCGTGTTTCGCATGACTGTGGTTTCATGTGTAGTGATGATGTCTGACCAAAAGGGTCTTTTCAAACTGGAACCTGTCTCTTTAACAATGGTTTTTCTTTTCTTGTTGTAAGCAAACTTTTCCCATTGAGAGACTATACTGCCTTTTGAGGGTGTAAAAAGGACAATGGGGAGATCTCTTATGGGGGAACCCATATCTTAGTCTTGCATTTCTGGGCTTTTGGGATCAGTATCCTCTTTGGATTTCTTTTCTTCTTCTTCTTTTCTTCGTGCCTCTTCCTCATGCTCCCTTCTTAGTGTGTCATCTTCTTCCTGCTTCGCATTTCTTTCCAATCTGATTCTCTCTTCTTCTTCCTTCCTCTTTGCCTCAGCTTCAGCTGCTTGGACTCTCAAAGTCTCTTCTTCTTGGCATTTATCCTATTTTGCCTTGTTGATTCTTTTCTCAGCTTCCTCTTGGATTTTCTTGGCTTGTTCCAGGAGCCTTTGTTCTTCTTTCGAGAGAGCCTCAGCAGTCCCCACGGTACCCTTTTCTCGCTGCTGATCTATTTTCTCCTTTTCCCATTTGAAAAATCTGTAGCTCAGTCATATTGCTAACCCCCCTACATGCTTCCTCCTCTTGATCATAATAGTTAGCATACTCAAAGGGAGTGGAGAGTTATTTGCAATGTTGTGCAACTTTTCCTTGTCGATCATTCGAAAAATCTTTTCCCCAAAATGAAAGCTTCTCAATTCTGCGACAAATTTTTTTACAGTTGCGATTCCTGAGAACTTGTAGGCCCCGACATAGAAGGGTAAGGGCGGAAAAGTAGCTTTCTTGGCCTTATACAGGGTATTACCAATTCCATCAATGAATACTTCTCTTATCATCTCCTTATGGACTATATAATCCATAGCGTACCTAGGTAGGATATATGGGGCTTTGGAGCCTCCGTATATTCTTATGTAGGTACCTTCTGGAGAAAAATAGAAATCACTATATTTCTCAAAAGCTGCCATGGCGTTCTCAGATAGGCAGTTGGGTTCTTCATTAAACATTAATTCATATAGGGGCATGATGAACTCCTCGCAAATGAGTTTGTAATTATGATCCCAAAAGATTTTGTAGGCAATGAACACTGAGCCATCCGCCGAGTTCCATATGCATCCCAACTTGGGAAAGGGGCATTTCGCCACAATACAATCTATCAAGTAAGAGGACATATAATATTCTGCCTTCCTCTCCACTAATCCTTCTCGTGCAGCTATTATAGCTGATGACAGGTTGTCTGAGAGAATATCATCCCAGTTGAAAATTGTCCCTTTGAAAGCTACATAGTGGATGATAGGAACCCATTACAGCATGAACATTGTCCCATCAGGTCTTCCGAATATTGTACTTAACATGAGAGCGATCGGTCTGAAAGGGGGCCTTAGATTCTGAACCTCGTACTCCTCACTATCCTTTTTTCTAATTTGTTTGCCTGAAATTAACGGCTTCCTTGCGATCTCTAGATTATCCATCTGGATCCCTTCCAACCATGCATCATCATGCCACTGCTAGGCTTTGGGAAACTTGTAGGATGTTGAGATATAGGATGGGTGAAACAAGGCAAAAGCCTTTCCTTTGTTGTCTGCTATAATTCTTGTCTCGATGTTCGCATGCTGCAAAATCCATCCAATTACTTCAAAATCCATCCAATTACTTCTGAGCATGGGAAGAGTTTTGGACATGTGGCCGCTTTAGATATACATGAGTTTTGGATGTTCTGATATAAACATTAATCCTCTATAAGAGCTTCAGGGAAGTCATGATCTCTTATCACACGATATACGTCTCCCCAGTTTACTTCTGGAGGCACGCCTGTGGTGCACTTGGTATCCTGGAATGTAGTTTCTACTCTTGTGCTTTCGTCAGTTGCCTTTGACTTTCTCTTGCCACCTTTAACCATTTTTTAAAATCATGTTCAACAATCAGACATGAATAAGAATATATGATGCGATGTTAGCAATCCAAACCAGCATCCTACTTATAATGATAATATCCAAATACCAACTAGAACTCCTAATTCCTGCTCGTCTCACTACTTCAAAATATTTCTTTCATGTGCCATTTTATAATCTTGTGAAAAAATTTAATTTGGTTACTTGCGCTGTTGATATTGTAACTATGAACTATGAGACCAATGCACATAAAGTAGGGCTGGGTATTCTACGTTCTTATAAGAAAAAGACATGATAATAACCGGCCTCAAAGCGCAGAAAGGCATAAAACTCCACAATCACGAAAAACACTTATAACTTTGGTGTAAGGATGGGCAAGGTTGGTCTTGAAATTAATAAACAGGTGGCTTTTATGACGAGCAGAGGTATGCTGCAGGTTCTTCTAACATTTAAGCGGTGGGTGCTTGCGGTTCTAGAGCCTTTTATGTCCACAATTAGGGCTTCAATATACCTAGTCGAGGTGCACATGGGTCGGCTATAGCCGTGGTTACTTTGAGAGTCCCGCCATGGCTAGGATAGAACAAAAAGAGTGATGAATCATGCCACTTTAAACGAGAAGAACACATTATAATAAGGTCTGCAAAGGTACTAACCTGTGAAGAGATGAACGTTATGCATATGCCGGCGTTTGTTGTAGAATCTGCGAGCCTGGAACATGCTCTTAAGAATTTAAATGGAAACGGGAAGAGAGCTCTGGGGCAACAAGAGACAATGGAACTCCAATGGGGTTCATGCCCTATATACTAAAAACGGTACGTGCAAACCATTATTAGGGTGGTTGCAAGCCATTAAAATGGGATTTAAGGCAGCATACAGATGGGTCAAATCGACCTTTTCTCAATAAATATGACAGCCAAAAGTTGGAAAGACTAGGTTAAGGTTTCCGTCTCCTGCAGAAAGAAAAGCTAAGTTTTGCTCGCCGTTGCAGGAGAATTGTCCGAATGTTTCCGCAAAGGGGAAGTGTGCTGCGACGCATCGGGAAAACTTAAGTGAGTTTGTTCTCCTTTGTGGGAGAGTTATCCGAGTTCTTCCAAAAATGTGCCACTTTACCCCCCAATCCTTCGCTATTTTGGGAAAGATAAACAAGTCTTCCCGCAAAGATGACTTATTGGTAAGTTTTCAATGTTTGCAGAAGAGTTAGATGAAAACTCCCGCCGTTGCGGAGAAACTTGGCGAATTTGTTTCGCTACGGGTCCACTTGGTCAAAGGTTTCACCCTTTCAGAGGTTTTAAGATAAGTTTTCTGCCGCGGCTTGACTTAGTCTTTTTAATTCCGTGGTTTCGGAAAGTTTGGACCAACTCTTCCGCCGTTGCGGCAAGGTTAGCTCAGAGCTTCCGCCGTTGCAGCCCAGAATTTTGAGTTTTACTTAGGCGAAAAAATGACATAATTCAAGAAGTAAGGCAAGTAAAGACTTTTCTTCAGGGAAAAAACTAAGGAGAGACTATGATGTCCAGATATCCTTAGGCAAACTTTTCCTCAAAAACAATGGAGGGGCCCCAATATTTTTTCAAAACATCTAGGGGGAGTTGTTGTAGCAACAACAAAACCGGATGCTTTCCACCCAAGGTAAATTAAATAATTGATTATTCCCCTAATATTACATCAAAATTGGAATTAGTCACTTAGGTTATATTTTAATTTGAGTGAGATATTATAGAGATGGTTTTATTTCTACGTTGTTCTGATTGTGACGAAGATTTATGATTTTCAAGTATAGGTCTAAAGAGGATATGCATAGTTAAAATAGATGTATATTTGTTTTAAAATAGCTAAAATATAAACAAACCTAAAGATGAAGGGTAACAAAATTCCCTTTAAAAGGACAATGACTATGGGACATAACATAAAAATAGTAATCTCTAATAAAAGTGGTGTTGAGTGACAAATGAATGAGAAGATACAAATAATTTGAAGTTGATAGAAAACATGTAATGTCCATGCTTCACTTATCACCCATAGGCTTTACAACTTCATTTGACATGGTAACATATAAATTATTGAAAAATGTTGCATTTATTTAATGCTTGACCCTAATTCAGTTAAACTCAATGAGTTTTGCTCCATATTGTCTCCACTAGCATGTCCATTACTTTCTTTGAGCAAATCTTCCATATGAGAGTTTAAGGCATGCATGGTTAATGCCCAAATGAATGAGAGTAGGAGAAGGCAATGAGGACGATGATCAAACTATTCCCATCATCATGCTTGTCTGACCACCTACACCATCTATGGTTGATCATTTACATGCCTCGATGAAGATGATGTGTATGCTTGAGTGCATCGTAGTCCTTGCATAGACCAAATCCAAACAAACATAATGAAACAAAAGTCTAAAACAAGCATTTATTAAAAGAAAAGAAAAAAATGATTCGTGTTCATAGAACAATTGTACTACTTACATAGAAAAAAAATACTTCCAAGAGAAAATATCTATGCATAAAAAAATTATTCTCTAAATTTAGGTTGAGCTTTCATTACCTACCAAACTTTCTAAAAGGATAATTTAAACACAAGGAGCAAGTGATGATACATTGTCCTATGTATGAATAAGTATGATTGATGCATTCAATTTAACATGAAGATTTGTGTAGGTTGCATAGCTAATTGAGTTTTCCAATAGCAAAAAATTATGGAGTAATATTAAGGAGGTTTTCAAACACAACCAAAAAATGAATATATTGCACGTTGAGACATCGTTGAGACAAATGACATCAAAATTGCATTGGAATTTTTTTTTTGTAATTCTTGATCCCATAGATCCAATAAGGTCTTTATAGATGTAAATAAAAGTATTGTATTGTATTGTATTACTTTTACTATACAAAACACAATATATTAAAACTCATCACAAATTGTTTTTTTCTAAATCCCCATACCATTTTTTTCTATCATGGATTTATTACCTCGATCCAAAAGTGTGAAATTATTGTCTTTAGGCATGTTATTAATATGGAATTAGTACTTGTGTTGCTTGAAAAAATAAAAAAGTACACATTTATTACCTCGATCCAAAAGTGTGAAATTATTTTTTGTAGGCATGTTATTAATATGGAATTAGTACTTTTGTTGCTTGAAAAAATAAAAAGTACACTTAACAAAATTGTGAGGCATCAATTAAAATGTATTTAGGATGAAAAACATAATTATGGTTAAATTTTTATTTGTTTTTCCCAATTCTTTATAGAATGAAGTTAATAAGTGGATAAAGTGAATTATTTTGCAAGAATTCTTTTCCAAATCAAATAGAAATTTTGTCAAAAATTAATCCCATCCAATTAATGGGAACTTCAACCACATACTATATCAATCACTCCCCAAAATAATCATGTATATATTAATAACTAGGGTTGAGCTAATAAACAGTGGTACCAACTAATCAAATGTCTTTCATCAAATATAATGGTGAAATCAAATATTATTATACAGTATATTTTTTTTTTCAATAGAAAAAAAAAACTATACTTTATTTATAAGTATAAGAGGTACGAAGCAACAGAAAAGTCCAGCAAGTAACCACACCTGAGCCACCGAATACCAACACCATTCCAAGTCTTACAAGACAGTACATAAGCCAATAAAGAGATGGTGCCAGGATGTACCAATCCCCCAGAATGTTTAATGATGAACAAAGGCCCAAAATGTAAGTAGTAACTAGAAAAAATAAGAAAAAGTAAAACTAACTACCTAATACTAGTGCCTCCAAAAAAGAAGACATCATACTATACAACAAAAATATTCTAGAACACCCTAGAGGGCGGGAGGGATCCCTCCAAGATCTCGTAAAAAATCATGCCATCTGTCGCCTCAAGTCCGCGCCTTGAAAGAGAATCTGCCACAATGTTATGCTCCTGATATATGTGAACAATAGAAGACGACACACATTGACAGAGGAGTAACCTCGTTTGGTCCATCCAAGAAGTGAGAGCCATAGCATTGATGTCCACAATAGAGTTTTCTCAATTAACAATGATCATTTAATCGCCTGCAAACTGCTCCAGATGAATATTGGCCTTGGCAAAGAAAAATAAAACAAGCCATAATGTGATGAGTTCCGCCTTTGTATTGGTGCCGCCACCACTGTGAAACCACAGCTTGATCCTATCCCCATTACTCAGTTCAATGTATGCCCCTACACCATAGAGGCCAGTGGATCATATGGCAACACCATCAAATCTAGCTCTATTACTTGATCGGATAAGCTTAGGAGATCCCAGGTTACGAACATTAAGAGATGGAGGTATATCCGACGAGCAGCCATAATCAATAGAAAGGGAACGGAAAACACCAACAACGTTGCTAACCCCCTGATATTTGTTTTCAAAAATTACCAGGTTTCTTGCTTTCCAAATAGAACATAATAATATGCATGCCATCGGAATTAATTGT
This sequence comes from Larix kaempferi, assembly GCA_027924585.1. Classification (NCBI taxonomy): domain Eukaryota; kingdom Viridiplantae; phylum Streptophyta; class Pinopsida; order Pinales; family Pinaceae; genus Larix; species Larix kaempferi. Next base: position 20,692,194 of record BSBM01000476.1, read on the forward strand.
CTATTTTGTAAGAATATACACTGGAGCCATGACTGAATGGATGAGACATTTTCAAACTTTATTGTAGCAAATGGATAACCCAAGATTTTACACACCTGCGGAGTAAATGGGCATAAAGCAAATAGATGAATTAACGTTTCAGGGGCATGTTGGCAGAGTGAGCAAATACCTAGACCACAGAAACCGCGTTTCTGTAGGTTGAACCAAATCAAAATTTTCTCCTCCGACATCAGCCAAATAAATATACGAACCCTCGAAGGGATGCACCATCTCCAAACTGGTCGATGCCACCATCGCTCAGACCAAGTCGATTGAATACAAAGTGCCAAATAAGCCAGATTGGCCGTCACAGAGCCGTCCACCGTGTTCCAAGTCCATTGCAGCTGATCGGCCTCCATTTTAATTTTGATATTGGCATGATAAAGGTCAACTATGTACGCCTCCCATTCAATAGCCAAAGATCCCTAAAGGCCCAACCAAGTCGCATTTATCCAGGAGTAGAAGGTAGACAAAACTCGATTAGTGACCAAAATATGATATAGACTGTAATATCCCCTGTAGTTAAGGTGTGATAATAGCATTGGAGAAAGAACGAAGTTTTTCGGCCCAACTACAATCGGATCAACCCCAATTAAGATGTTACGGCCATCACCTGGAAGCCATGCCAGCCACTCAGCAACCACATGAAAGGCGGCCAACAAGCCTACCCAAATGTTAGAAACGCCCTTTGGGGATTTTTTCCTGTATCTGATCCAATGAACCGTAGATAGGTTACCAAGATATTTATCCTTGAGTATGTCACCCCATAGGCACTCAAAAATGAGTGCACGCCACAAACTCTTAGCTCGAAGTGCAATGGAGAATGTATATATGTTTTTTAGTGCCCAGCCACCCTGAGCATATGGCCTTGCCAGCATTCTCCATTCCACCAAGTGCACTTTCTGACGACCACAACCCGACCAAATGAATTGGTGGATCAATTGGTGAATCCTGGATAAGATGGATTTCTGTATTTTACAGAGAGAAAGCCAATAAACACCTAAATTTTGTAGAACCGACTTTGCAAGAATCAATCAACCACCGCTGGAGAGCCAACGCCATTGCCAATGCATAATGCATTTTTCAAATTTTTTTACCAGCCAGTGCCAATCCTCCACTTTATAACCATTAGGTTTTAAGAAAAAACCTAAATAGAGTGTTCCATCATTTAACTCATCCACAGGGAGTGGAATGGTAGAGGTGATCTCTAGTAAACCCAAGTCCTCCAGGTTATGTTTCAGCAATTTGGATTTCTTTTCATTTATCAGCATGCCCGAGGATTTACAAAATAGGAGCAATATATGCTAGATTTGACTCCATTCCAATGCATCATCAAGACCAAAAATCATGACGTAGTCCATGAAAAAAGAGTGTGTGATGGAGTAGTGTGGAGATACCTGGATGCCCGAAAACTGCAAGTTATCTTTTGCCTTGTGAACCATAGTCTTTTAGGATTTGTTTACTATCATTGAATCCCCTATTTTTATGTTATGTTTTCACTATGTAATTATGTTGTAAACTATGTTAAGAAATGCATAAAAGAAACCTTCAATTGGTATTAAAGCTAGTAGGTTACAAAAAAAGAAATAATATTGTTTTAGCATATTTGTAAGAGACATGATATACAATCCCAATAATAGGAAAATTTTAATATGGTGAACCCCTCAAGTTTGAAGGTTTCATGGCCACCAACAATGATAACATTAGCCTTACTCAACCTCAATTCCCTCAATTGGGGGGTGAGACTATGATTTTGGGAGCATCCAAATGAAAACATTAGTTTGTTCTCGGGATTTATGGGATCTAGTTGAAAGTGAATTCCTATTGTCTACTAATCAAGTTGATTACAACACATTGACATGGGCTCAAGAAATGATAAGGTAAAAATAAAGAGAACAAGAAAAAGGACTCAAAGTCACTTTTCTTTATTCAAGGAACCATGCATGATTCATTTTTTTCAAGAATTGTAGTAGCAATTTTTGGCTCGTATACTGTTCTTTAGCTTTTCAAGACTGACCATTGCTCAGGGAACCAACAAAACCGCTTTTCACCAGCCCTTTCGGCAACAGTCTGTGAGAAGACTGAGGTCTCACCTGAGGCGAAGTAATGGGGAGGTTGTGGAATCAAGTTTCCACAACCCGGTGATGCGCGCTTCAACACGCTGGGGGACTGCGCGAAGTTCCACCTACTTCGCGGTTAACACTTATGCTATCGTGCACACAGGGACTGTGCACTTGGGAACAGATGCTTAACAATAGGACAGCGCAACTGAAGACTGCGCTACCTCTTTAAAAATCACGTGTCTTCGACAGACTTTACTTAGCGTAATTCATGCATTCAATAGGCATATTAGACTGTAAACCTTGCAAGATTATACAATACGACAAACTACAATGCAACTATGCACTTTTGGTGCTGCGCTTCAGGGAATCGCACTACACAGACTTCGCTGACTTGAGTGTTTACCCACTTACCTTATGCATTCATCATGTTCATAGATACTTGTGCATTCAAAATTCATACACATGTGTTCAATACTTAACATATTATTCCCATCATTTGTTCTTATGGAAAATACACATGAAAGCAAATACACATATGTCCATAAGCAAGAACTTAACCATTTAACAAAGCAAACACACATTCTATCACAAAACACAAGGATTTAATGTGGTTCACCCCCAGGATGGGAGCTACGTCCACAGGAACTGTTGATTATATTATCGGGAAGGGTTCAACAGTTCCAGTCTATGCACTCAGCTGCAGACTCTCTTCTCTCTTCAATGGGTCTCTACGCACACAACTGCAGAGCCTCTTTACAAAACTCTCTCAACAGAGATCGACAAAGCTCAACAACAATCAATGATTAACCCTCAAAATATCAACAAACAACCAACCCTTCCCTTACAAAAATTGTTAGGATATTTAGACACATAGGAGTTAGTTAAGATCAACTTGTGTAATATATCCGTTAGGGATAGTGTGTTTCTTTAGTATGCATTAGTATGCATTTGTAAATACTTAATCCGACGGTCACGATATCTTCCCGACATAGAGTGATCCGACGGATCAACTTCTCTTAGATCAAACCTAACCTTGATCCGTGGCTTAACACCCGATTGGTCCATGATCTCTATAAATAGCATGGAGGGTCATTGTTTAGTTGATCAATTATGAGAAGCTCATTTGTAACTTTCTTTCTTTGCATAATAAATTGTCCCGTAGAAGCTATTTGGTCGGGGCCGTGGAGTGTTTCCCTCAAGAGGGTTTAAACCACGTCAAAACATCGGTGTGTTGATTTGTGACCTGTTTGTGTGAAGTGGTTGCTCTTGGTGTTCGGTCCTTTGGTAGTACCCTGTGTACCCGAACAAAAATGCCCCTTATATAGATTGTGCCCTTAGGTCACGTCTTTACATTCATGGTGGGATAAACAAACCTTAAGGTACCCAAAATGGTGCAGTTACCCTGCTAACTAGATCTATTAGGCTATGATAGCAACTTCATCATCGTGGCCATCCCTCTGCACTGTCTCTGGCTTCTAACATCTTCTGACTGTGCATGGTCATGTCGCTTTCGACCCCTTTGTTGGACACATGCCGATAGGTCGCTTTCCTTCTCCATCATTCCTTCTCTAACGGTTTCGTGTGCTCGGGTCACTTAGTGCCACCTTTTCTCATGCGACCAATCGCTTTCCTTCTTCGCCACTCCTTACCCGCCTCCTAGGAATCTCGGAGCATCTTCCCCAAAATAGATCGTCGATCGATCTTACCAGAACTTGTATTGTTTTCCGTCCAAAATTCTACCATCCTAGATATTCGCGGAGCTGGCACTTCGCAGCACTGGATCTCCGCAGCACTGTAACTTTTACTTTGTTGATGTTGCGCTACATTGTAGCTTCGCAGCTCCCAAAACTGACTTGTCCAAAATTGTCTTAACTTGGGCCACACCCAACAGCAATGAAGTCAAAGGAAGCATAGGATATACTACAAGATGCATATAAAGATATGAACAAGGTAAAGATTGTTAGACTTCAATTAATAAGAAGATATTTTTGAAATTTTATTTATGAAAGAGGCAGAGTATATGGGTATTTTAAATATAATGATGTCCGATGGAAAGACTTTGACATATCAAAAATATTTGAGACAATATTAAGAAGTTCGACTCCCATATTTTATCTATTTGTGGTTGTGATTGAGGAGTCCAAAGATTTGGCATTAATTTCCATTGAAGAGCTCAAGGGTCATTTCAAGTACATGAGAAATGAATGAATAGGTTTCTAGATCACACTTTGTAGTATCCCCAATTAAAAATTAGGAATATTAACTCCAATTTTCCAACAAAAAAGGCATTGATTTCCAATTTTTCCCAATGGAGGTATTTGCTTTAATAAAAGTGGAGTTTATATATCATTTTTTGGATTTTAATAATGGTGTGAATACCATTAAATATAATTTTAAATAAATATATTGTTCCCCAATCATATCTGATATATAGTTTTGGTATCCGGTTATTAAGTCTGGTTCGTAGCTTTCTTTAAACACTTTGTATCCAACATCTTTATCATGAAGATTGAAGCATGGAAAGTACAAATTACATCACCAGATTCAAAGGAGTATTTTTTGACTCAACGAAAAATATTAATGATGTATATATTTCATTTTTAGTCAAGCATGAACAACTCCATAAGCATCAATTCGAATCTAGGAGGACTAGCTCAAATTTCACCAGAAGGACTAGTTGGTTTCTAACTTGACCCAAACACCTCCTAATTAGTAAAAATATTTCCTAACAGCTCCAACTCAACCCTAAAACTCCAAAATAAAGCTAAATATCCCACCAAACAACTTCAAGGAACTGTTATGAAAGTTTAATACACATTAAATAAAGATTGCACAACCAAAAATTCAAATCTATGCATAGTTCAACCAACAACACCAATATTGGAGCATAATATGATAAAATCATTGCGAATATTTATTATGAATGGATTGGAGCAGTAAAAATACTGACATGGACAGAATTCAAATTTTAATTTCTCTTACAACACCTCTAAACCCAATAATTTCATAGATAGAAATGTAGAGGTGCACCCCTCCACCAGAAGAGATGCTGAATAGAGTAGATCCAGTAAAATTGTGATATCTCGGGCATCAAGAAACCTTTTTGGGTGTAAAAAAATGTATTACTTACTAGAAACAATACTTTGGATAGGTCTCATAACCCATAAATGCACACAACTACCAGAACCAGAATCTCATTCTCGACCCATCTACAATGGTCCAAGATCTAAATCAATAGAAAGAAGCTCCAAATTATAGATATGCATCCAAAATTGTGCCCTCATTCATATGTACATATATCTATACAAATATATATATATCTACAATAAAAATGGGATCCACTAGTGCGCCCTCCAATCTCTGAAAACAATGGCAATTAACATTATGTGGGAGCAAGTGCGCCCTCCACACCGGAAACACTGGAAAACAAACACAATGGAAACAATGGAATACTAATGAATGTTCAAATATTCAATAAAACTCACAAAATACTCTTATCAATGAATCTCAGTATAAATATATGGATGATCTTTCTCAAAACTTGCAATGAAGCCCAAATGAAGAGATCTGGATTATCTCTCCTCTCACACTAGCTAGGGTGGAATATTTCACCACCCAAACTAATCACAAATGTAAGGGGAACATCTCCCAAGTTTTAAATCCACAAGAAATTACAAATTCCAAAATAAATTCCAATAGGTTCCCTCACCCTCCTTTTATAATTCTTCATTCGCCCTTCTAGAGTTTTCTCTTTAAAAAATATCAATAAATATTAATTTCATGAGAGAATTTTTCTTTGGGACACATTAACTTCCTCTCTAATGTTATTTTGGGCCTCATGGATGCTTTGGATTCCTTGGAAATCGAATTAGATATTTTTTCCTTGGTTTTGGGGAAGTTACCCTAACTTGTGAGCCCACTCTTCCCTCATGCACCCCTCCCCCTTAGCTGAATTTAGGACATGTGCTTGTCATAGTTTGTCATGTATTCTGTCATAGATGGAATAGCTATCATAGATTGTCAAAGATGTCATAGATTGTCATAGATTTAATATTTTTAGCTCGAGTAGTTACAAGTCATGAGATGCCTTCATGATAGGATTCTTTCCAACTTGGATGGAAGTTACATCTCATGTGGGACTCACTTATCCTATAAGGAACCCTCCTTGGCCATATTATCTCAAAATAGTAATAAAATTGATTTTTAGGAGAGAATGATTCCTTACTTCATAATTTTTTCCGTGGACCTTGGTTTTTCCATAATGCCTCATGACCCCAAATCACCACTTTACAATTCTCCTTTAATTTTTCCAAGTTACTTTAGACCATTGAATTCCTTATTCTAATGGAGTGGTCCATAGTAAAAATTTGGAGACATGGCAGTCCTCCCTACCCAATATTACTTGTCCTTAAGCAATTTAAATCCGGTGTGGTAGTGCCTATTCTCCTTCCCCAGCTTATGCACAATAATTTTTATACTTCCTCCCTTAATTATGACTATTTATAAGTCTGCAATTTCAAATGGATCAAGTCATCAACTCTATATCCCAGAAACTGAACCACGCTAAGGATGAAAATGATATCATGGTTCCAACCCAATCAAAAGGAGGTGAAGTATACTCTGCTCAATGTATGGTCCTACAAGGTACTAACATAGGAAGCCTTATGAACACTACCAATAAGAAGAGTAAATATACACTTCAACCACTCACACAACTCCCAAATATATTGGTCCACGAAGAATATCACAATATGAAAGCAAGAATTGAATCTCACCTCTTTGTCTACTACTGAAAATCTGCCTAGTACTGTAACTCCAAGATCCCCAACTAATATCAGAAAGGGACCACCATGTTGTTGTTGCTCCACTCTAATCATAACCATCCCACTATCACACTTGGTCTGCATCCTCCTCTCCTAGATATCCAAACTGACAAATATGTAAAAATTGAATCTACCACCATGGATAATGACCTGCATAAGAATCCAAGTGAGGTCTACAATCCTACTGCCATACTCAACCATGAATATTGACAAAGGAAGTTTATCATCATCATTGGTCATGAATCTAGGCTTCTCATGAAATCTAATCATCCCCACAAGATATAGCTCCATATCCCCTATTATCCTATCATCAACCCAACTGAAACAACTAAGTCCAAAAATATTCCCAGGGTCCCAAATGAACTTGAGAAATTCATAATGCATATTGTATCATCCTCTACACTTCATAGTATCAACACAAAGAGCCTCCTATAGTCTCCCAAGCCAACATGTAGGAAAACATTGTATCCATCTATCATAAAGGCTCCCACTTAGGAAAGTAATCCATTGCTCAACATGGATAGGCTCCTGAAAGAGATGGATGGATATACCTCCTGTATGAGCTACTAAACTATTGAACCAATTAATTCCATGATCCCATTGTCTATGTTGCACCCCTCTGATCATCACTGTCATCTGAAACACTCCATCACTCTTAAGGATGCCAATATCCCACCACCAAATTGGAATTTCATCACTCCCAATGCTTATTGGGACTTTTATGAGCCTCTCCAATAGAACATGAAGCTTTTCTTATGCACTTTGCACATTGGTCCTATGGATCACATCATTTTTACATGTCCATGTAACATCTCCATCCCTCAATCGGACCAGTAGGAGGGGACATTAACTAATTCGGAGACTCAATATTTCACCCCATAACCACAATTTACGAATTTATACAGTTAAAATGCACATGAAGACATGGAAATAAAAAACACATAGTGGAAATAAAATTTATCCACACATACATAACATGCAATTCCAATCATAATTATCACATGCATATAAATTAAAAATCATTGCACATCAAATACATAAGAATACTTATCTTTAAACAAAGAAGATCCAAGCAACTGGTTGTGTAAGAGCGATTTTCCACCTATCCATAGGCACTCTGTCTAGCATATAATATTTCCGCTGAGAGGCCACCCCCAAGCTAGGCTATGAGGCCACCAAGAAGAAGGAAACACCTACAAGATTCTCACTCTCATCCCACAACCCACTCTGCTCTCCATTCTTATCCAAAAGCTCCAATAGAGCTCTATAGGGGTCTCACTAAGCCTTCACAACCATGGCACTCCTTGCAACGGCCCCATACAACATAAGGAAGTAATTTCCCTTCACTGATCCACAGTTTCCTTAGGAAATCCAATCCTTACAGTGTGTTAGTACCTGGATTTTTCTATGAGAAAAATATCCTATGGAGCTATTGTGAATGGCACCTTTTCTTTGTTTTTTATCCCCGAGATATAAACAATTAAAGGAATGGTAGCATAGGTCTAAATATGGAAGCGGTTAGAGACCGAGGGCTTAAAAAAGGGTTCTACGACATAAATATCAATCATCCATTAGATCTCTAGAGATCCGACGACCCAGAGAGCGCATGTGTAAGAAGGTTAAAGGCCAAAAGTGTGCGTGCAGTTTCAAGAGCGCTAAATCTAGATTGACGACCTAGATCAAAAGCATGTCGATAAGTTTTTCCTTCCAAAAAGTGGCATTTCACATGCGTTGTCCTAAAAACTGTCGAGGACACATGCTCCTTGGTGATTAGTCGTGCCTCCTTGAGTTTGGTTTTCCTAAAACACCAACCATCGGTGAGTTACCACTCTCAGAAACCATAAGTGGTATCTTCCCACTTTTTCAAAAGCGCTTTACACCTCATCATGATTGACAGCCTTACCGTCTCCCCGCCTGCCATCTGTCATGAGACCCCACTTTTCCATTACCGCCTCTATATTTTCCATCTGTCATATGGAACCTAGTACTTCCATTTTTTCCCTTCGCCTCACATTCCAATGTGTAACATGCATTTAACAAATGGATAAAAGGATATTTTGACCTATTTTAAATAAATATTATTTCGTTAACCCAAGAACATGCTCTCGACACACCGGTGCACTAGGTCAGCTGTGCTCGAAGTCTATTGGTCTGAGTCAACATCCAAGCAATCCAAGTCATCTGCTAGTTTTCATCTGGGTATCTTTTGGTGACTATTGCCTAGCACTATTGCTAAAACCTTATTTCTTCCATTTATTCAGTGAAGAACTAATTTTGTAAATTTACCCTAATTTCACTAAAAATCAATGGCCCAGTGTGCTAAAATGGCACCCAAACCCAAGGTATCACTTCTGAATTCCTATTTTCTAGGGGAAGAACATGTCTATGATCATGAAGCCAGTGTTTTCGACACCATTATCACCAATTCCAACCTAATTGAAACCATTAGAGAAGTGAATTGAAACCATTAGAGAAGCGAAGACTCTATCCAATGATGACCAGGATAAATTCAACCTGTGGAATTCTAATTTTGCCCAGACAACCTTAACTAGGTATGTGGTTTTCCCCAAGTTTGTCATTGGGTGTTCCAAACAATACTCCCCCACCAATCCGGTAATTCTGTCATCAGATATGTCAAAAAAATATGCTTTATCACCCCATATTCCCTTAGGATAATATTTTGCATAACAGAGTCCTTGGCCCCCTACCCTTTTAATGAAAAATCCCTAGCAAGTGCTTTTCATGGTCTGGGACCCTGTGACCGTCACCAAATATTATCCAAACACCTAGAACATGGATGGTTATGCCTACTATCATGCCTCCCTATGCCACTACTGTTTTCTCTAAAAATTCCAAAAAGGCCATCTCCATCATTTGCACAATTGTAGGTTTAGAAGATGACAAGTCAGTGGATGAGGTAATCCTAGGAGTTTTGCTTAAATTAACCACTGAACCAGGCAGAAACCCTCCATTGTTTGATATTTTCACTCACCTAGCTCCTTTAATCCATGAATAGATGGAATAATTTCCTACAATCGAATACTTTAGGTTCCCCTCCTACTTATTATTTGTGTTCTTTTATGAAAATTTTGAGAGCTTCAGACACTTGGGCCTGAAATCCACTTACGATCAAGGAATGCAGACTCCAGTATATGAGTGGAATGAGTCGGTCCTTATAAGAGCAGATAATTCTAACTTCTCAAAATTAACAGACAAAGTGATGAGTGTTGCATACATCTTGATTCATGCTAGCTCACCCCCAAGAATGCTACCAGATAACCAGAATCATCTTCAATTTACCTCAGATATCCAGGAGGGTGATTCGTTCTTATATGAATATCACACTATTATCAGAGTCTATGGTTTTGAAGAAGATCCATACAATTTTCCCACCTTCCTAACACCTAGAATATTTTCTATGGAATTTGTGAGACAGAAGATGACCTTAGATGAATTGCATTTCAAACACTTCCGAGAAAAAATAGGTCATTCTTATTTCTAAAACAGGTGGGACCTCTTGTCATAAGGGGGTTGAATGCTTCCCAATATGTGGAAGAATATGTGATCCATATCAACCTCAAGAAAGATGAGAGAGCTACATAATGGTGATGATATGATTGATGATGGTGATACTGATGATGATGACTATGGAAATGACGATGATGTGATTATATGATAATGATGATGAAGATGAAGATGCTATGATGAAAATAGTGATGATGACAATGACAATGATAGTGACAATGAGAATGAGAATGACATGAATGATGATTATGATGATGATGATGATGATGACGATGATGAGCCTTATAAGAAAGTGTTGGGGTATAAGAGTATGATTTCAGGATAAATTTCACTTCCTCATGGAAAGGGCCTCTCTTGGGGGATTTGGAAGATCTTTAGAGCACACAGTTCGGTTGTATGCAACATTGGTGTAGCTCTTATTGTAGGAAAAGTACACCCTATATAATAAGGAAACTCCTCCAAAAAAATATTTTATGAGGATTGAGTCATTGACCAATTGAAATAAATGTTTAGACCATCAAAGGCCATAAAGCATGGATCTCATTCTCCACACTAGAATTGAATGTTTTCTTTAGGGTGACTTAGCTATATCTAAGGGTGATTCCCACCATATACTCTTGAAAATAGTTCAATAGTTGGATTTACTCCAAGGGGGTGTAGTACTATCAGAGGATAGATGAGCATAACAACAATGAAGACATGTCTTTGAGGCACTGTGAAGATGCCAAAAGTATAAATGAATTTGAATAAATTCAACTTGACAAACATAAAATTTGAAACCAATCAAACAGAACATTTGCAAGACATGATTGAGGAGGATGGAAAGGGCACACTCCTCGCAGCTATAAAACCATCAAAATGATATTAAGAAGTTCATCCACCTCAATAGTAGTGAATATTATTTGCCAAAATAATGTGACTTCGAAATATTACAAATATCCCAACAAACACTTCCCACGCATAAATTGAATAAAGGGAAGAGTGCACATGGATTGATATGCATTTCTTATGTCCCTGCAATCTGTCGGACTCATGGTTCAACTATTAAAACTTACAATTTCTTTCATCTTGTTGCTTAAAAGGGTTTCACCCCATGTTATAGGATTGAGTTTCTTTATGTAGAATAATGTTATTTTCCAAGAGTAAAAACCAACAATTAGACCTTCTCCATAGAAGAAACAATATCACATGCATATACTCATAATATCACACACAAAGTAATGCAAGGTGTAAACACAATTTTTGTTTCGAAGCTTGCATTAAAACAAAGCACATCTTTTACACTTTCCTAAACTCACACCATTTCTTATAAATTGTACATATGTGTATAGTACTTTTAGTATTTTTACATATCTACAGGGAACTAAACTCTTTAGAAGGTATTATATCCAAAGAAGGGATACATGACTTGGAATAGGGTACCCAGATACATGGTGTGTCAGTGCTGGAACTGGACTCATTCTCAAACTGAAGGGTTCCTGAGTGTAACTCCATTGAATCTCTTCTTTATATATCCAATTTAGTTCATTAGGTCCCAACTAGAAAGGATAGGTCAAATGAAACACTAATGACATGCCCAATGCTTGGAAATGAGCCTATCTATTACAAGATTGATTCTGGTAAGCTAGTAGATGTACAATTTTATGATCTTTGATGACCTTGAATATCATGGAAAGAGGTAACTTATATTTTTCACACAAGAAAAAAAAACTATACTTGATATTGTTATTAGAATCAAAGTATACAAAATAAAACACAAAATGAAGAACACTTTATCAGTGTTTGCAAATTGTCCAAATATATATCAGTCCTCTAATACATACTATCTATATTGTAAGTATCACCATAGTCAAGGGAAATATACAAATCAAGTAATGAGTGGCCTCGACACCATATTAACATACAAACAAGAAATCCCTAAATAAAAATACTACAAAAAAACATGTAATCATAACAACTGAGATGAAGTGACATATGCCACCGACCCGTGTACATTTTTCTTCAATGAAGATAATACCATTTCGACATTGCAAGGAATATTTTGACATGATATCATTTATGGAAACCTTTTAAGGTTTATTGCATGATATAAAGTAATTATAATGCCCTAACCATGGTCCATGGCAAAAAAATAGCGAATTAGGTTATAACTATTGATTTCAAGTCTCATGAACAATATGTAGGGCCTTGAGCCACCACATATAACCTAATATAGAACAAGGAGTATTTTGTGTAAAAGTAGTATAAAGGAACCATTTAAGGTCTAGCAATGGTCTTAAACCATTATATTTTATCAAAAACTATAGCAATGGTCACATATCATCATAAAAAACTCATTAGAATGATCAATGGTAACCGAACGTTTTTTTACAATCACAAAAAGTTATCAAAAAGAGTATAAGTGAGCGTCATTAAATTATCATCACTAGAAGTATAACCAAAGTGAGATTTTTCAACGATCCTTTAATAACCCTCATCAAAAGTGTCAATGAAAAAGGATTTGGTGATAGAGCTTAAAGGAATGTCTCCAAAAACAATTACAATGACAATTTTTTAAGGTATGTCATCATATGTGACATTGGTGATGACCCTTTAAGTCTCGTCACAAGCATGACCCTCACCAATTGGTATTAGTGAGGTCTAGTAAAGGACCATCACTAGATTTGTCACCAAAGAGAGAATCGGTAATGGACCTTTAAAAACCCTCACTAAAAGTGTCATTGAAAAGAGATTTGGTGACGAGCCTTAAAGAAATGTCTCTAAAGACAATTACAATGACGAATTTTTAAGGCTCGTCATCATATGTGAGTTTGGTGATGACCCTTTAAGGTCCATCACAAGCATGACCATCACTAATGGCCTTTTTTCTTGTAGTGTTTCCAATGGAAAATTTTCCCTTTTGTTTCGTTCGTTTCCATTTGTATTCTTGTCAAGTGCTGAAGTTTGGTTGATTTGACATTGTGACACGCAACAACTTGTCGGTCAAGTCGTTGTTGATTTTCTTATGATATTCTGCTACTTGCTAGCTATAGGAAAATTTTCACTTGATTGCTTGCTTCTATTAATAGATCATCCTATGGAGAAAACGTAAAATCTGTGATGAAATTTTCTCTTAATTCTTTCCAAATAAATGTTTCTCCTCTTGCTTCTTCCATTTTATACCATTTGTTTGGTAAGTCATCAAGTGTACTTGGGAAAAGGTGTGGCCAGGTTCTTTCATCTCTATAGCCTAATATTTTCCATTCTTTTTTTGCAATTGTCGATATGTTGTTCAGGATCTTGGCCTTGTGTGAAAATCAAAATATTTGCTTATGTCGTGAGTTTTCTTCCTCTGAATATTTCAACAAAGTATGTTGAGGTTGTAGTCCAAGTTTGAAGTCTTGACTAATGTGTATCCCACCATATTGAACCTTGACTTGTGAAGGTTTCGACCAAACTTTGAAGTTGACATTGTTCTCCTATATTATTTGATACTTCCTCAACATGGGATGCAGATGATTCTTGTTCTTTGTATCTCAATGGGGGAACACCCAATGACTCATTTCTCACTGGTGCGAATGTTAGATATTCTCTGATTTTTCTTTCAAAAATATTCGGAATGATGGAGACAGAAAAACAATGTTGGATTGTCTTTTGGGGGATAAATTCAATCATCCGACATTCTCATGCTTGTAATTCATAATTCTCTATTTTCCAGTCGTAAAGTTTTGCATCGGAATTATATCCAACTGAAGAAGGGTTTCCGAGGTGGATTTTTCCTTGTGCGTTATCCTCAGTATAGTCTTTGTTGTTTGTTACTTGATATAAGTGTTGAATGTCAATGTCGTCATCGATAGGTTCTATCTAGGGCTGTCCTTGTGATGGGTGAATTGGCACAATCACTTTCTTCCCATTTTCTTTGAGTTTTATTCTATCTTTGTCCAGTGATATTGAATCTTTCATTTTTTTCCCCATGGTCGGCCAACGAGGGAAGGAAAGGAACTAGAGCCAACGAGGGAAGGAAAGGAACTAGAACCTTCTTTTGGGTCGATGATTTCAAAGTCAACATGTGTTGTTATGCCCTTGATGGATGTGTTGACATTTTTCCATACCCCAATTAGTTCAATCAATCCTTGGTCGACTAATTTTATATAGATGCTCGACTCGTGTAGTTGTGGTCGACCAAGATGTTCCCAAGTGTCTCTAGTCATGATATTAGAAATCGAACAAAGTATCCTTCAATCTCTAAGTCGACAAGTGGGTCTGTATCATTTTTATCTCTCTGACTTAATCGACAGATATTTTTAGTTTGCTTTCCTTCGACAGATTTACTTTTAATGTTGTGTATTAGATCTGTAAACTTTGCGACAACTTCTTCCTAGGTTATTAAATTGAGGAGTTTGTTAATATTTCTTTGTCGCGATTCATCATTGTCTTCTTGGTATGCTAATTCTTGAAATATTTTTGCAACATTACTATATAAGTGTTGATGTGCAATTGGATTATGATTGTAATATTTACTTTTTTATTTTGCTAACTTGCGGATTATCAACACCAATTTTAGTTCTTTGACGAGTTACAATATGAAGATTATTAGTTTTAACAATATCATAATTTGGAACACTATACAAGATGTTAACATTATTTTTATTAGTAATATTTTCAAGTATGGTGGGGCAATCCTCCAAGAAGTGATCACTCACCCCTCACTTGGTACAGAATTTAAGATATGTTTGATCTTTGAAGGGTCAGTCTGCAAAACGATGTTCTTCACTTAGACATGTAAAGCACTACAGTCGTCGATGTGGTCGGGGGTCTCGATTTCCAGTGTTTCTTCTGCAACCTTGGAATCCTCCACGTCAATTGAATTTTTCATTTATTCGATCATATTGTCGGCTGTTGTTCCTTTCATTTCTGTAATTTCTATGGTTGACAACATTGGTCTGATAGACTGCGTGATAATTTTGTTTATTCTTTAAATTCAAGTTGCATTCTGTCGTGGAATGATATTTTATGTCACATATGGCACACCATCGATCTTGATCATTCTTCATGTTGTAGGGACAATATTTCGTTGCATGCGAGTCATGTTCTTAGCAGATGTAACAAAAAAAAATTGTTTGTACAAAACGCACATCTTGACGTCGGTCATCTTGTCGACAATAATCTTTCGTATGGCCAACTGTTGAATAGTTTGTACACCAAATATCATCTCCTCGCAGACTGATTTCGCGAATGGATTTTTGCATATTTTCCAACTGTTCTTCAATATGGTGGTCAATAGGAGATATAGGATAGTCATCATCCATTTCTATTTGCAATGCTTTTGTCAAAGCATCTTCATATGTAGTAAAATTAGTGAAACGGATGTGCACTCTAATTTTCTGTATTAGTCCAGCCACGAACGATTGGACCAATAAGGATTCTTCGATGTTGTGCTCAATCTAGCTCCGCAAATCTTTAAATCTTTATCGTAGCCCCTAACAGTCTCTGTCGGCTTTTGAGTTATGGTGTTCAACTTCTTGGCAACTAGATATTTTGTGTCTGGGGTCTTGAAGAAAGAAAGCAATTGATGTTTTATCTGAGCCTTTGATGCATTAGGTGTCCTTTCTTTATAAGTGATGTACCATGTGAGAGCTCGTTTTCTAAGGCCACGCACGAATTGTTCCATCTATCGATCTTCCGATTAGAAATAGCATTGGATTCCCATATTGATTCGCAAACAAACCAATGTATTTTTGGATCTTCATCGCCTTCATACAAGGGAAGGTGTTTCGTTATGTGTGCCATATCTATTGTGACTTAGACTTCTAAGCTCGGAGGTGGTGACGGTGGATTCTCTCTGGTGGCGGAAACGCTCTTACACTTGTTTTCGACAAGTACTATTTCATGATGTGCACTGACAAGAGTTAATGTACGTTCCTCGATTTCGAAAACAATATCATTGGTCAGTTCTTCGTCGGTTGTCAGTTGTTGACTTTCTTCGACAGCTTCTGTCGATACCCAGGTAAAGTTCTGTTCTATTGAGGTTGTACTTATTTTCGAGGATCCTGACTGACTCGATGAATCACTCAATGTTGGAAGTGTCTGGGGGGGGCGCTTTCTCACGTTCTGAATAGAGTAAATGAAAACTCTGGTTGGAAAAATATGGTTGAAAAGTAACCCAATTCCCTTCTTGCGGTCAATGGATCAACAATATATCAACCTCATTACCATAATCATTCTATCGGCTCCAAATGCCATATTGGCCAATGTGAAGTCTTAAATCTTCTTCGACAATTTCCTGTAATTGGGCACTATGAATCAAATGTAATGGGGAATGCGGAGTTATAACCTCAGGTATAATCACATGGAGAGCGCTTCCATGCTCCATCCACAAGTATTCATCCATTGGTGATAGTGATTCATCCTCGCCCTCTTTCTGTCGAGCTCGACTCGACTCTAGCAGATTTCCTACTACATCTATCACTATACCTGACTTTTTTCTTTTTCTTTTCTGGAATGCACTAGTTTTCTCCCTTATTTCTTCACGCCTCTTCCTCCTCTTTTCTCGTTCAATATTTTGGGCATCAAATGTGCTTTTATGTATCATCATTCTATCTTTGTCGAATTTTTGAGATTTCTCACTGTTGGCCATATCGCGTTCTTCCTCTGTCGACTGTTATTCATCTACTCCATGTGGAACGTGTTCGGCTACCCCCCCATTTCCGACCCAAAATTTCTTTAGATAACTAGGGTGGAGCAACAATTCATTTTCTCTTTTACGAATTTTTCCCACTTTCTTTGTTTTTATTCCCAATTCATGTTCATGAGCGATGGTAGCAACAGTGGTCGAGGTTCGACAATATGCACTGCTACCTTGTCAATCAATAATTTGAACAAAAGCGTCGATAGAGAACAAAGAAATTGTTCGGTAAGGTCGTTATAGAACCTATGCTTCACGTTATCGACAGACACTCGTTCCTCGATTGTGCACTCTTCAAAGAAATCGTCAACAATTATTTCGCACCATTCAGATAAATTTGTGCGGCCTCCTCTGTTTAGTTTTGTTAGCAATTGTTGATCTTTTTCATCTGCTGGTTTTTTCATCCAGAAGCTTCTTCAATGTGAATGACACAGACTCAAGGAAATTTTCATGTGTTTCAGAAAAGAACTTCTCCCTTGCTTGAGCGATAGTCAACTTGTTTCTTCTAGCATAATTTTGTAGATAGCTTGCTATCTTTCTCTCCCACCATTCATTTATCTCATGTTCTGATATCATTGGATCATGCTCATTATCATGTTATGCATGTATCACCGGCAACCGAACCAATGTTGTAGTCAAATGGATTTCATAGTTACCATCGATACATGTTATAGAATAAAAAAGCAAATAGATAGATATGAACACAAGATAAGTAATGGTGGTAGAGCCAACAAGTCTTTCTATTACTCAGAATAAGTACATAAGTGCAATACAATATCTTAGGTCATCTATGTATCCGGCTCTCCATCCTATATATATGGTTTACAGACAGTTACATAACGACCCATCGGTTCACTAATCGAATCGACATGTAGTGACCGACACAATGATTCAACATGTTCTACGAAGTGGTCGAATAGAGGACCTAGTCAGGAGGTCGACCAAGGATCCTCCAACAGTTTCCTACTGTTAAATTTTGAGCATTAATTCACAATACTCTAGGATCTTTACTGAGAGAACAACATGTACAATATATCAATGCATATCAATCATAACAAGCATGTCAATCATCACAAGAATCAAAAGCATGAGAGACAATAGACACACATAGTTTCTGTGGGGAAAACCCTAAGGTGAAAAACCCCACAACTTCCTCAGAGATAGATAGAGCAATAGCTCAACCAAAGTACAACCAAAATACAAGAGATAGACTCCTCCTAGCAGCTGAACCTCCTCCTCACAAGTGCGCCACTTTCCGAGTGAAGGAAGAATGCGTTTCTGAGTGATCCAAATAGAGATCTCCCGATATCTATTTATACTTGTCCTGTTTGCCCAATAACCTTATGGGGCCGACTTGTCTATCTAGGTACATCAACCATATATTACATAAATCATGGCTAACCCCACACATTGTGGTCTAATAACCCATCGGCAAGTTAACACACTTGCGACACTTGTCAATACACATGACGACACTTCCGTATAGAGGAATGACACATCTCTATAGGAGTACAATAATATATAAATGAAATACATGGATGAAATACATTCCGAAGTTACATATACATCAACACTCCCTCTTAACTAGGAAGGTATTTCTCGACACAGATCTGATAGCACAAGTCTTCTTCTCTGTATCATTGTCATCGATGCATCGTCCTCAAATCATCATCATCATCACTGCTGCTACTATCTCAAACAATCTCTGAATCTACTCATCATAGGAAGTTCTACAGAGCCAGTCCTTTTTCATACTGGATGTAGGCCCACCACTTGCAGGTCTTCATCACTGTCCATACTGTGGAATCCTCAGGACTTATTACGTGCATCACAAAACCTCGCAAGATCATCCCAAGCTATTACGAGCACATGGCTCTACCTGTAGGATCTCCCAGGGCCATATTATATGTGACCTCACCACAAAACCTCGCAAGAGCATCCCAGGATGTTACAAGCACACAGCTCTACCTATAGGATCTCCTAGGGCCAAATTACATGTGGTCATGGAAAAACCTCGCAAGAGCATCCCAGGACTTATTACGGGCACACAGCCCAACCTATCAGATCTCCTAGGTACATATTATATGCCATAGGAAAAAACCTCGAAAGAGCATCCGCAAGATATCCTAGGGCCAAATTATATGCCATAGGAAAAACCTCGAAAGACTATCTGCGGATATCCCAGGGCCAAATTATATGTCCTCCCAAAGCAAAACCTTGACAGAGCATTTTTCAGATATCCCAGGGCCAGATTACATGCCATAGGAAAAACCTCGAAAGACTATCTGCAAATCTCCTAGGGCCAAATTATATGCTTATCTGCACAACCTGTTCCATGGCCATAGAGTATCAACTTGATACTCACCATACATCATCCTGATGTACACATGATCAACCTGATCACCATCACTGCATCGTCCTAATGCATGTCATCTGGAGAAACATCCTGAAGCTCGTCATCCATGATCATCCTGATCATACAATGCATCTACCTGATGCATACCAAGTATCTACCTGATACATATCATCATACATGATCCACCTGATCATATAATGTATCCACCTGATACATACACAGATACATGATCCACACAATGTATCCACCTGATATATATCAACATACATGATCTACCTGATCATACACAGTATCCACCTGATACATATACAGATACATGGTCCAAGCATCCAACATGATGCATATGCAAATACATATAAATGATCCAACTGATCATATCCATCATCCAACATGATGCGTACATATACAAATAAATTATCTAACTGATCATATCTAGCATCCAGCATGATGCGTACATACATATACATAGCAGTAACTGGAGCATCGTCCTGATGCTCAGCATCCAACGCTTACATCCACAACCATGTGAAGGATCCTCCTTCCAACATGCTTGGAATGGCTCCTGCAAATGTGTCAATCACTTCTTCCTCAAAGTGTCATCAATCTGAAGAACACCAAGCCTCTTTCTGAAGTACTCGAACTTCACTCTGGCTAGTGGTTTCGTCATCACATCCGCAATCTGCTCGTCCGTCGCAACATACAGGAGATTCACTGCTCCTCTCTGTACCATATCCCTGATATAGTGATATTTGATCTCTATGTGTTTCGACCTATCATGAAACACTGGGTTCTCAGATAGCTTCACATAACTCTGGTTATCACAGAAGATACCAGTAGCATCCAATGGGAGATCAAATAACTTAGATAGTAGCTTTCGAAGCCATACTGCCTCACAACTAGCTGAACAGGCTGCAACATACTCTGCCTTGGCTGTACTCAGTGCTACACAGGACTGCTTCCTACTAAACCAAGAGATCACACCTGATCCCATACTGAAGTAGCACCCAAATGTGCTCTTCCTCTCTGCATCACTGCCTGCCCAATATGAATAAACATAACCTTGCAGGTTAAACTTTTGATTCGCTTCATACTTGAGCCCATAATCAACTGTACCCTTCAAGTACCTAAGAATATGCTTTACAGCAACCAGGTGAACACCCCTTGGATCCATCAAGAACTGGCTCAATGTTTTCACCGCAAAGCAAATATTTGGATCAAGGACCCAATCATCTGACGATACATAGAGACATCAACCGGCTCAGATGAAGCATCACATAGAAGCTTCAGATTCGATGCCATAGGTGTGGCCATGGCCTTGCAATACATCATCCCGAACCTCTTCAAGATATCTACTGTATACTTCCCTTGTCCAAGGAAGATCCCATCTGCACTCTGCCACACCTCCATACCTAGAAAATAGTGCATCATCCCCAAGTCCTCCATATCAAACTTGGCAGCAAGCTTCCCCTTTGTATCGGCAATCAATCTGTCATCTCCTGTTACAAATAGGTCATCTACATACAGGAGTAGAATCACAGGATTTTCTTCCTCAACCTTGTAGTAAAGGTTGGAATCCGCTTTACTCTTGGTAAAGCCCAAACTAGATAGAAAACTGTCCATCTTACCATACCAAGTTCTAGGAGCTTGTTTTAAGCCATACAAGGCTTTCTTCAATATGCACACATATGAATCCCTGTCATGTGTTTCAAAACCGAGTGGCTACTCCACATACACTTCCTCTTCAACTACATCATTCAAGAAGGTAGTCTTGACATCCATCTGGTGTATCTTCCATTTGATCACTGCAGCCAGGGAAAGTACTGATTTGATGGAAGTGTACCTGGCTACAGGAGAAAAAGTTCCTTCATAGTCTATTCCCTCTTTCTGAGAGAAGCCACAAGCTACAAATCTTGCCTTGTATTTCTCTATGCTACCATCTGCAGCATGCTTGATCTTGTAGATCCATTTGGAAGTCACAACAGACTTCCCTTCAGGTTTTGGAACAACATCCCAAACATCATTCTTCATTATTGATTGGTATTCTTCGATCATGGCATCCTTCCATTCTTTCTTTTCCGCTGCTTCTTCATAACTGGAAGGTTCTTTGTTCATGATGTCACAGAGTAAAGCAACATAGCTGGTATGTGATTTGGTTCTCTTCTTTGCTCTGTGTTCTCCTTCTAGAATACCATATCTTTCTACATCTTGAATGAACTCTCTAGCCCATGCACGTTTTCTCTTGTGAGAGTTGTTCTCACAAGGTGGATCTACAGGTTGTTGCGAATCTTCAATTTCACGATCAACATCTGGAATTGCTTCAGTCATGGTAGTGTCTTGAAATCTAATTTCCTTAGGTTCTTCATAAACTTCAACAAGTGTCTTCCTTGATTTGATGAATGCTGAATTTTCATCAAATGTTACATCCCTGCTGACATCAATTTTTCTTGAACCCTGGAAAGTATATTTTGTAAGCCTTTGAGCTTTCACTGTAACCCACAAAGATACCCTTCTTTCCTGAAGGATCTAGCTTGGTCCTCTTTTCCTTTGGGACATGAGTATATACTAGACAACCAAATATTTTGAGATGGCTGACTTCAGGTTTCTTACTAGAGAAGATCTCTTCTGGTTTCTTGTTGTCCAATATCTTGTGGGGTGTTCTGTTCTGCACATATACAGTTGTTCTAGTTGCTTCTGCCCATAGATGCATAGGTATATCCTGATCATGCAGCATTACCCTTGCTACTTCCACGATTGTTCTATTCTTTCTTTCTGAAACTCCATTATGTTGTTGATTGTAAGGAGCAGTCAACTCCCTCTTAATCCCTCAATCACTGCATAGCTTCTTGAAGTCACATGAGGTGAATTCTCCACCATTGTCGGATCTGAATGTTTTGATCTTCTTATTAGTTTGGTTCTCCATCAAGGTTTTGAATTCCTTGAACTTATCAAATACTTCATCTTTGTTCTTCAAGAAGTAAACCCAAGTCTTCCCGGAGAAGTCATCAATGAAAGAGACATAGTAAACATACCCACTCAGAGAACTGGATGACATAGGACCGCATACATCGGAGTGGATGATTTCCAAGATACCTTTTGCCTTGCTTTCACTGCTTGGAAATGCCTTCTTAATGTTCTTTCCTTTTGCACATCCTTTGCAAACACCTTCATGCTTGGTCTTAATTTCAAGAAGACCTTCTACAGCCTTACTTGCAATTGGTAATGCTCTATAGTGCATATGTACAAGTCTTTTATGCCAAAGTTCACTTGGCTCCATGGAATCATGTACCATGGCATGTTCAGGTTGTCCCTTCAATTTATACAATCCTCCCTCTTGCTCTCCAATCACCACTGCATCATCAATAGTTTTACCCTTTAGCCACATCAGAACTTGGCCATCTACAAATGCAACCCTCATGCCTTTTGCATCCAATGCAGAGATGGAGAGAAGATTCTTCTTGAGCCCAGGTACATAAAGAACTTCTTTCATCTTCAAAGACTTTCCAGAATCTAGGTTGTAGGAGGCTTCACCACTTCCTTTGATAGGGTATTGATAATCATCCCCAAGTTTCACCTTATGGGGTGACTCATGTTCAGATAGGTTTATGAAAGATTATTTAAACCCAGTCATGTGTTTGGAAGCCCCACTATCAATTAACCAATCATTACACCCATGAGAGATAGTACCTGTGAGAGCAGAGATTAGAACATACTCTTCTTCACTTGATGAGTCATCATCACTTTCTGCCCTAGCCTTCTTCTTTGGAGGTTCATCATCCTCGGCAGCATAAGCATGGTACCTTCTTTTGTTGCCCTTCTTCTTCTTGTTGAGGTTGTTGTTGTTATCCCTTTTGTTCTTGGGACAATATGAAGCAAAGTGACCTTTCTCATTGCAAGTAAAACATCTTAGATCCTTCTTATTCTTTTGTTGGTTGTGATAAGATCTCTTGTAGTGAGAGTGCTCCTTCTTGGGCTTACTTCTTTTGGTGTGAGCTACGAGAGCTTGATCTTCACCTCCCATATTTTCTTCTCGAGCTACAAGCCTAGATTCTCCTTGAGAGCATTCCTCCCATAGTTTACTGAAAGAGATCAATTTCTTTCTTGCATAGATTCCTTGAATAAAGGAGTCCCATGACCTAGGTAGGCCATTCAGAGTGGTTATAACAACATCACCATTGTCCACTACTTCATCCACAGCTTCAAGTTGTTCCTTGACCTGAGAGACCTTGGAGAAGTAAGATTGAATGGTCTCTCCATTCAACATCTTGACCCCTTTCAATTGATTCCGCAGAGTCATCTTCCGATTAATGTTCTTCCCTTCAAATAACTTGGTCAGAGAGTCAAACATCTCCTTGGGTGTCTTTAGAGATGACACATGAGGTATGAGATGGTCTTTGATAGAATCAGTAATGATTCTTTTTTCCTTGACCAAGTTCTTCTTATGCAATACCTTAGCCTCATCATCCTCTGGGATAGGGACCTCAGAGCTGATGTAGGAGTCCAATTCATTTTCTTCTAGGATTAACCCAATCCTATACTTCCAGGCTCGGAAGTTATCATCCCCTTCAAGCTTATCCTCAAGCTTGGTGTGGTGAGACATCTTAAAAAGTACTTCAAATGGAAATACAAGAGATTTAGGTCTTACCACTTATTTTGCTGAAAACTGGATCTGGTCTCGGATTAGGGTTTGTTGAAAAAACCCTGAAAATTCAAAATGTGAATTTCAACTTTCTGAGATGATAGAAAGATGCGCCTTGATGATCTGATCAGCTTGGTGTAATCAGAATTCTAGATCTGCAAAGCTTCACCCTTCAGAAATGTCTTTTAGTCTTCCCGGGTTCACTGGGGAGGACCCTGAATTAGGGTTTGAGTTTCTCGGAGATCTACCCAGCCAAAAATCTCAATCCAAAGCTCTAAACTTCGATTTTTGCAAGGAGCTTCCAGCTATGTCTTTAGATTCCATAAATGCCTATTTTTGTGGAAACCCTAATCTTTAGGGCCAAATCTGAAAATGCTCAGAATTGAATTCCAATTGGATAGATAGATTCTCCTTGATGAGTAGAGTCAATCTACTATACTGCTTTAACCAAAATTTGTGGAGAGAAACCCAATAAACAAGAAACCCTTGATTTTCGTCATTGCACAATGTCTTCTTCTCAGGTTAGCTCTAATACCATGTTAAATTTTGAGCATTAATTCACAATACTCTAGGATCTTTACTGAGAGAACAACATGTACAGTATATCAATGCATATCAAACATAACAAGCATGTCAATCATCACAAGAATCAAAAGCATGAGATACAATAGACACATAGAGTTTCCATGGGGAAAACCCTAAGGTGAAAAACCCCACAACTTCCTCAGAGATAGATAGAGCAATAGCTCAACCAAAGTACAACCAAAATACAAGAGATAGACTCCTCCTAGTAGCTGAACCTCCTCCTCACAAGTGCGCCACTTTCCAAGTGAAGGAAGAATGAGTTTCTGAGTGATCCAAATAGAGATCTCCCGATCTCTATTTATACTTGTCTTGTTTTTCCAATAACCTTATGGGGCCGACTTGTCTAGATAGGTACATCAACCATATATTACATAAATCAGGGTCAACCCCACACATGGTGGTCTAATAACCCATCGACAAGTTAACACACTTGCGACACTTGTCAACACACATGACGACACTTCTGTATAGAGGAATGACACATCTCTATAGGAGTACAATAATATATAAATGAAATACATGGATGAAATACATTCCGAAGTTACATATACATCAACACCTACTAGAAACGATGTTATAGACACAATGGGATAGGTCTCAAATTCTAGAAATGCTCAGAAAAGTTGAAACCAGAACCTCCATTTTGACCCTTCCACACTGTTCCTACTGAATGAAAGAGTTGAACAGTACAATGAGAATACCAACCACTGGATACGACTTCAAGACCTACAATAAAATCAATGATGAAGACTGGATTTCATCATCCTCTCAGAGGAAGCAGGGGCACATCTCCCAAGTCAAAGAGGCAAAATAGCTCTCAATTCAATTCTCAAATTGTCAAAAGATGGGCAAGTGGTGTGCACTCCTTCTTTTATAGACTTGAGGTGACTTGTTGAGCAAGTCATCTCGGCTAATGCGCCCTCATGGAGTGCATAAGGATAGATTTCTTTCAAGCTTTTCTTTTTCCTTTGTTTTCTACTTTTATTTTATCCTGCTTTTGCTTTTCTATCCTGTTTTTTTGCTTTTGAGTGCCTTTTCCTGTTTTTCTGCCTTATCCTGCTTTTCTTCCTTATCCTATTTTTTCTTGCTTTTTAGTCTTATCATGCTTTCTGCTTTATTATTTTTTTCCTGAGCTTTATTGTTTTTCTACCTTGTGCCATCTTTTCCTTTCTTTTCCCTGCTTTCCTAGCTTTAACTGCTTTCAGCCTTTCTTCTTTTGCAAGCTATCTCTTGGTCAAAACTTATCCTCTAATGCACCCTTGTGAATCATTATCTACTTTATTTAATTAAAATAAATATTTATTAATGAAAAATAACTTCCATTTAGTGCATCTCAAACTTAAGAAAATAAAATTAACACCTCTTAATTAATTAATGCCTTAACTTTCAAAATTAACCCCAAGTGTAAGAAATTGTCTCCTCAAGCCAAGGGATTGATTAGGTTAGGAACTCAATCTAATGAACATCAATGAGGGGACATGACAAGAACAAACTCTCATGAGCTCCATAGTGAAACATGACGTTGGTAAATTCCTAAAACACCATGGGCGGAAAGGATTTATCATCTTTGTGAGTCTATGAGCATTGATGTTGAAAATCACTTTCTCTTAAAGTGCCATGTTTACACCCACATTAGATATGAGTTTCATAGTATTTGCTACAGTACAAACCTTTATAACCTCCTAACTTGCCAAAACTATAGTGAGCTAGGAAAGCTTCTCTTCAAGCTTTCTGAGCATATGAATGAAACTTTAAAGCAAACCAAATAATTCCCTTTGTAAGGTCCGATAGACCAAAGTTGGTCTTAGTGAATGTTCATCATCATCGTCATCATCATTATCATCATCATGAATTAATTGAAATTGAAAAATAAAAAATTAAATGAATTTGGAAAAAAAATTAAAAAGAAGAAAAAAAGAGAAAAAAATTAAATATCTAAACCTTTTTTAAATAATTTTGAATAAAATATTAAACACACACACACATATATATATATATATATATATATATATCAAAATTTAAAAAAAAACAATTAAGAAAACATTTGAAAAAAAATAATAATAATAATTACAATTAAAAAAACATTTGACAATAAATGAAAATAAAAAACAATTAAAATAAATTTAGAAAAATAATAAATTACATTCCCCTCTCCCCTCCCATCCCCATGCCCCTCCTCCCAGCCCCCTCTCCCCTCCCATCCCCATGCCCCTCCTCCGAGCCCCCTCTCCCCTCCCCAAATTGAATCACTATGAAGGGGGGAATGGAGGGAAGCATGGGGGATAGAGCAGGTGGTCGGGGGTGGAGAGAGGAGGGGAGTGACTATGGGGTATGGGGGGCGGATAGGTGGGGAGTTGCATGGGGCCAAAGAGAAGGGAGGGGGGAGAGGACAGTCGTAGAGGGAGGGAGGTGGGGAAGTGGTGGATGAACGGTCGTAGAGGGAGGGAGGTGGGGAAGTGGTGGATGAAATTGTTTTTAGTTTTTGGTTTTCTTATTTGATTTTACTAATTGTTTTTTTCTTAGTTTTTTAATTGCTTTTAATTCTTTTATAAAATAAATAAATTATTCTTTATTTTTAAAGTTTTTAATTTTTTTTAATTGATATTTGTTGTTTTTTCTAGTTTTTTTTAAATATTTATGTATTTTTTAATTTCAAAATCATCTAAAAAGTCACATTTTCTTTTTTAAATGTTTTTTTTTTTAAATTCTGTGTTTTCAAGTTCATATTTTTTTGTATTTTAAAGCTAATTATATTTTTAACTAAAACTGGTCTCTCTCTTCTTTTTTTAAGTTATTTAAAAGAAGAAAAAACTAAATATTTTTCTTACGTTATGCATGGTTTCAAAATGAATGCAATTATAATTCGACGAAAGAAAGGGGTGCCATAGTAGCACCACTTTTCAATTTGGTGTTTGATTCAGAGTTTTGATTGCATTGACACCAGTCGAGATTTCTAAATAGTTGTAATTTTAGCCCTAAAAGCGCTATCGGTAGCACCACTTTCCGATTCTGGGGTTGATTTAGGGTTTTGATTACATCAACACCAATTGGGGTTTCCAAAAATTCATAGTTTTAGCCTAAAAAAATGGTAATTCCTGTAGCACCACTTTCTAATTTGGGGGTTGTTTTTTATGTTTTTATGCAAAAATATAAGTTTTATGGCAAGAGTTCTTGTTTTGAGTATAAAGTTCTCATCAAGTTATATAATTTGTTGGATGTCCAAATTGATGCGATAGAAAGAAATGAAAGATGGGCATTGGTTGATATACCTCAAGGCAAGGATGTCATAGGAGTCAAATGGGTGTTCAAAATAAAACACAAAGCAATTGGATTAGTTGAAATGCAGAAGGCTAAATTTGTAAGGAAAAGTTACTCATAAAAACTTGGTATAGATTACCATGAAACATTTTGCTCCTATTGCAAAACTAGATACTATAATGATTGTTTTAGTAGTAGTAGTTTAATTTAAATGGAAAGTTTTTCAATTATATGTCAAATCAACGATTTTGAATGGAGTCTTGGTTGAGGAGGTATTTGTGGAGTAGTCACTAGGTTATGAAATCGCAGGTTAAGAACATAAGGTTAAAAGTTGAAGAATCTCTATATGAACTTAAGTAAGCTCCAAAGGCTTGGTATGCAAGCATGGATGACTACCTTCATAAAAATGGCTTCACTAGAAGTGCAAGTGAGCCAACTCTCTTTGTCAAGTCCAACGCTAAGATTGAATTATTGATTGTATGGGTATATGTAGAGTATTTTTTACATTAAAAAGAGCAAGTTGTTGATCCATGGTTTTAGAGCTGCAACAACGAGTGAGTTCGAGAAGATAGACTCAAGTCTAATAAATTATTTAGAATCTAATGAATTATTTCTCGAACATGGAAATTAGTCAATTAAACGATGGAATTTTTGTTTAAAAAAAAATATGTAAAAAATTTGCTTGACAATTTTAAAATAAAAATTTGTAACTAATTCATATACCTAAAAGCTTGATTGAGAAACTAACTAAAGATGATGATAACAACAAAATAGATCCTACAATTTATAGGAAGAACTAGTGGGCACTATCGTGTATTTCACTACCACTCGCCCAATATAGTGAGAAACTAACTAAAGATGATGATAACAACAAAGTAGATCCTACCATTTATAGGAGGAACTAGTGGGCACTATCGTGTATTTCACTACCACTAGCCCAATATAATGTATGCTATGCGTTTAATTTCAAGATTTATGCAAGACCAAAGTGAAATATATTTCCATGCAGTGAAGAAAACGCAAAAGTATGCCAATGGTACACGTAGGCAATAGAGCAAAGGTGGAATGCCTTGTAGTGACTTCAATGACATGTTGAGATAAATATTGATAGATTTTAGATAGGAACAAAGTGTGAACACTACAACCGTTCTAATTTTTTATGATAAAAACCCAATATTTAATAATTATACAAAATACATAAATATACATCATCACCTTATCAGAAAACTTGTGCCAAATGGTAAGATTAACGAGCATATTGTTCATTAAAACATTTTTAAAGAAGAACTTTGAAACATAGAAGGGGTAAATTAAATACACCCATTGATGCACCACATGGGTACATGTCAAAATTAGATTAAAGACCCCCACTGATGCATCACAGGTACATGCCAAAATTAGAACAACATGCTTGTTTTATTAAATCAGGGTGAGTTGTAAAAACAGATGCAACACATGCTTTGTTTGGGTTTTATGCATGAAGGGCTTATGTATTTTTGTAAAACACCTCCTGAAAATGAATGAGGAACGTACAATACTGCTTTCTTTGTTTGGTTTTAATCAAGAAAATTAATGAGAATGGGAAATATACAATGCTGCAGCAGTGTTCTGGATACGTTTACTGTTAGTGTGTCCTGTTTTTTATGCTCTGTTTTCAAAGTGGCATGCTGCTCTCCTGTGGCTCTCCTGTGCTGTACACTGTTAAAAAGTACGGGAACATGGGTGCGTGGGGAGGACAAATTGATCCAAAGAATAAGAACCTCAACTTAATTGCAGGATGATGTGATCAAATTTGACGGGCCGGGGCGAGAAAGACGACTAACCCTCGAACCTACCTCAAATAAAATAGTGTGTAAACCGTTTAAGAATTTGGTTATGACCTTCAATTTTGGCGGGTTCCAGCGATTTGGAATTCCAAACCTGGATTACGTATCGTCCCTCTGGCCCGGCCCCGGCCCCGCCCCGTGCCGAATTAAAAATCAGAAAACTGTGACCTAGTGCTGAGGTATATCGTGCGTCACCTCGATAGACAGACTTTCTTATTGAATGGTGCCGGACATTCTTACCTCCTTCCACCCACTACAGACGGTATTGGCCAATGCCCATAACTCTATTAAATATCGACGAACCCCAGAAGTTCAATCACAAACCACTCTCTATTGAGAATCCTGTGTGTGATTTAGGCTTTTGTTTTTTAGTTTTTCATTCCATCCGATTTGAGTCTGCAAAATCAAAGAGTAGAGAAGAAGGTTAGGATAGAATCGATGGCGCCAAGCATTGATGAACAGCAGCAGAATGGGAGGACGGCTCATAATCATAATCATCATGTGATGATGCTGCCGTCTCTGGGTCACGGCCATCTCATTCCCTTCATGCAGCTCGCCACGAAACTGGCTGCCAAGGGCCTCACTGTTACCTTCGTGGTCACTTTCCATCACATCTCTTCTCTCCAGAAGAAGGTCGATGCCGCGCGGGAAAGAGGGCTAGACATCCACTTGGTGGAAATGGAGGTCACCACAGACGAATTGGAGCTGGGCAAGGTCAACAGCAACAGCGTCCAGTGGCATCAGTTGCCACCTTTACTTGCTGGCAACGAGCGCCTGCAGGAACCCTTCGATCGCTTCCTCCAGCGGTATCTAGCAGGAGAAATAAGCGGCTCCCTCGCTGC
Source organism: Larix kaempferi (assembly GCA_027924585.1). Lineage (NCBI taxonomy): Eukaryota > Viridiplantae > Streptophyta > Pinopsida > Pinales > Pinaceae > Larix > Larix kaempferi. Next base: position 20,722,811 of record BSBM01000476.1, read on the forward strand.
TCCGCGACTCAACTGCCTCATCGCCGACTTTCTCCTCGGCTGGGCCTCTGCCGTGGCCAAAAAATTCGACATCCCTAGAGTCTGCTTCGACACATCTGGAATGTTCGGAGAGTCCGTCCAGCAGATCGTGTGGGACGTTCTGCCTCGCAATCTCCCGCGCACCGACTCTGGTCGTTATGTTGTCCCTGGCGTCCCCAAGGAAGTTCGTCTCACCCGCCTTCAGATGCTGCCGGAGCACCCTGAGGCGACCACCGACAACGGCACGCACCAGTTTTGGCTTCGGCAGAGGCGTGGCAACAAGCAGAGCTGGAGGATTCTCGCCAACACCTTCTACGAGCTCGAGGCCGAGTTTGTGGAGCATTTCCAGAGGGTTAATGGTACTCTGCGAACGATTGGCCCCTTGCTCCCGCCAGAGGCGTTTGAGGACCGACCCCGCAGGATTGCCCCTGCGGTCGAGATGGGGCTCAATACGGAAGAAGACAAGTGCTTGGATTGGCTGGACGCGCAGGCGGAGGCGTCGGTGCTTTACATTTCTTTTGGGAGCGAGAACTCCATATCGACTGCTCAGATCGAGGAGCTAGCAATCGGACTGGAGGCCAGCGGAGCCAAGTTCGTCTGGGTTCTGCGAAAGCCATCGGACGCCGGATCGAAGGCCTTCTCTTCGGCTCTGGATTTTCTCCCCGAGGGATTCCACGGTCGTATGGTGGAGAAGAATCAGGGGGTTATAATTCTCGGTTGGGCGCCGCAGTTGAGCATCCTGGCGCATCCTGCGACCGGGGGTTTTATGTCCCACTGCGGATGGAACGCCGTGCTGGAGACGACGACTATGGGGGTTCCCATGATCGCTTGGCCGCTGTATGCAGAGCAACACTTCAACTCAAAGTTTGTGGTAGATGAGATCCAGATCGCACTGGAGGCACCCCAGAAAATCGACCAGAATTTTCTGGTTACCAGAGATGGTGTGGAAAGAATTGTTAAAATGTTAATGATGGAAGAAAAGGGACGGGAATTGAGAGAAAGAGTGACAGAACTGAAGGCGGCTGCCAGGGCAGCAGTAGCGGAGGGTGGATCCTCCTTCAAGAATTTCGACCTCATCGTCTCTGAAATCAAGTCTCTGAAAGCATAACAACATCATCAGATCCGTCAATCTGTGTGGACGCGTTGAACATTTCATGCCTCTGAACATTTTCATTACAGAGTTGTGTGTTTCCAAGTGAACTTGGATAGTATTGTCCTTGGCTTTCAAGTGAACTTGGATAGTATTGTCCTTGGCTTTCAATAATTGTGATTGTAATAATTGTGATTTTGTAGTGAAGTTTTACTGGGGCTATTGGTTTTTGATGGGTCTCTTTGTTGAGCAGTCCAGAATTCCAGACTCTGTTACAGTAGGAGGAGACACATACAAATCTAACATAGTAGGAGGACACACATAAAAATTTAACTAAATTAATAAAAAATAAAATTTAATATCTAATTATATAGTTAAAGATTAATAAAAAATAATTGATATAATAAGTATGATTATGTTATGAAGTTTTATTGGCTATTCGTTTTTTAAGACTTTCTATCTGTGAAGCAATTTAGGATTCGAAACTCTGTTTAAATGAAAAGAAATAGATAAAAATTTAAGTAACCAAGCATATTAATTAATTAATATAACTTATATTTGTTTATATTAACTATGACCATAAATTTAAATAGAGTTGATATAGGCTAGATATATCAGTCATATTAATTAATTAATGTGCTTTGTTAATATTATCCTTATTAATACTGTAACAAATCAGTTCAAAAATCTTGATATTTATGTAAAATGGATCAGAGGATTTTGAATGTTTGCACTTTCGGATGGAAATACGAATTTTAAATTTATGTAATCCACACCCAGTCTAACGTTGACGGCGTCAATATTCTGAAAACAAATTTCACAAGTAGTATTAAATTTTAGATCGCATTTTTTTTCGTCTCTGGTCCAACAAAACCATGTGAAGCGAATGGACAGGAGGAGTTATAAATGTATGACTTATCGCGCTTGTTGAATTTACTCTCCATGTGGGCTATTTTGATGGAGCATGTGTGGAGCCGGTTTTCACATCAAGTATTTATTTACTTTGGTTGTGGCATTGGTATTATGGTAGTAATACAAGGGCGGAGTTACTATCATTATGGGGATATTTACTTTTGTTATATCAGTTAGCTTGAAAGAATTATTGGTCAGTAGTGACTCATCTGTTATTATTGAATGGTGTAGAGGTAATAACCAGTTATAGGTGGTTTCTCTTCATTTTTTTGATATATTAGTAATCTCTGATTCAGTAGAGGCTGAGAAGTCCAGAAATTCATTGGGGTGAGCCTCTATCCCACCTACCCTTTAATAACTAGTTATATTAGTAACCTCTGATTCAGTAGAGGCTGAGAAGTCCAGAAATTCATTGGGGTGAGCCTCTATCCCACCTACCCTTTAATAACTAGTTATGTGTGACCTCTCTTCATTATTGGAAAAGCAGAATTGAAATTATCAAAAAAAACTTTCACTATACTTGATTTTGGACTTAGACACGTCCCTATATACTATAATCAGATGGCTGATATATTTCCAAGCTGGGGTTATTATGTGGTGAAGGGGAGCTCCATTTTTCCTATTTTGATAAATATGTCTTGCAACACGCGGGTACATACCAAATTTATTAAAAAAAGGTATGGGTTTAGGGTTATCTAAATATTACAGGGTTTTGATTTTTTTTAATTTGATGATGTGATGTCTGATCGTTTTAGAAATTTTATTATTTAAAATTTATTTTTAGAATTTTTATTATTTAAAATTTATTTTTATTGCATTTTGTAAAAAAAATTAAAATATATTTTAACTATAAAAAAAATCCAACATTATTAAATATTCTATTTCATTTTGTAAAATAAATTAAACACTATTAAATATCCTTGTCAGAGTCGAATCTTGCAATTCAATAATTTATATTTACAATTCAGTAACTTTATAGAATTTTGAAAAAAAAAAATCAAACCATCACTTCTTCTTTTAAACTCTACGCGTAATTCTATTAACACACTGAATATGACCATATAAATAATTGATCGTAATTGGTAAACAGTTTCATCTATAATAAATAAAACTGTGATTTTAGATCAAAGTACCCCTAAAGTGAAGCATGGGATCTATGTCTTTGTGAAGCATAGGATCTATGTCTTTGTGGGATGGAGAGGTGACATATAGTGACGGCCTCCTTTTATAATTAATATGACTATGTAATGTTAGTTTTTTATTTATTTTATAGTGTATTTATCGTATTTGTTTATTTAAAATTTGGTTTATTTGGTGATATGGGTGTGACGAGGGCATTGGAATTTATGGTATGGGTGGCTACGAGGGAATATAGTTGGATGTTTATGTAACATGTTATTAAAATTTGGTTTATTTGGTGATATGGGTGTGACGAGAGCATTGGAATTTATGGTATAGGTGGCTACGAGGGAATATAAGTGTTTTAAGATTTGTAGTTACAGCAATGTAGTTACTTTATTTAGTTGGATGTTTATGTAACATTTTAAAGGATTGATTTTGAAATGAATATTTAGAAATATGAGTATTTAATGATTTAAAGTTGATCATATATATTTTAACTTTCATATATATTTTGGATTTTGAAATGAATTTTTAGAAATATGAGTATTTAATGATTCAAAGTTGATCATATATAGATTGGATGTATAAGTGGATGTATATCTTGGATTTGCATCCAAACTTTGAGCAAGTAAAATTAATTAGCATATAGCTTTTTAAAGAAACACAAAGGAAACCAAGAGGGTTCTTCCTTTCCACTACCTTCCAAATCCATAAAGGATTGATCTCTAGTTTGTATTTGAGTTTGCGTGGTTTTTTAATGAGCATTTGTATTATATCTTTCATCCAGCAAGTCATATATCCCACGAAGATTCAATTTTGTCCCTTTTTCATAGATGGTGTAGTTATATAGGGTTTATCTTGAGATATACTTGAATTTTTTATAAGTTTGTGTTTAGATATATTTAGGATTTTTTTATGTGTCAAGAGCATTTGTAAAATGTAATTTGTAATATTTTTTAATTTGAAAGAAAGAAATTTGATTTTTTTCCATATATATTAAGGGTTAGTTGAATCATTTGTTTTGGGTATTTTACTAATTCTATACCAATAGGTGTTTAGCTCAAATCCCTCTTTATTAAGTGTATTAGTCTATGTAAATGAATTTATTAAGGATGGTATCCATGAATATGGGGAAGCTTCCCTTGAGTTTCCTCCCTTTTTCTTTTAAATATATTTATATATGATCCATCATAACCCCAAATCTATCAAGTGTCCATAGAGATCAAATCTATTTTGGTGAAAATATTTCTTCACATTTTCAACTTTCAAAAGTTTGTGTCTCATTGGGATTTGATCCATCTTAACATTTGATAGATATGGGGTTAAGATGAATCTAGGTGATGTCAATAAAACGATCAACGTTGTAACTTCTAAGGATATGGTTCACACATATGTAATCTTTTGATGGTTAAAGCACTTTTATTTCTTTATTACATTGTTGAAAAATATTAAAAGTTTTGTGCATTTATTTTTCATTTTCCTTAAAGAGCCATTGGTCTGAGTTATGACATTCACGTGCTTTAATAACACTAATGTTCGAAACATTAATCAAGTATTTTATACCTTATTTATGATTCGGTTGTTATTTTTATGGATGTTTTCATTTTTATAATTTTATCTAGGTAGTTCAAACATTTGCTAAGGGGTGAATATGTGTGTTTGTTAGTAGGCGCACACAGCACGTGCGCACACGCGCGCACACACACACACACACATCTTTATCCATTACCACAATAGGGTGGGTAGTGAGAGGTATATCACACACATCTTATTTGTAACAACATGTGTGTGTGTGTGTGTGTGTACAGACACAAGCATACCCTCATTCCCACCACCCACTCTTCACAGACATCGCACACCTCTTCACCTCGAGAATGTGTGTATGTGTGCATTATTCATGATGGTTAATGGTGGGGGTGATGGTGCAGACAATGCACTATTTGAGAGGCTCAATTGTGGAAGGCGTGTGATGTATATCTTCTTAAGTAAAGCATGCATACACACACTTACTCCTAGGCGTGAAGAGTTGTGTGATGTATATGGGAGTGGGTGGTGGGGATAAAGATGTGTGTATGTGTGCACGATTCAAGAGGGCATGTGATGGGGGGGCATTGTACACTATTCACCCCCTACCATCATGCACATGCACACCATCCACACAACCCACTCCCCATAGACATCACACACCCCTTCACCCCCAAGAAAAAGTGTGTGTTGTGCACTCTTCGAGGGTGTTGGTAGTGGGAGGTGAAGGTGTGACACCACACCTTCGCCCCCTACCACCCACCCACACATCACACACATCTTCTCTTGAAATGGGTGGGTGGTGGGAATGAAGTATGTATCTACATTATATCTTCTCTAGAAATGGAATTGTTCAACTACACACTAAATTTACAAAAAAATACTAGAAAAAATCTTCTTTAAATATAAATAGGTTGATCAATAAAAAAGTTTGTAATATCCATCTTATGAAGTAGGTGTCCATCCATAAGTATGACTTTAAAATATATTAACCCAATATAACATATTATATATTAAATAATAAATAATAACATATTATATATTAAATAATAAATAATAAATTTAACATGAGTAAATAATAATCATTTACAATATTTTATATATATAAAATAATAATAACACTTTAAACACTAAACCAAATCCATTATTAAAAAATAGAAAATTGATAACATTCTATTTGGCACTCTTTCTATATATTTTTGTCAATCCATAACATAAGTATGCTTACACAAACATAGATTCATTTTAAAATATCTTTTAATCATAAAAAAATTTACATCCTAAATATTTTTATAATATTAAAAATTTCAAAAAAAATTATAATTATATATATAATTAATTTATTAAATACAATTTTATTTATACTTTCAAGGAACAACTCCCAACATCTTCTATATGGTTGTATTTTAAATTATTATCACTTAAAATTTTATGGAACATGCATTTGCAATGTCAATGATATCCTCAATCAAAGGAACGAGGCAACCTGTGTATCAATTTAATATATATTTGTATTTTGAAACTTTGACATTTTATAATATTTTATATTGTAATCTTATCCAATATATTTGAGGGATTACCTAGTCGTTATCAATACAAATACTGTAGGCATGGAATAATTTCAATCTCTGAAAGTTATCCGTCAAACTACGGGTTGCACGTGGCAGGGGCATTGGAATCTAATGACTACATGCAGACAACCAATCAAAATAGGTCTATAGTAATATTATTTTATATTGAATAAGGGTTATTCTGATGGGTGAGATCCAGATTCTGGCACCGGAGACTGCGTGGCAATAATCAAAGTGTTAATGGCGGTGGAAGAGGGCAGCGAATTGAAAACCGCCGCGAGAGCCGATAGCGGATCCGCCGCCAAGAATTTCAACCTAAAAGCAAGTTTCTCCGGTTACAAAAAGACAAAAGTATAGTACACCAGATCGCTTTCTTGGGTCTCTGGTCCCTATAAAAACAATACCATGTGAATCGAAGAGTAAATAAACAAATTGTGAACTCACAGCGTTCGCTGACCATTAATGTGAATTGCAACCCTTCACCCACCTTTCATACTTTGGACTCTGGGTGGTATTTTTGTTTCGACTATGCAGCAGGCTTGCTTTCACCGACTTTCATACTTTGGACTTTGGGGATATTTTTCATTTGTACTCTTGAGCAGGGTTGGAATTTGACTGGTAAAATGTTTGTTATGGACCATTTTATTCGTCAAATACGGATTATATTTCATATTAACAATCACAAAAAAAAAGAAAACAGTCAAACTTATGTATTTAGTGTCGAAACCATCACTTTTGATGGGTGAGATTTTTGTCAAATTCCTACCCTGCTCTGAAGGAGGCTTGGAATTTCAAATCCTATATAATTGTCAAATAAAAATTTATATGTTATTTTTTATTTAAATTTAATTCGTGTTAATTTCTTTTTTAATATTATATTCAAATTTAATCATTATCATTTTTTATTTAAATTTTGATTATATAACTCATTGTTATAACCTTTAACCTTTACTCTTATTATGTTGCCATTCTCCTACTTCAATAATTGCTAAAATATGGTAGTAGACATTTTATAAATACAAAAAACATGCAATTTTAATTTAAAAAAAAAAAGATTATACATAAATCATTCCAAATTATAACATATCATTCATTATTCATTGAAAACAATTTGAAACATATTTTGAATTCAAATCAGATACATGGCATATCATATAATATAATAATGTTTATAATGTCATCATTTCCATTCCCTCACCAATCCTAATAGAATTACTAAATAAATAATAAAAAGCATAAAAATAAATTTTAAAATAACAACTACATAGTAAGTATAAAATGACTTGAAACTTTAAAAATAAAACTTAAAAATATACATAAATCTACTTTTATACAAATCACTTAAAAAAATGAATAACAAAGGAACTACCTAAATAGTAAAAAATAAAACATAAAAGCAAAAATTAAAATAACAATTATATATAAAATAAAACTTAAATAAAAAAACTGCATGTAATCATGTAATAATAAGTTATTATGATATAAAAATCTTATTAATAAATTATAATAACTTTAAATAAGTATTAATAAATTATAATAATTGATTGACTGTACCCAATTCGTATCATTGTATTTTTAACTTTATTCAAATTTTCATACAACAACTGTTAATATGGGGTATTTACTACTATGCCTAATAAACACAGAGAAAAATAAGAATGAAAACAAAATATACAAATACTTACAAAAATTTATAACGAGTTATCTAAATCACATTAAGTTACATCAATTCGATGATTTAACAATTTTCATGTCCATCATATTTGACGTGCCAAATTTCTATCCACCCAAATAATTCTTTAAATTGAAAACAAATTCTACAGAACCTCAAATTCCAGGCCTTGCTTCAAGAATTTCTATCTACAAGCGTATCGGGTTAAGGGAATTTTGAACGCATGTAACGAAAAAGGAATATTTACCATCATAATAATCTATTCCGACTTGGATGTAGCCCGACTGTGGATGTTTGCGATCGGGTTATAATAGTTTGCCCGTACGACACTACAACGTTGACGACAGCCATTATAATATATACAAGAGAACCAGCAGTGAAGCTGCAGGTTTGTTTAGTGAGGTATTTCAGTAAAAATATAAAATAAAAATTGAAAACTAATTTATAAAATTAAGAAGAAACAAAATATTAAAATTTAATATAAATAATGTAAATTATTATTAAAAATATTGATATAATTAAAATTTTTGATTTAAATATAAAGAATTAGAAACACATTTTACATCACGTTACATTAAAAAGACTATTTTCTCACTTTAAAAATAAAGTCTTTTAAAAACCTTAAGGATGTGATATATGACTTTTCTCTAATTTTAAAAATAGGTTAAAACTTTTTTCCAATTAAAAATAGAGAACTATAATTATATTTATCTCTAATATTTACTTGATTAAGATATAGTATATATATATACTATATTTTATTTATTTGAGTTTATGATATCAATACCACCATTATAATATACAGATTAAATATTAACATGTATTACACATATACCATATTGTATTTATTTGATTTTATATTGTATTTATTTGATTTTATGATATTAGTACTACTATTATAATATAGTATAGAGAATAACATGTATTACACATATACCATATTGTATTTATTTGATCTTATGATATCAGTACTACTATTATAATATAGTATAGAGAATGACAAGTTAGGACAATATTATTTATGAGTTTAAGGGGTTAACATCTCTTTCTAAGTTTAGTGTATGAGTTTTTAATGCTTTGAATAAAACTAGAATAACAAAGAATTATTTTTATTATATATTTGGAAAAACATTATATTTAATAAGTACCAAAGAAAGAATTATCTTTATTATATATTTAAAAAAAACATTATATAAATGTTATTATTATTATTATTATAATGATTTGATATTCATTTGAAATAATAAAATATTTAACTTAATAATTTATTTTATTATGTTAAATTGATTGTTATTCTTTATTATTAAGTTAATAAAATTATATTTTATTGCACATAGTTTTATAATACCTATTATAAAAATATGGTTTTCTAGCATTGTTGAACAAATATATAAATATTAACTATCACACATATGTTCTCACAATTTAATTAAGTTGCTCACACTTTATCAAAAGGGTTGTGGTGCAAATGGATGGCATTATACATTTTGCATAAATATTGGAAAATTCCACAATTTCTACAAAGACTAAATACTTATTAAGTTTGTTTAGATTCTATGTCTGTAAGATAGAATTTTGTACTCTTTTAAGTAATATTTTGGACTAAAATCTTGTTATGAAGTTATTTACTTTTATCCAAAATAAAGACATGAGAAAGAAATGTTTTGGTTGTAAATAACATATTTTAAAAAAATGTATAAAGAATATTAACTATGCCCAAAATCATGGGCCTTCTTCATGATGCTTTTACAACCTCTTACTTGGAATTCCACTTCTACTAATTTAATTTCAATTTATAATTTTGTTCATAATATATCATCCTTTCAAATATTGTAAGGTGGGTGGCTGGGAGTGTTTTTTTTTCCACAAATGTACAATTTTACCGCCTAGTTCCCATCTTCTTAAGTGCCCAATGTATATCTCCAACTCATCATTTGGGGGAGGGGAAGGGGAATGGGAAGGAGGAATGGGAATTTTGCACAAATGCAGGCCTTCACCCCACTCTCCCACATGGTGAAGATGTGCAATTGTGCACACCTTCACTTCTAGAAAGACTAGGATTTAAAAGTGTGAATTTAAAACAGGATATCATTTAATCACAAACATGTCACGAACTTTAACTTATTTTTTTAAGTTTTCGTATAAAAAAGACAAATAGTAAAAATATACTCCATAAATAATTGTATTTGTGGAATGGTTTCTCTTAATCTTTACTACAGATATGCTTGCAAATAGGCAAGATTATAAGTTACAAGCATAAATAATTTTAGACAAATACTTACAATTATATCATCACTTTGTTCAATTGACAATTATAAACAAATAAATATTCTTATTTAATAGAATATTTATTTTAGTAAGTAGCAACTTGTAATGTTTTGACATGTTTATATTATAAATTTATCTTTACAATGATATAAATTTTCTTATTCACTATTAAAAAAAAAATTGGTAAGAAAAGAAATGATATTATATATTGAAAAAGGTGATTTTTTTTTGTAAGCTTCTTATTTAATATTTATTTTAGTAAGTAGCAACTTGTAATGTTTTGAATAATTTCATACCTAACATGTTTATATTATAAATTTATCTTTACAATGATATAAATTTTCTTATTCACTATAAAAAAAAATTGATAAGAAAAGAAATGATATTATATATTGAAAAAAAATGATAATTTTTTGTAAGCTCTATAGAAAATTTATATTAAAATACAAAAAATAGTACATGCATAAGAAGTCTGAGAACCCATATGAGATGCTCACCGAGCCAAGACAACCAGTAGCGAACCAAAGTATGACTACCTAAACCTAAGGCTACAAACATACTATAGCTAGAAAACTGCTACACCAGTTCAAGTCTGAGATGATTACAAAAGGCCTCAAGCGGTAGCTCCTAAAAAAAATACAAAAATAACCAAAAATTTGACCTGTCCCATGGACCATATGCTAAGTGTCTATCAGCATGCAACTGACAACTAAATAAGAAGAGAAAGAAAAAACAACAGAGTTACTTGGACTTGCAGGTGTGTTTGCATTGTCTGGAAGCTCCTCAATGATTAGGCAACGATAATCCTTAGAGATAGAGGTATTGTCAGGAACCAAATTTGTTGGAAGAGGAGTCGTCTTCAGGAATGAGGAAAGGTTCACCATGCCTTTTCCATCCATGTGCTTGCACTTATGTCCACTGGTTGAAGTTATGTCAGTTTTTTCCATAGGCTGTTGAATTTCCTTGCCTCGTTGAGGTCCATGCTGCACGGTCGGCTTGGAAACTTGGGAAGAAACTAGAGAGGTTGAAGAATTAAGAGCGAGATCTGGAGCAAGGGAAGGAGAGGGGGTTGGATAATTCTCCTACGAGAAATCCTGAGATTACAAGAGAAGCTGGGCCAATGAATTCTTAACCAACCAATAATGCCCCTGCTTGATACGATCCCTCTAACTAGCCAATTTCTACAAAGCCATTTCTTCTTTGCAATCATCAAGAATTGTACTTATCTGGTGTGGGATAGAATTGTCATAACCATTGTTTGCTAAACCACCACGGTCGCGTCTGCTATGACACCCTCTGCCTCTACTGCCACGGCGGGGGATGGAACAAAGTATGCGAGCCATTGTACCTGTCTTAACCAATTGCGAATAGTGGCACCAGAATGAGATCCCTTGAGTCGGATGAGACCAGGAGATAGCCCGAATAACCCACAAGACTAGAGCATCTAGAAGGAACCAAATCCCAATGAGAGTTGGATTGAAATAGGTGCAATAAAAACTAACAAATTGACTCAGAGAGGAAATTCTCTCTAGATTTCCAATTCGAAATGCATGGGTCAGTGCAAGCTAATGAGGGTCACTTTTGGCGCGTTAGATGCAATAGAAAACTGAAAAAGCAGGGATCCCTCAACTTACTTGGATTTTTTGAGCTACTTACGCAAAATATCTTGCATTGAGTAAAAAAGATGAAATGTAGGAAATTAAATCACGTTTCCGAATATATAACTTTTATGTATTGAAAATTTGCATAGCTATGTCAAGTTTCATTTTTCTTAACAGACACTTTTTATTTTTCAGGAAAATGATAAGGTATATGTTTTTGTGGGTAGAGCCTTTGAGGGCCTAAATGATGGAATCAAGCTACAAAAATCGGCATGCATGTAGAGAACACATAGCACTTGTGCGCCATTATTTTTCGAAAATTAAATTAGTAATTTTATAATTTTTTTATAATTTTGTAAGTGATCAAACCTCGAAAATAATACCTCTTTTGTGGGTAGAGCCTTTGAAGGTC